>CM024757.1:51078267-51478267 GCA_014218235.1 Colocasia esculenta
ACAAATTAGAAAAGCACTGGCCTACATGACTATTATTGATGAACTTCCATTCAGATTTGTTGAAGGGCAAGGGTTTAAACATTTTTGCAATGTTGCACAGCCTAAGTTTCACATTCCTTCAAGAAATACAGTTGCTAGAGATTTCTATGAAATATATGTTGAGGAGATGTTAAAGTTGAAAACTTTCATGAAATCTAATTGTAGAAGAGTTTGTCTTACTACAGACACATGGACTTCCTTGCAGAGAATCAATTATATGTGTTTGACTGCACATTTTATTGATAACAATTGGAAATTGAATAAGAAAATTTTGAATTTTTGTCTAATTTCCAGCCATAAAGGTGAGGCCATTGGTAAGGCAATTGAAAAATGTTTGAATATTTGGGGTATTCAAAATGTTATGACTGTGACAGTTGACAATGCTAGCTCCAATGATGTTGCTATTGTGTATCTTAAGAAAAGAATGAACAATTGGCAAGGAAGTGTCTTAAAGGGAGAGTTTTTGCACATGAGGTGTCTTGCCCACATAATGAATTTGATTGTTAATGATGGCTTAAAATTGACAACTGCTTCAGTGCTTCGTGTTAGAAATGTTGTGAGGTATGTAAGACAATCTCCATCAAGACTACAAAAATTCAAAATTTGTGTTGAAGAAGAAAAAATACCAAGTAAGAGTCTTCTGTGTCTTGATGTCCCTACAAGATGGAATTCAACATATTTGATGTTGGACACAGCACAAAAATTTCAGAAAGCATTTGAGAGGTATGAAGAACAAGATCCATTTTTCGTTACTGGTCTTAATGAAAGAGATGGTTTGGGGAAGCCTCAAGAGGAGGATTGGGTGATAGCTAGAAATTTGACCAAGTTATTGAAGACCTTTTATGATACTACTATGAAGATTTCAAGTGCTTTGTATGTCACTTCCAACACTTATTTGCATGAGCTTAGCAATGTTGAGTATCTCTTAAAAGAATGGTGCAAAAGTGATGATTATGCATTTGGAGATATGACATTTAAGATGAAAGAAAAATTTGATAAATATTGGGGAAATTCTGAAAAATTGAATATCATGATGTTTTTTGCTGTTGTTCTTGACCCAGGATTCAAATTGGAATATGTTGAGTTTTCAATATGTGAAATGTTTGATGTTGAGAAGGCTATGACATTGAATAAGAAATTGAAGACATCTCTTTTTGCTATGTATGATGAGTATAAAAACATGTATGGAACATCAAGTGGACAGCAAAGGAATGTGGTTCAAGTGTCAACTCCAGTCTCAAGTTCTAATGCAACCACATTGAGTGATATGCCACTATACCATAACAAGTACAAGCAACACAAAGCTAAAAAAGAAACTGGAGATGTGAAATCTGAACTTATGAAATATTTGGAAGAAGATACAGAAGAAAACATGGGGACATTTGATATTTTATCATGGTGGAAACTCAATAGTGCAAGATTTCCAATTCTTTCATCAATGGCACGTGATATTTTGGCTATTCCTGTTTCTACTGTGGCTTCTGAATCTGCATTTAGCACTGGTGGGCATGTCCTTGATGCATTTAGGAGTTCTTTGTCTCCTAAGATAGTGGAAGCTCTCATTTGCACTCAAGATTGGATTCGAACATCAAAAGATCGGGTCAATGTTGAAGAGAAATTGGATGATATTGAACAACTAGATAAATGTATGTATTTATTAATGTATATATAAATGTTAACTTTTCTTTATTAATGTATGTTTTTTTTTTTCAGAATTGTCAAGTGTTACTTTGGCACCCAGTGTCATTGACATTGCATGAGCATTAATGATGGAACGATGGTAAATTGTTTACACTTTATCTAGATGTTTTTCTCTCATTTGCTATGTTATTTGCTAATCTTTTGCTTCTTCATTTCAGAAAGGGGAAGGAACATCATGTCCACAGCCTCTCTTTTTGCTTAGCAGATGCTTTTTTATAGATGTTTGGTTTTGAGGCACGTTTGCACACCCATAATTTGGAGGATTATTGACTTCTTATTTTGTATGTTAGACAATTTATGTATGTGGAACATCATGCCTACAGCCTGGGCAGATCAGTCAGTTTACTTCATTTGCAGATTTATGTATGTTAGACAATTTAGCAGATGGTTTGTTAGGGATGTTTGTAATTTTTACTTCATTTGCTTTGACCTCAAGAATGGAACTCCTAGTGCAGATCTTTTTTCTTTTCTTATCATTTTTACAGGTGCTCCGTCCATGATAGAAGAAGTTCTTTAGGAAATAAACAAAATGTGTGGTGTGGTGTGACTGTGTTTTGTGGTTACTTCATTTGCTTTTACAGATGCTTTGATCTCAAGATGTTCCTAATTTTTATGCTTAAGGAGTAGTGTGGTGTGACTGTATTTAGGTATGTCTCCTTTTTCCGTCACCAATTTGTAACCAGTATTTGTCGATTGATTATTCTTTTTTCCTTCAGAAGCTAAAATACGCATGTGGAGAGTTGCGAGAGCAATCTTGTACGGGATTTAAATTAGTGTCTGGAAATATATGTAAATTAAGCACTGTCTGGCCATTGGGCTGATTTAAATTAGAATCTTGTGGCTTTTGGTATATATCATGGTGTTGTAGCTCCATTGGGCTGATGTGATGCTCCAACTTTCCAATTAAGCACTGTCTGGCCAAGCAGGTTGCACTTGTTATTTCGGTTGTTAACATGATTGGGATGTTCAGAAAAAAAAATGATGTGGGTTATTTGAGATAAGATGGTTTTCTTAATAAAAGATATATTATAAATAATAATATAAAAAATTACAAAGACATGTATGACAGTGACTCTTGCACATGCAGGTACATGATCCATATGAAATGAGACCGCTCTTTATCAATTTTTCTAGTTTTCCAGAATAAAATTTCATTTTAAGGAGTTGTTTTTAATACATTGTGAGAGAGGAGGATGGCCGCTTTTAGCATTTATCTTTTGCCCATTTTTTTATTTTTAAAAATTTTCACAGTGGTGAGCACTGAGCAGAAAACACTTAAATAGACAAGTCCAATTCAAGGCCCATAAGTCCCAAACTGAATTGAAGAAATCGAACCGAACTGAAGTAGTTCGGTTCGGTTCAAAACGGTTCAAGCATATTATTCGGTTCAGTTCAGTTCGGTTCAAGGTACATTTCGGTTCGGTTCGGTTTTACAAAAAAATTGTAATAATCGGACCAAACCGGACCATGAACAGCCCTAAGTGTTCTAGATTTTGGAAGTAGTTGGCATGAACACTTACCACTTGTGGAGTTTGCTTACAACAATAGCTATCATGCCAGCATTCAAATGGCACCATTTGAAGCACTTTATGGTAGAAGTTGTCGTTCTCCAATCTGCTGGTATGAAGTTGATGAAAAACAATTGCTAGGACCAGAGATGACAAGGGAAACCACAGAGAAGGTAAAGCTTATCAGAGAAAGAATGGCAGTGGCACAGCAAAGGCAAAAGTCATATGCAGAAAATAGAAGGAGAGACCTAGAGTTTTAGGTTGGTGATCATGCGATCTTAAAAGTGTCTCCAGGTCGTGGAATTAGGAGGATTGGAATCAAACGCAAGCTGTCACCAAGATTCATCGGCCCTTTCGAAATCCTCAAAAGAGTGGGTGAAGTAGCATACCGTCTGGCATTACCACCACAATTGGATGGAATACACAACGTGTTCCACATATCTATGCTGAAGAAATATGTACACGACCCTTATCACATCATAGAATATGAACTTCTGGAGTTCAACAAAGACGGAACCTATCAAGAAAGGCCAATTGACATCGTGGATCGGGAACTGCGACAATTGAGGAATAAGGTCATCCCACTGATAAGGGTTAGATGGAATCAACTCCTGGAAGAAGATGATACTTGGGAAACCGAGGAGGCAATGCGCAAGAGATATCCGGAGTTGTTCACAAGTAAGTACACCTCACTTACCCTATAAATCCTATCTATGAATTTGGGGACCAAATTCTCTTAAGTGGGGGAGGGTGTAGCACCCCGGAAAAAATTCAGTAATTTAACATTTGAAATAAATGGAAATAAATAATTTCCATATTATTGGGATAGTAGAAACATACGTACCATTATCATATGTTCAAAAACACATCAAAAAATTCTATAAAAATAATTGTTTAGCCCTAAACAATATTCCTAAATGATTCAGGAAGAAATTCATACGATGAAAAATCCGATTGGCCAAGTTTATGACGCATCGTGACCAATTATCATAATTAGGAAACAAAGTTGGAAGACCATTATCATGGGTAGAAAATGAGATCATAAATTAAATAAAAATGATGGAGAGACTATAAACAACATGTATTGACAATCCATTATCATATTTGGACCACTGGACAGCTTTTGGCCCAAGAATAAAATCAAACAAGAAAATACCCCAGAAATTCGTAACCCTATATGAGCTGAAAATAGGAAGAGGTAATTAGGGCAAATCCTAAGGCAATTAGCCTTACATAGCAACCCAAATTCATGCCTAGCCATGGTATGAAGCTTCCTAAAGCCATACACACTCTACAAGGGAAGTGAATCATCAAAACATGGAAGGTGGTAACTCAAAACCGCAACCCTTCTTTCCTATACACATTAGGACTCCTAAAAACCCTAGATGCTTAAATACTCTTCCCAAAACCCTGGGGGATGAGTTTACCAATAGTTGGGGTCGTGAATAGCAGAGCTTGAGCACCAGAGGAGGAGGAAATCACTCCCAACCAAAGCTCTTCTTCCCCACTTGCGTTCTGCATCGATCTGCAGAAGAACCCTATAGGAAGTGACCAAAGGTAGGTTATCTCGTGTCAAACCTAATTAAAACCCATAGCATCATAAAGTTCTTCAAGTCTACTTTCATATGCATGCGTTTCCCCTAATTTTTATCGAGTGTGCTTGTAGTGTTAAGCGTTTTCCAAAGGTTGTGCATGTTTAGGGCTTTTCATATTCAAGTCATTTTCACGCAATTTGAGGCCAAATCCTGTGAAACCAAAGCCATAGTTCTCTTATTCTCCTCGTACCCAACAAGTTTCATGTTCACACTTTAGTCCCAAGAGCCCTAGATCATGAGTTTTAAGCAGTGCATGCATCATTGTACAGTTTTCATCGTTTTCGGGATGAACCCTAAAACGTGACCAGTACAGACGTCGCGTATTAGGCACTGGTATCGCAATAGGTTAACCTGTCGCAATTACCTTAAAGATCACAACCCATGTCGTCGCGGTTTTGGATCTGTTCTGACAGGATCCGGCTGCATCAAACTGTGTGCAGCATCATTTTCAGTGTATGTCATGAACTCGACCATGTGTGTCATCGCGATTCTACTGTTTTCCCGCCCTTGGTTTTCGTCTATTCTGTATTTAGAAGGCTTGCATGAATGCGTCATACATGCACGTCGTGTTTCTGTAGCGACAATCGATACCTTGTATCGATTTCCTTAAATGCGTCCATCATAACCGTCGCGTTTTGGACTGATAGCCATGAACGCATCAAGGTAAACCATCGCGTTTATGTCTAAATCGATTTGGTCATATTGATTATCTTTAAATACGATCGTTAGACCCATCACGATTTAGATGAATTTCTGTACCTATTTTACTTACCGCTTGAACCTTATAATTTGCGATGACTGTGTCTGTCGCTGATTTAAAGGCCTACCCGAGACCTGTTTTGTATGGTCTAAAGTTTGAGGTTTGCATGTCATGGTTCTGTCAAGTGCATGTAGTTTGTTCAGCAGCTTAAAAGCTACTTACCCATGAAAAAGACGTAACAACGTGAAAGCTTATGCTAATTTCTCTTAAATGACATGATCTATTCTTGCAAACTATTGATTGATCATCTTGTTGTTCTAGCTTGTTAAAGTGAATAAATGTTATCTTAAAATATTGCAAATTCATGTCAAGCTAATTGCATGTTTCAAGCCTATGTCATCATGTTACTTGCTTTCCGCGTTGTTTTAAACCGGTAGAATGTGGATTGAGACACGTATTACACTACACATCTGCACTTATAGGCAGCCCTTTCTTGGGGGATTGGAAACTCACGGCCGGTCATTCTGTATCGGCAGTCTAGTGACCTTTCTCTTAAGACCTCCGTAAATCTCCGTACTCCATGGATTCCCTCATGGAGAGCAAGTTGGTTGTACCATTGAAGTTCCCTGGAGTTAGAGTGCACTTCCTCTCTCATTTCGTTCTCGAGATTGTGATTTATAATCTTGATTTAAGCCATTAACATAAAGAGTGAACTAAAGTATAAATTGCGTCGTTATGCTGTCGAAATTATCTTTCGACTATTGTTATCATGAAATCATGTTCACTTTACTTGCTACTTCTTCACAACATCATCATTAACATGACATTACAATTGCTTACATCTTGAAACTCTTATTGGGCATGAATGACTATGGGTATCTACATTTGAAATTAAGTGAGATGCTGATCAAGCACGGCGAGTGTCCATGGGCTCCAATCTAGCCCCAATGACAAAGAGTCATAAATATACTGTTAACCATGGGGTATAATGATTACTGGCATTGCATCTGCGCTGGGAGTACTTGCGTGCTGAATGCTAGATACAATAACCACATACACGTGTCCTATTGTGCATTTTAAGGTGGATCTTTCCTTGGTGTACTTTAGTGTCTTCGTGCTTCATTAGTGCTCGTGCTTGCTTGCTTGCTTGATATGGCCATCCTGTAATTATTGCAATTAAATGATATCTTGCGTGCTTGTTACATGCCTCTCTATTGGTAACTCTTGCTCGTTATATCATTCTAGACTTTGCTCTATCATGATCATTGCATCTATCTTGTTCATGCTTCATGTTTAATGAGTTTTATTCGCACATGCATATCTTGACAATCGTGCTTACCTAGTCCTAAATTGTTAATCACTTATATCATTACCCACACATTGAGATATAAATCCTACTGGGCTAGTTTGTTCATTCTCTACTTTTAACCTTCTAGGTGACTATGAAGTTCAAGAGGAAGAACAAGTTGAGGATGGGAATGCGTATGAGTGAAGAGTGTTTTAATTTATGTGTCTAGAAATAGTTAAAATGAGTGTTAGAACCATATAGTAGGAAGTGAGATCATATGTACTTTTCCTTTTATTGAGTATTAGTCCTGTTATTCAACATTTGAAGAGTTGTATTAGTTTCATTTTGAAACAATGAGTTGAGATTTGAATACAAGTTAGTTGAGTTCATTATTTGAGCCCTATTATTATGTTGTGATGATACACATGTAGTGCTTGCTAGCTAGATGCTTATTTGCCGACTGCTCACGTCTCGAAATATCGACTTTAATTAATTCTCTCGAATATTTCCACTGGGTAATTCTCGGGACGTGACATGTGCACCAGCTGAAAGACCATCTTCCATTCTAATGAGCCAGTAGATACAAGAAGATTTCCATTAGACTCAGAAGAAAGAGAGGAGAAGAAGAAGAAGAGTCCCAACAGATCTAAGGAGCTTTAACGATTATCCTTCAATGGTTCTCTTCTTCAGCAACTCCATAAAGGATGAAGGCCTTGAAGCAGAAAAAAAAAGTAAAAAAAGCACCGAAGCAAAATCTTGAGAATCTTTCGAAGAGTGTTAAACCTCATCCTCTCCTTTCTCTCTCTCTCTCTCTCTGTGACACTGTGTATTTGTAAGAGAGATCTGTAGGGTTTATCTAAGAGAGATTTTTCTTGTATACTCTTTTCCCTTAGGCACCATCTTAGACCAAGCATTCGTGCTCATCTTGAGCTTGGTCTAGGGGCACGCGTTTTATCTTTGTGTTGTAGAGTTGTTCCTCTTCATTTGAAGAGAACGTTTGCTGTGTAAGTGTTCCCCTTAGTTAGAAAGAAAGACCAGCTTGTGTCTGGTGGTGGGACCAGTTCGAGATCTTTACCAATGAGTTGCTTCTCAGCTCGTAGAAGAAGCACCTGGTTGTGGTGAAATAGTAGGTTGCCTTCTTGTCTGGAAAGAGAAGAAGACCAGTAGGGGCTGGGTGTTGTATATCCTTGGGGGGGGGGGTTTGTACCTCAGTTAGTGAAATCACAAGCGGTTGTTTGAGGACTGGACGTAAGTCTTCCATTGGGGAAGTACTAAACCTAGATAAATTCCATGTCTTCATGTGTGTGATTGTCTTTTAATTTCTTCCCCATTGCTACTCTTTACCGCACATGATTTATTTCACTAACCAAACTTTAAAGTTCTAATTTTGGTTTTCAGATTTTTGTTTATCCTATTCCCCCCCCCCTCTCGGTAAACCTTGCTATCATCAAGTGGGCCAACAAGATTGAACTTGGCGGTAATCTATCCTGCCATTTACCCAGTCATGACGGCAACCTATACTTCCATTGAGTTCCTGTTCCGTTCCCTATTAGGATTCCATAGATAGAGGCTTGGGTGAGTCATAGCTTGATTCTTCTACCTAGAAATCATGATCCAAGTAGGACTACTACCCCGTGGGTTGGTTAGCCTCTATAAATAGGGGTCTAACATGTAGATAGGATCTTTTACTCAACCTGAGTTTTCCCTGAGAGAAGAAAGCGAGGCTCTTTTGGAGGAGGAGATCGTCTCCGGCCTTGCTCGTGGTGATCCAAGAGAGAGCTTTTCTTCCTCGACTCTAGGAGGTTTTGCTATGCGAGGGAATCGGCCAGAAGATTGTTCGTAGAGGATATATTGAGAAGGAAACCATTTAGGGCTTGGTGTAGCTTCATCTTTTTAATTCGACATGGTTAGAGTGTTTTCTAAGTAAGTAAAATGGGGTTTAGATTTACAGTCTTATCCTATATATTGTGTGTTTTTAACATATTCTTATATGCCTTAAAGTATGTAATTTTGGCTTTTTTAAATCACCATATTGAGATTGTGCCTTCTGTGTGCTGGAACTTGACGGCGAACCTTATTTCCGTCAAGATCCATTGCGACAAAATACTATGTTGTCAAGTTTGTATTGACGACATAGGATTATGCCGTCAACTTCTTCTGAACAACGATCGATCCTATTGTTTCATTCTAGCCCTAGATTTCTTGTTTGTTTCTATTATACAAGAATTGTATGTTTTAATTACACTTAGATGTGTGGAGGACAAGGTTTGTTGTGCCACTATGTATCGCAGCGGCACGGCTGTATCTCACCTAGCCAAGGGTTTGGCGAGCCCTTGGCACTGTCGATTCAATCTGACCTACTTTGTTCTTTATGTATTATTTTATTATTATTTTTTAATGGGATTGTCTACATCGAAGCGTATGGGACCGATAAGCTTCGATCCGTACCATGCCTAGTCTCCCAACTCGACAAAACATGGTGGAGCATCTTGGCACGTGAAATAAGTTGTCTTAATGTTAATGCGTCATCATGAAATACATAGATATGTTTTTGAATATTTTGACTATATTTAGTTTATTTTGGTTCATGAGAAATTAGATAATAGGTAGAGATAAATTATGCGAGCTTTGTTCATGTTGAGTTAAATCATGAGATTTTATGTAATTACTCCTGTTAATTGTATTATTACATGGTTCTGACCTAAAGATTTTCTATGCTTCATAATATTTATCAAAAATATGTTTTCTAAACATGATAGTAGTTTATAATTTACAGTAAATTATATGTCTGTCAAATTTTTTTGAAATTCTTATGGTTTGATCTACTACATAAGATACAAGTTTTATCAATTTTCCAAAAAACAATTTTAGTACCATATATATTCTTGTACTATTTAAGTTGTTTATGCAGTATGTGTTAAATTAAGTTAAATCTATGTAATTATACTAATCAATAGTATTGTAATGACCTAGACTCCAAGACCCACGCCAAAGACCCCTGAGCCCACGTCGCCACCCATGGATCTAAAGACCCGGAAGGGTTTAGAAGAATAGTCTAGTGAGGTAAGTACTGAATCCAAATCTCAATCTCACGCACTTCATGTATTTTTCTAAGTCCACACTGATTATAGAACAAGATCTACAACGATTAGAGTTATAGCATTAAAACAACTATAGTTAGATTATATTTCGATTGGTGTAAAAAATTTATGTTCTGTCTGCATTGTGATTACTTAACACCATTTAAATATTATAGTTTGAATTTGTTTGATTCCTATTAAAATATCATAATGGTTGATGTTCAAGGTTCCTATCAATTCCTGTTAAAACACCAAACCAATTATTGTTGAAGAGCTACATCAATTGCTAAAAATAGTTGGGTATTCTTTTGATTGGTGTTTTAGATATCAATTAGTGAACACTTACGTTATGTTGTTCTGATAGCGTTATTTAGATATCTATTAGTGAATACTTACATTATGTTTTTCCGATTAGCATTATTCAATATCGATTAGTGAACACTTACGTTATGTTGTTCCGATTTGTGTTATTCACATATCGATTAATGAATACAATTACATATTGTTCCGATTAGTGTTATTCATGTATCGATTGGTGATACAAGTCATATATTTTTTCGATTAGTGTTATTCACGTATCAATTAGTGAATACAAGTCATATATTGTTTTGATGAGTGTATATGTGATTCATGTAGCTCCTATTAGTGACTAGTCAAACTCTAATATATCAAATAATGAACAAAGATTTATTTATAAATCATTTACTGAAGCCTTAGTAATGGTTTTTCTTGAACTAAAATGGTTTTGGTGCGGAATCAATAGTTATTTCAAAAATTGGTTCATATCCTCCGTACACATATCTTCTATGTATCTAAAGGTCTCAAACGTTGAATACAATAGATACTACTTTTTTGACTCATGCTATATTTTCTTACCTTGTGTATGTTGCAAGGATATCTCTCTTTTCTGGCAAATAAAAAGGCAACTACCTAGAATAGCAGGCCATCAGCCAAAAATGCGGACTGCCTAAAGAAGTGGTATGGGGCGATAGACACATGACTTCTCTTACCTAACACCCTCATTCTAGTTTTAAATGCTTGCAGGTGTCTGATACTCACACAAAACAAATGTTAGACATTGTCAAATGCTGACTTTGGAAACATGAAACTGAAGAAGACTCAATGGATCCTTCAACGAACAACTTTCTGGAGTCTATAAAAAGAAGAATTTGTGAACACATGAGAAGAATATACATAGATACAACTTTTAGTGAAGACCGTTCAAATTTGTTTGAAAAGAACAATTGAGCACTCAAGCATAAATCACTCAATTTTCCAGTCTTCAAGACCTCTCTCTCTCTCTCTTTCTCTCTCTCTCTCTCTCTCCTGTATGCCTTTAGAATCCTTCTTAAGAGAGATAGAATTGAGTCTGAGTGTATTTTCTTGTAAATCTAGTTGCCTCAGACATCATCTCAGATCAAGCATAGTGATTGTCTTTCTTGAGCTTTGTCTAGGGATCCTATGCAATTTTCTCTGTGTTTCAGGTTGTGCCTCATCGTGAGAAAAGAAGGCTTGTAGAGTCATAGGCGTTGTTCCCCTTGGTAGAAGGGAAGACATGTTGTTTATAGGGTGTTGTAGTTCCTCTTCTATGTGTGAAGAGAAGACCAACTTAATTGGGTGTGTAATCATCCTTGAGGGGGACTATATCCTTAGTTAGTGATATTCCAAGTTGGTCTTGGGGACTAGATGTAGGACTGAGGAGGGGCTTAGTGCCAAACTAGGATAAATCCTTGTCTATTATCTGTGATTGTTTCTGTCTTCGTTTCTACTATCAACTAACACGTTCATGTTTAAGTTTTTGTGCTGAACCACTCCTATATTTTTTATTCTTTTATTTTGGTGATAACAAAACTCATGATTATCATAAATAACATGAATATATTTATTACCATTTTTCAAGATTATCTATGCATAAGAAATAACATGTTTTATCTGAAGCTTTACTTCGTCATGCATGTTTTTATCATGTTCAGTCGAAGCTTACTTCGTCATATACAAAGCTAGCTTCGTCTTATCCAAAGTCCACTTTGTCATATCCGAAGCTGACACTTCATCATGCATGCTTTTGGTCATGATCAGTCGAAGTCCTACTTCGTCATATATGAAGCTAACTTCGTTACATACGAAGTTCACTTTGACTGATTATGTGTTTCAGCTTCGACCGACAATGTTAATTTCTGTACATTTGAAGTTCCACTTCTTCATATACAAAGTTACACTTCGTCATATCCGAAGTTCAACTTCGACTGATTGCATTGTATTTTGAGTCCAGTCGAAGCTCCACATCGATTACATGAACATCATTGCATTTACATCGATTACCTTATAACATCGATTTTCTGAAACATTGATTACATTCACATCGATTACCTTATAACATCGACAACCTTAGACATTGATTACACTGAAACATCGATTGCTTCCACATCGATTGCTTACATCAATTATACTTAAGCATCGATTAAATAAACATTGATTATAGTTATACTCAAACATTGATTGCCCTCATGGATTGTTCTTGAACAATGATTACGTTCACATCAACTATGTCTTTTGGAACATGAACTACTTTCACATCAATTACTTATATCGATTATCTTAAAATATCGAGTGTTGACTATTTGAACATCGATTATTTTTTAACTTAAACATCGTGTATCGACCCTGGATATTTATGCCCATCAAGGCTCCATATCCAAGTCTACCTCCCGCGATCGAAACGAAGTCTCACAAGGGATAACACACATAAGTGTCTAGTAAGAATATAAAAGACAACCACAAGAGTATAATATACATGAAAGTACAAGTAATTATACTCATTTACCTCAAATTTACATTGTCCCAATACATTATTACATGTCCAAGAGAAAAGTACAACTACCTAGGGCATACCCCGAGGGAGCAAAGCTCACACTAACACAACTACAACTCAACTGCTGGTGGTACAAGTTTGCTTTGACGCCGTTGCAAGCCAAACACATGGCTAACATCTGAAAGAACTGTAAGGGAGTGAGCCTCAACAAGACACATGCTCAACAAGGACCTCCCAAAAACAACCACAAACCAACAACTTAAAGAAGGAACCTAGTCCTCAACCTTTAAGGGTTTCACTGGAAGCACTAATTGAAGCACTACGGAAGTAAAACATGCTAACAATAAAACATAATTAAAATGCATTAAACGTAAGCACATTAACTACCACGACTATAGGAAATAAGGGAAGCAACAAAACTAGTGTAGACATAGTAGTCCACCACAACAACTGAAACCACCACGCCTCGGGCCATATAGGCCAACCACTAACAGACGATAAGGTGACTGAAAATAAGGGGTCAGTCCCCCGCAGAATGAATGAGTGACGCAAGGCCACACATGCCAACAACCAACGAAAGGTAATGAGACTAACAACAAAGGTTAGCGCATCACAATACCTATGATAACAACACATCGAAGAACTACCCACAAAGGGTATAACACTACAAGTGGAAGGTCACACAATGCAACCCTCATAGAAAACGGTCCCCCTCAACAACTGAAAAGGCTAACACACTGCGTGCCACAATGGCCAACAACCCACACAGGGTGCAGGTACCTAAAGCCACAAGGTACCACAATAGAACCACAAGTGTCACTGTGCCATCAACATGGCATACAACAAACGGTCACAAACCACAACCGGTGAATCACCAGTCACAAGCCACAACCACTGGCAAAGCACGAGTCGAAAAGAACGACGCCACCACATGGGAATGAACTACTGGTTCATGATGCCAGTATCCAACCTAGACAACATAGCACAAGAACTATCTCTCA
Organism: Colocasia esculenta; assembly: GCA_014218235.1. Lineage (NCBI taxonomy): Eukaryota > Viridiplantae > Streptophyta > Magnoliopsida > Alismatales > Araceae > Colocasia > Colocasia esculenta. Next base: position 51,091,992 of record CM024757.1, read on the forward strand.
GTCTCGTAGTCATGGACGGAAGATCCAACTGCCGCTCCACAACCACATAGTAAAGCAAAAAACAGTGGAGACCAACCAACACCACACCTGCAGACACACACAACTGTAGGCCCATGCTTGGCACCTTCAGGGACTCTGGTCCGAGCTCCCTAAAGTGAGGCACTTGAAAACAGGACTATCTGGGGTCCAGTACGTTTACTCGTGTCCGTACCCCCAACCATGAGCGTGCTACAAATGACTGCACAACCACAAACATGAGTCGCTGCTCACTGTCATCTTTCCCTCTGCCGACATACAACTCAAACACAAGAGTGAGGGTGTCCATGAAGATGACAAAGGCCTCTATGGTACACACTGTACTAGGACACACCCCAAGCACAACAAACATAATGTGCCTGGCTCACAAAGAACCTGGGGTACCCAACTGAAGAGGCATTCTGGAATAGGCGCCGGACCACCAAACTCGGCAAACACATAAACCACGTCGGTCATTTAACATTACCATAAAACTTATATCACGATACATATACCACAATTAGCTCGTCACTGGTCACCATGTGTCCTCCAAGCACCCATACACTTAAACACACGTGAACCACATAAACACCTACTAAACTTGCATGTCATTGGTCATCTCATGACCTCCATAGAACCACACTAAACCATAATGCAAATTAATCACATAATTAACATAATTAAATTAACTTACTAACCATTCATATCTAAATCACTAAGCCTATAACATGCTTTACTAATTATGGAGACAACTTAAACACCTTAGCAACATCTTTGAAAACCAGGGCTAGGTCAACACTAGACCATCACAGCCCAACCATCACAAACACACCTCGAAAGCCACGAACACAGACATTGCCTTTAAGAACGCGATGCCCCGACGCAATTCAAAGCCTAAAGCGACAGGGCCCAGTGTCGCGACTGTAATCACCGGATTTGCTCCCAAAAAAATATATGAAAACATGTGTGAAAAGATAAGGAAAACTGACCGTGATCGCCACCAAAGTAGTCGCCTGAAGGATGAGATGTTCGGAGACACGGCTGACTACCTTGGAAAAGGAAGAGAAGAAGAAGAACGTACCTGCTCCTGAGAACGCGACAAGGTGGCGGTCGCTACCCTTTTACCTGAACGCGACGTAAAGCTTGGCGCCTTCTTGATCGCGACAGAGGGATCGTCGCCTTCTTCTTCAGTGAATGGAGATTGTGGGTTTTTTTCTTCCTGCTCCTCAGCCGGCCGAGGGGCAAGAGCCTCACACTTCCCTTGTCTTCAAACGCCTTCCAAAGTCATGCAAGCAACATAAAACCCATTAACAAACTCGTGTATGATGAATCTATTCCAAAAATATGAAGAAACATGTACTATTTTGGGGGAACTCACGGGGATGGGTTTTTAAACCCATTTGGGTGATTAAGTTCGGTGTGTGTGGTGTGCTCTAATGTAAACTACAAAAGAACAGATCCTATGCATGTATGAATGAAGAGAAAATTGAAAGAAAAATGAAGAGAGAAAGCATAGTCGAGGGGAAAATACCCTGGAGGGCACTTCCTGGTCGTCTGGAGGTGAAGCTCTTTTCTGCGAAGTTGGAGCTCTCTGGCAGGTGAGGAAGTAGACACCGGTCTTCCTCAAAAAGGTGCAGTATCAAGAGACTTATAGGTGATTATTCTTGAAAGGGCTGTGAAGGGAATAATAGGCAAGACTCCGGGTTTGGGTAGGTATGACCGCGCATAGGCATATGGAACTCGAAAAGGAGGCTTTAAGGAAGGTCTCCACGAGTTTTGGTAGGATTTGGACGCGTTTAGGTCGACCAAAAGAGGGAATATCCATGCATGGCAAGTGTCCAAGTCATACTCGGAAAGGATTCTCGGCATGGGGTCCAGAATGTGACGGCCTCCTGGTCGCTACCAAGGTGGCGACGCCTCGATACGTCACCTTCCTTACAAAAGGCTTTCAAGTTATTTCTGGCGATTTTCCAGGGAATAAAAGGCCAATTTATGAACACGACGTATCGAGGTGTCGCCTTTCGAAGGAGATCGATTCTGACTTGAAGCAAATCATTATGAGGCAGATAGCGATAGGAAGGCTGTCGCTTTGATTATGGGAAAACGACAGGGAAGTTGTCGCCTTCAGGAACTATTAGCATATGACCATGCAAAGTGTCTGATCTCATTGCGCGGGAATCAGAATGACGTGCAGTTTGAAACGCCAGACTCTTAACCCAGAGCTATGAGATGATGATGAAGAGGATTGAATTTGACAAGGGAGAACCCACCAGGGCGATGGACTAATGAAGAGGATGTCATGATCGGAGAAAGCCAGCTTGGCGATGATGAGCCAACGTGGGGCATCAATGATGTGACAAGGAATTTGGCTCGACCTATGGGTCAAAAATGGGTGTCTACAGATTGCCCCTCCTTGATGCATGTTTTTCAAGGGAGTGGAGCGATAGCGGAGCGAAGATGGCATGAAATGACGATGTAGCAAAATGAAGCGGAATGAGCTGAAAAGCGGCATCAAGGTAAAAAGACACCCATTCTGAACGAATAAGCAGCGAGAATTATCTGGCTATCTTCAAACATGGCTGGGAACAGAGTGCAAGGATGGTTCCAATCTGGGACGAATAAAGATCAAAAGAAATGAAATGATCACCTCTCGATTCAAGAGGTACCCTGGCTATCTTTAGCGTGCAGGTTTCGTTCATTAGGGGATTGTGCTGCCCGGCGGGTCGATTCGACTCTGGCCTCTGAGCGATTCACGACTAATGAGCGGATCGGAGGATAAAGGAATGCCTATCTAATGAATGGGGATGAGAGGAATCCTGAATAGGAACCATATTGGCAAATTGAACCGAGCAACTAGCTAAAGGAAACTTTCAAATTCGGAATGGAATGAAATTCTTGTCTGAGGAATGAAGATCTGCATTGAAACACCATTGGGAAGCTGGCTTTGTCAAATCATGAAGCATGAAGCTCAAAATCCTAGATGATGCATGCTGGGCTAAAAGAAAAGAAATTGTAAAACGAATGCGAAGAAAGGGAGAAAATAACATGTACTCAAGGATAATATTGCTAGACAATACGAACAAGGGTCAAGACACTTCGCAACCCCAGCATGCGATAGAATCCATCATCCCCGAGTCATACCACCTAACGGCCTATCCAGCGATTAGCAGTGTGCACCTAGATCATCCTTGTTTTTGGTGAAGGGGAACTCAGATCCCAGAACACATTAGGAATCAGCCAGTCCTCGAGGTGATATAATAGCGTAGATATCATATAGTAATGCGGAGGGATTAGGATTAGAGATACTTACCTGTACTTACCGGGCGAGCCGTCTTTTTTTTATTTTCTGGGTTTCTGATTTTATGGATTTTCCTACAATTTCTGATTTTTATGGGTTTTCAATAATCAAAGCAATAAAGCATGATACAAATTGAAAGGCACCAAATAATGGAGAAACTTTAAAGCATGTGTGCACGCATATGGGAGAAGCAATCAACAGTAATCTGAAAGAAATCAGAACGCGACAGGAGGTAGGTCGCCACCCTTTTGATAAGAAGGCGACGCTTCCTGCATCTCCACCCTGAAGGCGACATATCGATATGTCGCGACCACAGGATTTGTGGCCAGAGCTCAAAAACAGCAACCCGAAAATTGGATTTTGACTCCCACTTGGACTCTTAAAGCCTTCTAATCAAAGTCCCACTACCATTAGCTCTTTTAAACCCTTTCCAACCATGAATAGGAGTCTTGTGGCTCTATAAATAAGGGATGAGAGGCTCCAAATTCATAGCTCACACCCTCTCTCTTCTTTTCTTCAATTTTTCAAGCTTTCATGGCCATGAAGAGAGCTCCAAGTGCTCTCATGGGGGAGGAGGTCCCTTATGAAGGTCCGAAGCATGCCAGGATGATCTATGGCGCTCTTGTGAGGTTCACGGACATCCCCAACCATCTGAGTAAGAACCAGGAAGTGAGAGAGGTATGTGGATTGGTGTTTTCTATTTTCCATTATTTCTACCTCCGAATTTCTTCATTTTTTTGTTCTTCCTCTTCTCCTCTCTTTTGCTTTTTCCTTCTCTTCTAACTCTTCCCCGCTCCCGCCATATTCTAAGCTCACGTGGATAACCCCTATGATCAAGGCCTTACCGATGTTTATGATCTGGTTCTTGAGAGAGTGGGGATTGGGGGGTGTCTTGATAGCGGCCATAACTACCATAAGATTTCCTTCGATTGGCATAGCATCACCGCCTTGATTGAACTTTGGCACCCACAAACCCATACCTTTATCTTCCTAAAATTCGAGGCGACCGTCCTTCTTGAGGAGGTCGAGGCGTTCGTGGCTCTCCCTAAGACCAAACGGGGGGATGAGAAAAATATTTGCTACACCGTCGAGCCCATCAACCCAAAGCTTATCCTAGGTGAGTTTATGATGGATCCTGGGGATGTGTATACCATGATCAGCCCTCAATCTATCCACCTTGTGCCGTTGTCTAAGTGGGTCATATCTAAATGTAAGAACAAGAGTGAGGACCACTGGGAAATAGCTAAGGCCGTAGCCATTTGCTTGTGCGGGGTGGTACTCTTCCCATCCAGAGATCACCTCATAGACTACGCGAGCTTAAGCTCCATTAGCGGGGTATGGCGGGGACTTTCCATCTCTCATGCGGTCTTGGCATATCTTTATGCGGGTCTTACCTCGGCATCTACGGGGGGCCCACTTTATGGCTCTATGATCCTCCTAGAGTGTTAGTTGGGAGTGAGGATAAAATTTAAACCCATAGACAACCCCACTACCGATAGCCGGATCTTTGGGTGTCATCCACTGTGCTTCATTGGAGGGGCGGCCAAATTCCCCGATCGGGTGATTTGCAGGATAGCGGACAAGAAAACGCGGAGCGCATGGCGGCACTACCTCAACACGCTTCCGGTAGAACATTTCGCCCTAGGCATAGCGGTGCTACGTGAAGTGGAAGTCCGGCTTCCTCTTGGACACGGATTGGACTTACAACTTGTGGGAAATATGGCGATGGTGCTCTACAACCCACAGAGGTGCTATCTTCAGATTGGAAAGCCAAGGACCAAGCTACTCAAGCCGTCTCATTTGCCTCCTATGAAGAAGAGACGTTAGGGGGATCCGGAGGATGAGCAGGCTGTGCGGAGCGCATTGGCTTTATGGAGGGCATGCAATACCCACATACTACCACTGACACTGAATGAGGAATGGGATGCGTACCAGGCGTACCTCCGAGAGCATGAGAAAATTCGGCCACTTGGGGACCGTGAGCTAGAGAGATAGACATGATTGTACTTTTTGTGAATCTGAGAGATTTTGAGGGATTGGAGGTGAGAGACATGTATCAGGCATTTGATGATTATTAGCTTTTATTTGATGTAAGCATTTGGAATTTGCAATGAAAATCTGATTTTTTAAGAGTTTTGTGAACAAACTAAGAAGGCAACGGGCTCGACGTCGCGACATATAACGCGACAGGTCAACGGTCGCTACCTTGTTATGATCGCGACACGATAGATGTCGCCACCTAACCATAACGCGATGGGCACTTTGTCGCAATGACAGAACCGAGGCATTTTTAAATCAAGGCCCAACGCCCCTTCTCCTTTCTTTCCCTCCTCTTGTGTTTCTCTCTCTCTCCCCTTTCGCTCTCTCTTTCCTCTCCTTTCCGATGACAGGAAGCCCTCCCTCTTCTTCTCTCCTTACTCCGGTGATCACCGGCCGGCGGCGGCGGCGATCTTCCTCTTCCCTCCTTCTCTCTCTTTTCTTCCCCGGTGGCTCACGATGGAGGGCGGCGGTGATGGAGGCGGTGACGGGGGTGGCGGCCGATGGCGGACGAAGAAGACGATCCACCGGCGGCAAGTGGATGAAGCTCCATCTGCGGTGGCGCAAGAGGAGGCTCCGGCCGTTCCCATGGTGGAGGACGTTGCGGTGGCGGCACCGGGCGAGGACGAGCCGGTCGGGCCCAAAAAGGTAGGACTCTAAAACTTTGACCTATGTGCGTGAATGGCGAGGTGCAATGCACCCACATGTAGGGCTTTTGCCCGAGGTGAAACGGCCGGAAAACGGGTTATGCCCGTCCTCGGTCACCCTGGTAACGCGACAACATGGCTTTCGCCTTACCAGTGGGAAGGCGACAGACCCCCTGTCGCCTTTTAGAAGGCAACGAGTTTACCCGTCGCCTTCAGGAAACCGAAAGTGACAGGCTTCTCGTCGCCTTCAGAAGGCGATAGGGACCCTATCGCAATGACAGGATTGAGGCTTCTTTGGCGATTTCTGGCTGACTTCTGGTGCTTTTGATGTTTGTTTTGCAGAGTGAGTTGCGGTCCCGGCTGGGATGGGCCGTTGTCCGAGCGATCTACCGAGGATTGCCAGATTTCTAGAGGGCCCGGCTGGAGGAGATGGGGTTCGGCCCCTTCCTGAGATTGGATGAGTTGACGCCAGATGTGGCATGATTCAGACATTGAAGGAGAGATGGGACCCCGAGTGTCATGCTTTCCTCTTCCCGTGGGGTCACATGACCCCCACCTTGGAGGATGTGGCACGGATCACCGGCCTGAGGGTGGATGGCTGGGCGGTCATAGGGGTCACCTATACGGGTTACCAGGAGTTGGCGGAGAGACTCCTTGGGTTGGCCGTGATGAGGGAGAGGTCATCCTTGGTGTCGAGGACGGGGCTGCAGGCGAGCCTCAGGGTTGCGAATGCGCATCACCAGACGGGAGAGGGCCAGGCGGACTACATGGCCCGGCTGACGGAGGATGCCCGGGCAGCGTTGGCAGAGGAGGAGGGAGCGGCAACGGACCACGATTTGAGACGCTTTCTGATCCTTGTGATCGGGAAGTTGATCCTGGGGACCCTAGGAGACCCAGTGAGCTGCCGTGCCTGCCCTTGATGGAGGACCTGACCCAAGTGGGGCGTTACGCATGGGGTGCGGCCCTTCTGGCCCACCTCTTTGACAGTTTGGGCACTTCCAGTTGGGAGACCGGGGTGGCCGGGTTCTTTCCACTTCTACAGGTATTCCTCTCACCCTTGCCCTTTACTACTTTTCCTGCTTATTTCGATTAAATGCGGTACTGACTGTGTTGTTTTGCAGGTGTGGGCGTACCACCACCTCCCTTCCTTGGGCCGAGGTGTACCGAGATGGCCGGGTGCTGTGCCACTGTTGCAACGCTGGAGGTTCCTCCACGACGAGTGATCACTGCGGCTGCAGGTGATGCTCATTCACGATGCATTAGACACCGTCCCATTTGGGTATGTAAGTACTTCCACTCTTAGCACCCTTTCCTTTGCTTATATTGGCGATTGACTGACAAGTTTTCTTGTTTGTGATGTGCAGGTCGAGTAGACTCCCTACGCCGAGGAGGATGACGCCGCCCAACCGTGGGTGGAGCGGGGCCGTCCCTACTTCGGTAGGGACATCTGGCTTCACGCATTCAAGTCGGTGGTACCGCTCTACCACCGACTAGTTGCGCGGACACTGGGGCTCCATCAGGCGGTAGTGGAGTTCCTGACTCGACAGAGGCCGTGGGAGAGGCCCGGCCGGAGCTTCTGCGGGATCCAGCAAGTGACAGATTGGACAGTACGAGTCCGCGAGCAGCTCGAGGACTGGGAGCAGTGGGGCTGGGTGGTGACCTCTGAGGCCACCAGCGATGAGGACTACTTCCGTGCCTATGCACGGAGGTACGGGGCCCAGGTGTATAAGGGGTCCCGATGATCGGTGAGTACCACAACTTAGCCTCTTAAGCATTTTGATCATTAATCGCTTGGCTAACCCTGTCTTGTGTTTGCAGTTTGACCCCGAGGGGTGGATCGCCTCCCTTGAGGGCATCCTTCATTCTACGATCCAGCAAAGGGACGACCTCCAGCGGACCGTGACCCAGCTGGTGAGTGCTTTTCTCCCTACCTTTTCTGTTTCTAGTTTCAACTGATTGACTCTTGTTTTTCATTTCAGCGGGACAAGTTGGCACGAGCCCAGCAGATGGTGGGGGGTGCATCTTCCTCCTGAGAGGACCCTGGATGCTCCGTGTTGGAGGGTCAGCTGGCGACGACAGTGGCTCGAGCGGAGGACGCCCTTGCTCGGCTACAAGAGCGGGTAAATCATCAATTGCATGCCTCTTGGTTCTCTATTTATTTTGGTTTTGACCAGATGTTTTGACTTTGCAGGAGGCGGAGTTGAGAGATGCCCTAGCGCGGATGACCACGCTGGAGACGGAGATGGCGGACTTGCGCCTGCATCCGGGGGCCGAGGAGGTGGCGAGGTGGCGTCAGAAGGCCGAGGAGGTGGCAAGACTGCGCGCCGAGGCGGGCGACCTCCGTTCGCAGTTGGGGGATGAGCGGCACCACTGTGAGCTACTGCAGTCCGAGATGAAGGGCCTCGAGAGGGCCCTGGCCTTGGTTGGACGCAGCCGTTCGTCGGCCAGCAGGAGCGGCATTCCGAGTGGGTCTACCGGACACTATTTGACAGGTTCCTCCGGACGATGGAGGAACGAGGAGGAGGCGCGACGGCGCGAGAGGGCACCTGAGGGGAGTGAGATAGGACCGAGGGTTATGGCCCCTCCATCTCCCCGCCCGCCTGAGGGCACAGGGGAGAGCGGCTGAGGGCTTGTACTTTTGCCCCTTCTTTTGTCATGATGATGTACATATGATATGGAATGGAATGGACAACTCTTTTGAATCGTGACTGAGTGATAGTGACGGGTGAGATGTGAGTGCCGCTTTCTTCCTTTTGTGCCCTGCACACTTAAGACAACCATGAAACAAGTTAGACCCATTCTTAGGCTTAGCCCCTTGCTCTAAAATGCGATGAGTGGCCAACCTTGATAAATGGTCAAGGGGCTAAACCTTATTAAATAGGCAAAAAGGACACAAATAAATAGCATGCATGAATGGATGAATGGAGTGTTTTGGGATTTGAACATGTTTTGGAATTTTAAAATATTTGATTTTTTTTTGGAGTTTTGAGATATTTGTTTTTTTTTTGTTTTGAAATATTTGATTTTTTTGAAGTTTTGAAATATTTGATTTTTGGAATTTTGAAATATTTGATTTTTTTAGAGTTTTAAAATGTTTGATTTTTTTGATAATTTTTTTTTTAGCTTTCAAAGACGCCTAAAGCCGACGTTAGCCCTTCCTAAAACAAGACGTACGAGGTGGAAGGTACTCGCCCTTTCGGGCCACAACACATAGACCGGTTCGAACCGCTGGTTTGGAGTCTTGATCGCCTCTCGTTCTCGTCAGGGACCTCACTAAGCTAGGATGTGCATTGAGGGGTGACATTGCCTCCGTAGACCACCCTTAGTTGACGATGCGACTAGTCAAACCATACCTATGAGATGATTCGGTCTTATAGGGAGAAATGGAAGATTATTTAAGGAAAGTCTCATGTGGGTTCAAGGATGTCGGGTTCGGCTACTTCCTACAGCATACCCTTCAGAGATTGGGTCTGTTGTGAAGGGACTTTATGGTCTTTTCTTATGGGCTTGCATTATTTGGGGCATGCGTACGACCGGGCTCATGAGCGTCCCGCGGTGACTTTGCCACTCTTTGCCATGCCCCTATTGTGTTATGGACTTTCATTTTTCTTTTCGTTTCTTTGCTTCTTTGCCCCTTGTTATTTTGACCGTCCCTGTTTGAGACTTCCTCTTGTTAGGGTATGCTTTAGGTTGACGACCTTACCCTTAAAATCTTTGCCCCTACACTTCGACCGATTAGAAGAGAACGACCAGCGCATCGCTAGAGTAGGGCCCACCTAGCCGCGATATCTACCAAGCGTAGCTACCCGGGCTTGCCGTATGTGTGTGTTAATCCTAACTTAGAGCGACCCTTGACGATTAGGTGAGGACTTCAAACTTTCAACATGGGGTGTTCTCCCAATCCAAGTGTTGTGGCCTCACACCTACAGACCTAGGGATAGAATCTTTTGAGGTACAACCCATTCCACAGATGCGACAATTCGACGCCCTCAGCGTTAACTAAGCGGTAGGCGTTTCCGGGATACACTTCCCTCACCACGTATGGACCTTCCCAGTGAGGTTGTAATTTGGACCTGGGATGTGATGACCCAACCAACAAACTGGCCCAACAACCATACTAGTTGGTAGACTTTCCAGGAAGGTCACCCATCCTGGGACTACTCCCAACTGAGCACGCTTAACTTCAAAGTTCTTTTCCTGCTCGAGCTCTAAAATGACTAGTCCGAGTTGTTGGTAGTCTGCTGATTTAGTTCATTTAACATATTCTTATATGGGGCGTTACAATCTACCCCTCTTATATAAGCGAGGTCCTCGTCGCTATTCACATATAGCACACAATCAAACCCCAGACGAGCAGGATTCTAGAGGTGGCCCCCATAGGCTCAAGGGGTGGCTCCCACTATGTAGCACTTTGCGCCATTATGGCCTCAAGAGGTGGCTCCCATAGCATAGCACTTTGCCCTATGTGGCACTTAGTTCCTACACTTCCGGCTGGGCAAAGCTCTGATACCATTTGTGACGACCCAACCAGCAAACTGGCCCAACAACCGTACTAGTTGGTAGACTTCCCAAGAAGGTCACCCATCCTGGGACTACTCCCAACTGAGCACGCTTAACTTCAGAGTTCTTTTCCTGCTTGAGCTCTGAAAATGACTCGTCCGAGTTGTTGGTAGTCTGTTGATTTAGTTCATTTAACATATTCTTATATGGGGCGTTACATAGGACCTCCGGATTTGATAAAAATGTGTTTCAAGACCATATCACCCTCTTGGAATTTTCACTCAATTACCTTCTTTTCGAAAGACCTTGAGATTCGCCTCTGATATGAGAGCACGTGGTCAGCTGCCATAAGCCGCCTTTCATCTAAGAGTTCCAATTGGACTAGCAATGCCTCTCGACGTTCGTCAAGATTAAGTTCTTTGTCTAATTGGACTCTTAGTGAAGAGATTAGGACCTCGTATGGAACTACCACCTCCATCCCATAGGTGAGGGCGTACAGGGTTTGTCCCGTGGGAGTAAGGACGGAGGTACGATAGGCCCATAGAGCCTCTATTAGCTTTTCTGGCCAATCTGCGAATTTATGCGACTCACAGGTTTCCTTCAAGATTTTAAGAAGGGTTTTATTTGTTGCTTCAGCCTAGCAATTGCCTTGTGGGTAATATGGAGATGAATGATGCAGAGTGATGTTATATTTCTTACAGAGGTCCTGAAGCTCTTGCGGGATGAACTGTGGTCCGTTGTCCGTGACGATGCTGCTTGGCACTCCGAACCGTGAGATGATGTTCCTCATGATGAAGCGGCACACTGTGGATGCTTTGATTTCTGCAAACGCCTCTGCTTCTGCCCACTTGGTGTAATACTCGGTCGCTGTTAGGATAAAGGATTTCTGCTTAGTTTGAGCATTAGGATCACCAAGAGGGCCAACAATATCGAAAGCCCACATGGAGAATGGCCAAGGTGTGGAGAGTGGATGGAGTGAAGAGGAAGGAGCATGAATTTTATCGACATGGAGTTGACACTAGACATACCTACGGACGTAGATGGCACAGTCTTCTTCTAGGGTTGGCCAGTAATAGCCCTGCCTAATGATCTTCTTATCGAGCATTTGACTGTTGACATGCCCTCCGCATTCACTAGCATGAGCTCCTTCCACCACTCTCCAAGCTTCATCATCATTCAGACATCTTAAGAGAACTCCATTAAGAGCCCTCCTGTACAAAACTTCTCCGACGACTGTGTATCTTAAGGCGGCTCTTCTTATGGCCTTGCGATCCTCCGCATTTGCCCCTTCAGGATATGTCCCATCCTTGCAATATTGCTCGATCTCAAAATACCAGGGCAGCTCTTCTTCATCTAAGATCTCCTCAAGCTCTGCTAGCATGACTTGTTGCGCTCCTTTCTTCCTAGTCCTCTCTTCTAAGGTTGTCCTAAGGTTGTTGAACCAAGGATTCTGGATAGATTGGGTATCGAGCCATTGGACGACAATTGTCTCGGTCCGATGACTCAGAGGGAAGGATAGAGATGAAGCTAGCGACGCCAGAGCGTCGGCCAAGATGTTTTGTGAGCCAGGAGTGTGGATATAGATAAGCTTGCGGAACTACCTTGCCAATAGTGTGACCAAGTCTTGATATGGCTTGAGCTTTCGGTCACGAGTGCGGTAAGTGGAGAGCACCTGCCGCAGAACCAGCTGAGAGTCTCCTATGATTCTAAGGTGGGATGCACCCAAGATATGAGCGCGCTTGAGGCCAGCGAGGAGAGCTTCGTACTCAGACATGTTGTTAGTGGCAGGGAAGGTGAGCTGATAAGCGATGGGGATGGTAATACCTTCCAGGGTAAGCAACACGGCTCCAATGCCCCGTCCCTGAGAGTTGAGTGCTCCATCGAAATGGAGGGACCAGAAGGGGTCTTTAATGATGACTGAGAGTTCCTCATCGGGGAATTCCTCCCGGACGGAGTCACTGTGAGGGAGTGGAAGGTGGGCCAGATGCTCAGCGATGGCATATCCTTTGATGGCCTTTTGGACCACGAAGGAGATGCCGAATTGTACGAGGAAGCTCTGCCAGCGTGCAAGCCGATCAGAGAGGACGGGTTTCTCTAGAAGGTATCGGAGTGGATCCATCCTTGAGATCAACTTGACCTCATGGGCGAGGAAATAGTGCTTGAGCTTTTGGACTACCCACACGAGTGCGGCACATGTCTTGTCCGCGGTGGTGTACTTGGATTCAGAGGTGTTGAAGAGCCTAGAGAGGTAGTATGCTGCCCTTTCTTTGCCAGATCATCATGTTGCACAAGGACATCACCTAGGGAGTCCTCAATGACCGAGAGATATAGGATAAGCGATTTCTCGGGTACAGGAGGCTGCAGCACTGGGGGATTCATGAGATAGCTCTTCAAATCGTCGAAGGCTGCTCGACATTTATCATTCCATTCGAACTTTGCCCCTCCTTTCAAGAGACCATAGAACGGGTGACATCTTTGTGAATGTTGGGATATGATTCTTCTGATGAACTGCAAATGCCCTATCAGCCCTCTTAATTGCGAGATGTTCTTTGGAGGTGGCATTTCGACTATAGCCTTGGCCTTATTCGGATCAATCTCAATGCCCCGCTTGCTAACTATGAAGCCTAGAAATGTTCCTGATGATACCCCGAACATGCATTTCTTCGGGTTCATTCTCAGTTGGTACTCCCTTGACCTCTGCAACACCTTAGCAAGGATCCCAGGGTGTTCTTTCCTGGTTCTTGACTTCACCAAGATGTCATCCACGTATACTTCTACATAGACATGTATCATATCCTGGAAGATGGCCATCATCGCCCTCTGATAGGTAGCCCCAACATTCTTTAGTCCAAAAGGCATGACTACATAACAGTACGTTCCCAGGGCGTGGTGAAGGATGTTTTCTCTTGATCCTCAGGAGCTAGACGGATTTAATTATAGCATGAATACCCATCCATGAATGAAAGGATCTCGTACCCAGCAGTGTTATCAATAAGCACATCAATGTGAGGAAGCGGGAAGTCGTCCTTTGGACATGCCCTATTTAAGTCCCTGAAGTCGATGCAGATTCTGAATTTACCATCTTTCTTCATGATGGGGACTATGTTTGCCACCCAATTCGGATAAAGCACTACCCTGATGAATCTAGCCTTATGGAGTTTGTCTACTTCGTCCTTCATCTTCAGGGCCATGAGTGGGTGGAATCTTCTGAGCTTCTGTTTTATGGCCTTTGCACCTTCTTTCAATACGAGTCGGTGCTCCACTAATGAGGGGTCAAGGCCGGGCATGTCCTCATATGACCAGGCGAATGTGTCTTTGTACTCCCTTAGAATTTGCACCAGTTCCTCTTCTTCATCAGGAGGGAGGTTCACTGAAATTATTACAATCCTGGGATCTTCTTCATTTCTGAGGTTGACTTCCTTAGTAGGTTCATCCACTGCCGTTGTAGGCTCATCAAATCTCCTTACGCCATTGGCGTACTTTTCGGTAGCATCCTCTACTTCGCTATCCTCTTCTTCAATTGGGTCCTCATCATTCATGATCTAGTAGATGCCAAATCCTGCGCAATCTCCTCTTCTAACACCAGCGCCTCTTTTGTGAATTCCTCTATTAGCAATAATGCCTGACATCGTCGAGCTAGCTCTTGAAGGTATCTCTGGGGAATAACCTTGCCCCGTCGCTTCCTAGGGCGACGTTTGGACTTGGTGGGCGCTGGGCTGACCGGATTCTCTAACCTAGACCTATCTAAATTAAGACTAGACTCTTCTACCCTAGACTCTTCTAGACTAGACGACTCTACAGGACTGGTGGAGGACATGGTGTCGTTGAAGAGGATGGCCCCTAGTGAAGGAGCAAGAGGGGAAGCCCCAGTCGAGGGGTGCCCTGATCAGGAGGGTGAAGGAGGTATGCCGGCTTCTCGACCTCAACTTGCATTTGAAAGTTGGCATTTTTTTTTGGAGATCAGTGGAGAGCATGCAGCAGGAGAGAGTGACCTCGTGGTCGCTCGGATCGGATTGCAGAGCAGAGAGGACTGCGGATGGGAGATCAGGAGTGAGGAGGCTGTGTGCAGCCGTTAAGAGTTGGGGAGTTAGCTGAATAAGTAGGGGAGGAGAGGAAGGGACAAGACTGGGAAGGAGGGAGTCTAAGAGCGATGGGTGGATGGCTAGGCAGGTGCCCTTCCAGAGTTCATCTACTGTCCTTCCCTCCTCGTAGGGAATGTCCGGCTCTCCTATGTCTGTGGTCTCACTCATGAGCTGTCTCTTGGAGGTAATGGTAGTGGGGGCATCTAGCAGCTCGGCTGCAGCTGGCGGCCCGGTTCTTTCTTCCTCCCAGAATAGACGGCTGAAGGCTATGGTGATGTCTTCTATGTCGAACCAACGGTACCATTCAGTCTCTGGGTCTCCTGTCTTCCTCCTCTTGTTTGGGCAGAGTGCTTCTAGTGCTCTATAGGCAAGCAGAGGGGCCATGTGCCAAGAGAAGTTTCGGCCATGTATCTCATGTTGCAAAAATTCCGCCTCTACTACCACGGTGTTGTATCCAGGTTGGGTATGGCCCCTAATGAAATGACACCAGAGTGTTCATGTGAGTGGTTCGTGGTCGGCCTTGAGAGTGGATGTGTTAGATGACCATGGCTTAGATTTTTGTCTGTAACCTAGTCCCCATCGGCTCTTTTTTACAATGTCTGGAATGGGTTTGACTATGCCTTGCAACTCTGCCCCTAACCCCTTGCCTTCTTCGTACCCCAGCTTCATCATGATTTTCCAGCCTTTGGTGCTTAGTGGCTCCTTCCTTTTGACCGCATCGACTCGTGCTAGATTGGCCTCTCGTTTGGACTGGAACGAGTAGCTCCAGGAGTAGTTGACGTCTAACACTGAGACCACAGGTTTGTTGGCGGGCCACATAGCTGGAAGATGGGTGTCATGGATGGCATCGACTGAATGGGTAGTGGCTATGCTCTTGACTTTGATGATCCACCCGTGGAAGGGGAATTTGAGACACTGATGTGCGGTGGATGGTACAGCTCCGAGCACTTCTAACCACGGACGCCCCAGGATAGCCTTGAATATGGGATCAATGTCGAGCACATAAAAGTCCACAGTGACAGCGAGCGGTCCCAGTTCAGCTTGCACAGTTACCATGCCGCAGAAAGATCTTCTAGAGTTGTCGTAGGCGGCTATGGTGGTTGGTGTCGGCCTTAGCATTCCTTTCAACATGTCGCATGCTCTCAGGGTACTCAGCGGGCAGACATTTATTGATGCCCCCATGTCGACCAGTGCTGCTCCTACTGCCACATGGTTGATGACTAGGGTCACGCAGAGTGGGAGCCTCCTGGCTTCTAGGGGTGCTAGTTCATTCTCCGCAAAGGTGATTGCCGGCCCACGAGTCACCATAGCTAGTGCGCTCGGTAGTTTGTCGGCCAGCATGTCCTCATTCACCACTACCTTTTGCAGGAAGATCCTCAAGGCCTCTTAGTCCTCCTTGGATTTCTTTATCAATTCCAGTATGGAGATCTTGGCTGGCACATGATCGAGGTGCTTGAGGATGTCATAGTGTGTCCCTAGTAATGGCTCAATCACCCCCTCATCTTGCGGCTGTTGCTGAGTTTGCTGTTGCTGGGGTGGTTGCAGGACCTGCTGGGGGTTGCTCTGGCTGGTGGAGGTGGTGGAGATAGGTGGGTACGGATGGCGAAAGACTCGCCCACTCCGTAGGGTGGTTGATTGGGTAGCTGGCTGTCTGGCGGAGGATAGCGTGGCGGCGGAAGGTTGGCCCGGCCCAGGTGGTGGTAGGATAATGGGTGAGGGAGTGGATATGAGGGTGGTAGTGGTATGGAGACAGGTGGAGCGAAGGGTAGGATGATGGGTGGAGTAGCGACTGCGCAGATGTTGAACTGACGAGCAGTATGACGGCGTTGGCCACGGAAACTAAGGGAGGAATAAACTGAGGAGCCGTGTTGGCTGGTTGTATTGTTTGGGATTGGAGGGGATACTGGTGGTTAATGGCCATCATCTGCTGGACATCGAGCTCATCATCATACGTCCAGTTTGCTTGAGGAGGAGGGTGGTGGACGATGGGGTTTACCTGGGCTGGTTGCTGTGGTGGGTTTGGAGCTGGTGGATGGTTTGGCAAGGGGTTGTGGACGATGCCTAGGTCCTGCAACAGTTGTTGTTGTTGCTACTGTTGTGGTTGTTGAGGGGGTGGTTGGCGCTGCTGCCTCTGCTGTTGTTGCTGCCTCTGCCTCTCTTTGATGTCTCCGATCACTTGCCGGAGGGCTGTCCAATCTAGTCTATTCTGCTCATGCAAGTCATATACCAGATCCTTGAAGGTGAATCACTGCTCAATGATATGACCGGGATGCCGATGGAAACACACAGTACCTGGTCTGGTCCACACTCGGGTTCAATGGCCTCTCTGGGGGGAGTCTAATGGCTTCTGTGGAGAGCAAGGCCAAGAAGATGTCGGAGAGTGTCTCCGGTAGTGGCGGGTAGTGAGTTCTCCTTGGACCTAAGGGACGCCTTTGTTGAGAACCATCGGGAGGTGGCACTTGATTGTATTGGAGCTGTTGTTGGCCTTGTGGAGGGTTGGTGGGGTTCTGATCCTAGGCAGTGTAAGGCTGGCGGTTATGGTTCTGGCAGGCAGGGTTGAACGCGCTCACTTGCTCTTTCACTTGGACACCCTCGGTGACTAGCCCCTGAGGTTTCCTTTGGAAACGGGACTTCTAGGGTTCGAACATGGAATGGATGGGAGAGTCTTTGAGATGGGTTTGGATAAACCGGGCCCGGCTGTAGAGTTGGTGCATAGTGGTGATGTCATTCATTGCTAGGATGTTTCTATAGGCAGGGGTTGCATTGGCAATGATGATCTTATCCTTTTCTCCCTCCGGATGGTAACCCGGGACCCGTGTGGCCATTTGCGTCGACCTATTAGCATACGTGGCAAATTTCTCGTTTGACTTCATCTTTTTTGCCATGAGGTCCGTGAGAGAATACTCGGGCCCAACCCTGTCTTGGAATTGTTCAAGGAATTTGGCCTTCACGATAGCGAAGTCTTCCGCATCCTCGGGTAGCAGGGAGTAGAACCAGTGTAGAGCATGCCCGTCCAGCGACCGGTGGAATAGATAGGCCATTAAGTGGCGATCATGCTGGTAAGGTGCGGACTCATAGATGAAGTCTTTGATATGAATGTATGGATTGCCCGAGCCATTGTACTTGCGGTACTTCGGCAGTTCAGATGGAGAGGGGACCCATAGGCCGTTGAAGTTGGGCATGTCCACGCCGTGGTGCTGCCTAGGGTCGACTTGCTTGCGAAGCTCTTGGAGCTCCTTCTTGATGGACGCCCACTCAGACATCATGTCCGGAGCGGCGGATGGTTGAGCGTACAGAGAAGAGGCACGAGACGCCAGTCTGGCACGTGGCTCAGGTGGATGAGGTGAGTAGCAAGGATGATATGTGGGGGACTGGGGCTTCAGCTCACGTGAATGGTAATGGTCAGACTCGAAAGGAGTGAACCGAATGGCCCGAGGCCGGATGGCAGTGTTATCGGCTTGTCCCATGATAACATGGGGGCCGGATGTAGCTGCCATGGGGCGTGAAGCGCCCGCCCTGGGTGAGGGTGTGGAAGCGGCCTTTCCTTTGAGGGCCGTCATGAGAGTTTGGATCTGAGTCTGATCAAGCTGAGGAATTAAGCGCAAGAGCTGAGCAGCTTGATCATCCGACGAAGGAGGATGGATGGCCTGTGATGGGCCACCATCGTCGTGATGATGACTCTCAGTAGCATGGACTGCAGTGACCCAAGGGCGGGCCGACTCCTCAAAGAGATCATGAGGAAGGGATTCCTCGTAGTCTTGGGAAGTGTAGAAGGCAGGGTCTTGATTCTCATCATAGATCGGGTTCAAATATGATTCCATATTTGGCAGGTGGGTGTGCCAAAATGAGGAAAGTCTGTCCAGACTTAAGAGACAAACCTAACATAGACAGAGGCCTAGTTTCCTAAACAGACAACCCTATGCAAACAAAAGGAAAGGCAAAACGTCTCACCCAAAGTAAGCAATTGGTAATGATGATGGTTTCTTTTATTTGGTTTAAGTTTGCCTTTTAAGGAGTTCATTCTTTTAGCAAGTTCTCTCCAAAAGGAAGGTTTCCTAATGGGAGAAGGCTTCCAACTTCGGGTGTGACTAGGATTTCTCAACCTTGCCAAATGATTGAGCCTAGAATCTAGGTGGTGACAGGTACAACCAGCCCGGCGGCCGTGTGGGAATCCACGGTCAGCAGGGACTTACGGAGGCCCTCAAGCGAGTGCTCTAGTCGGACACAAGGAATATGTGGCTGAGAGAGCGAGCATCGCTGAGGAGGACAAACCTATACTACGAATATGAAAATGTGTATGCAGATCCTATGTGCACCGGGGTGCATGCAAATTCTAACCTAAGACTAACAAAAAAAAAATCAGGCCGACCTGCTCTCAGAAGTAGAAGGTGACAGGTAACCTGTCGCGACCAAGATTGCGACAAGGGGCCGATCGCGTTCCTCTTCGCAGTGGACAAAGAACAGGACAGACCTAATTATGCATGGAAATCAAAGCAAACCTATAGCAGAGAGGACTGACAGACTCTCAAAAGCATTGAACAGGCATGATATGACTTGCAATATGGATGGACTATGTGAAATGAACCCAAAACACAGAGAAGAACATAGTCAGAACCACTGACCTGGTCGGGACGACCTCCATGTCGCCTCATTTATCGCGACAGCAACTGCGTCGCATTTTAAACAGGCACACAGGGATTTAAAAATAATGTAAACAAGTGTACGGGCAGAGAACACACCTGATAGCGCCGCGCTTCCCGTCGTCTTCCTGATCGCGACGTGTGCCTCATCGCTACCTTTATAGCGACGCTTTGATTGTCGCCTTCTCACCCAGAGCAGCAGGACTCAAGACACAATGAAAGTAAATGAAAAAAAAAACAAGAAAACTAAGACAACACCACACACATGAATGAGTGGAAAAGGTAGGGATGACAAGATCAAGCATGATGGGCACTAGTGGTCCCACCGTGATCGCCAAAAGCTGTAATCACGGGATTTGCTCCCAAAAAAATATATGAAAACATGTGTGAAAAGATAAGGAAAACTGACCGTGATCACCACCAAAGTAGTCGCCTGAAGGATGAGATGTTCGGAGACGCGGCTGACTACCTTGGAAAAGGAAGAGAAGAAGAAGAACGTACCTGATCCTGAGAACACGACAAGGTGGTGGTCGCTACCCTTTTACCTGAACGCGACGTAAAGCTTGGCGCCTTCTTGATCGCGACAGAGGGATCATCGCCTTCTTCTTCATTGGATGGAGATTGCGGGTTCTTTTCTTCCTGCTCCTCAGCCGGCCGAGGGGCAAGAGCCTCACACTTCCCCTATCTTCAAACACCTGCCAAAGTCATGCAAACAACATAAAACCCATTAACAAACTCGTGTATGATGAATCTATTCCAAAAAATATGAAGAAACATGTACTATTTTGGAGGGAACTCACGTGGGATGGGTTTTTTACCCCTTTGGGTGATTAAGTTCAGTGTGTGTGGTGTGCTCTAATGTAAAACTACGAAAGAACAGATCCTATGCATGTATGAATGAAGAGAAAATTGAAAGAAAAAGGAAGAGAGAAAGCATAGTCGAGGGGAAAACGCCCTGGGGGGCACTTCCTGGTCGTCTGGAGGTGAAGCTCTTTTCTGCGAAGTTGGAGCTCTGTGGCAAGTGAAGAAGCAGACACCGGTCTTCCTCAAAAAGGTGCAGTATCAAGAGACTTATAGGTGATTATTCTCGGAAGGGCTATGAAGGGAATAATTGGCAAGACTCCGTGTAAACTCGCATGCTTTTCGAATCCTTTTGGATTGTGTGTGTTGTGGTTGTGATGGCCGTTGTAAGGCTAGTGTGGAGCAGGTTTGTGGAGTGTGCAGGTTTGGTCCTGAAATGAAATAGGACCTGCTGCAGTTGAGTAGGAGTTGGCGGCCAGGTGTGGCTGTTGACTTGTTGGCATCCAGGTAAGTTGTCGTTGACTGCATGAACTAAGTGGCAGTGGATATGGACGTTTATGGTGGCGGTTGCCTTAAACGGCAGAGGGGTTGACGCCAACCTGTGCAATCTGCAGGCTATAGGGTCACCCGAGGGCAGGTTTTCCACCCTGTTCTCTTTCTCCCTTGCCTGGATTTAATGTCTCTTGCTTCCTTAATGCTTCTAAGAGCTGTAAAAGGATAATTGGGAGATTGTGGAATGCGTGGCGTTGTCGAATCGGACGAGGAAACGCCGTGGCGAGGTGCAATTGCCGTAGGAGCTCGCGGGGAGTTTGGTGAGAATCGGAGGAGTTTAAGAGGTTTAAGTGCATTCTAAGGTAGGGAACGAACCCTGTAACTCCTTAGGATCATTAAAACATGATTTAACCACATGAATCAGCATGTTTAATGCATTTTCGGATGAAGTTGCACCATGTGGGGCAATGGGTGGTTTGATGAATTTGAGTAGTAAAACATGTTATTACAGCTTAATTATAATGTGTGGATGTTAGAGGAACTATTTCCTTACGTTTTCTCGATGGCTTTGGGATCAGAATGTATGTAGGATCGGTTTAGGGTTTCTGCTGGAATAGAGGCTGAAGATCTTGGCGTCAACATTGTTTGTCGCCAAGCTCATCAGCCGGGATACAGACGGCCAGATCCATTGCCGTCAACTTCCTGTAAGCGGCAGTCGATGTGGCCGCTAACTTGTGTATAAGCAGAAATGACTGTTTATGGTATTTATCGATAATGAATGGTGCGTTGGCACCTGTGGTGCACTGAGTGCACATGATTTCTGTATTTAGCATACGGGGTATGCAGTTAGTTACTCACTTTCGAGGCTGCATGTTGTTCACGCTAGTCCAGTTGGGTTCACGTGTAGTGGACCATTGTTACATGAGGTTTACGTGAGGTTTCACGTGGTTTGTGTGTGATGTGCACGTGGTTTTGTGTACGTGGCGAGTAGTACGACGCCTACCGTGGTTACCTCTCCAGTTGGGTGCCCCAGGTTCTTTGTGAGCCAGGCTGTTAGCTCGGGCTTTGTCCCGGTACTTGTGTTGTACTGTCGAGGTCTGTGTCATCTGACCTGGACACCCTCACTCTTGTGTTTGAGTTGCACATCCGGCTGAGGGAAAGACGACAGTGGGACAGTGACACTTCTGTTTGTCTTTAGTCACTTGTAGTGCGCTCGTAGTTGGGGGTACGGACACCAGTAGATGTACTGGACCCCAGCTAGTCCTTTTCCAGTGCCTCACTCTAGAGAGTTCCGGGCCAGGATCTTTAAAGGTGTCAGGCATGGGCCTGTGACTGTGTGGTCCGCAGGTGGTGGTGTTTGGTTGGTCTCCACAATTGCATGACCTTTTCACATGGTGCGGCAGCTGGACCTTTCGTTCGTGGCAGTGAGACTGAGAGGTAGACCTGTGTTAGCTTGTCCGAGTCAGTTTCTGGTGTCGCGAACTAGTTCACGTGACTCGTGTTTGGCAGTCTCTACTTTAGCCTGTACACCTGTACTGATTTGCCGTTTAATTATTACAGTTGTTTTTCGTATTCGGCAGTCGGTGAGTACTTTTAAAGCTTTCATATTCTGCTTAGCTGTTTTATAAATTGTTGGTACTATTTATTGCTTTTGTACCTGTGGTTTTCGTTTGCTCTGTTTTGGGGGAGTTCCCTACTGAGCCAGTGACTAGCGAGGCTCACCCCTACCCCCACAGGTGAGAGCGAGGAGGACGTTTCATGACCGTCGTCCAGTTCAGAGCCGCGCCGTAGCGGTGCAGGGTCGGTACCTCCAGCTGTGTAGTAGCAGCTCCAGCAGTGTAGTGTAGTTAGTTGTTTATTCCCTTCAGTTGTACCTCGGGGTATGCCCCAGGCTCTTGTACTTCCTTTTAGTTTTGTGGAAATATGGCTATGTAACTTGTGAAATATATAAAATGTGGTGTGTTCCTTTTTGTTTACACGGACTGTGGTTTGGTATCCTATGCGAGGCTTCGGCCCGTTCGCGGGAGGCGGACTCGGATTAAGTACGTTATCGGTTTAACGGGCTTGGCCGAGGTGTTCCGTCACAGTTGGTATCAGAGCAAGGTCTGTGTTAATATAAAGAAACTAGAAAGATACATAGCCTTATTTCGGTCTTTGTACACTGCTTGTAGGGACCCTGGTTTCTGACAATTTGTTGTTTTGATTTTTGCTTGGTGTTTTGTTTATGTAGAAATTTCTGGAATGGCTGATAGAAGAGATTGGTGTGGTGAAGGAGATGATCTAGAGGAAAGTACTCAGCGTATGATAGAAAGGATCTGGGAAAGCCTCACAGATATTTGGGCAAGGATGGATCAGCAGGCGCCGGTACCACCGGTTGCAGTGCCACTTGGGGATGGAGAGACTGTACCTATTGCTCCAGTCCCGCCAAGAGTAGAGGTGCCTTTTGTAGCACCTGTGCCACCACCACCACCAGTGTTATTAGCTGAGGAACCAGTGATGCAGGTGGAGAAATTTTTGAGATTGCAGCCGCCTACTTATTCAGGAGGGCCGAATCCAGATACAGCGGAGCTCTGGGTTCATGAGATCGAAAGAGTCTTTGCAACTATGAGGTGTCCGGCAGCAGATAAAGTTGTGTTAGCTGCTTATCAGTTGATAGGTTTTGCATTAGAATGGTGGCGACTGAAGATGCAGACCACCTTTGCAGGCAGGACAGAAGAGGCTATTACTTGGTCGGAATTTTTTGATGTATTTAACCATACATTCTTTCCGATTCAAGTGCAGCAAGTGAAAAGAGAGCAGTTTCGGACACTCCAACAAGGTAACTCTTCAGTTTTAGAGTACCCGATGAGGTTTATGGCACTTAGCCGTTATGCACCTTATGTAGTATCAGATAATAATATGATGGTTGAGTATTTTATTAGAGGTTTGAGAGTGGAGTTGCAGGATGCAATAGTACCTCTCATGTGTAAGGCAGTGGAAGAAGCAGCCCAGAGAGCAGCTACATTGGAGACGTCTATTCGGACTCGTCAGGTGGGTGAGTTAGGCTCAGGTAGTTTTCGGCTACCGCAGCAATCAGTGGGTGCAAGTAAGGGTAAAGCACCAGCAGGACCTTCTTCATCAGGCTTTGGTAAATGGGGCCAGAAATTGAAGCAAGCATTTAAAGGCAAAGGAAGAGGATGGGGAGATCATCAACAATTTCAGCAAGGTCGTGGTAGGCCAGAGGTGGAGGAGTCGCAGCAGAGTACTGCTAGGCAGCCCATTACTCCACCAGGATATAGATGCTATAATTGTAATCAGCCGAGGCATTTGATCTGAAGGATCGAGGAAAAGGTGTGAACAAGATCTAGAAGGGGGGGATGAATAGATCTATGCCACTTTCTGCGGAAGCTTAAGCAATTTAAAATGCTTTTAGAATCAGAGGCAATTTTAACAGTGAAAAAACACAGATCTGATGAAATGTTAAGTGAGTTGATAAAATAGATATGAAAACCAGTTGATTAAGTGAATCTTAATCGATCCTATGCAAGCATCTAACGGATATAGAATCAAACCACAAATAGACAAGTGCACAGAGATTTTTTAGGTGGTTCGGAAATCACCCATGTGATTCCTACATCCACCCCTCACACCCAGTGAGGATTCACTAAACAACCTGGGTTACACACCCACTGGAGCCAGACAACTCCAACACCTGAGTTTACAACTCACACACCTCTAGAGCAAGACTACTCTAGATCCTGAGCAAGACTGCTCAACAACCACTTGAGTTTGACAACTCAAACTGAGCACGACGGCTCACAAACAACTATGCTAGACACCAACACACGACATGGATCTTCTAGCAGCAGATCATGTCAGACATGAGAACATTCATGAGAGTTATGCAGAAGCACTTGCACAATCTCAAGATGTCTCAGAAGAACAAAAGTACATTGAAATTGTGTTAAAAGCTTTGTTCTTCAGTGTACTCCCTTGTAGAAGCTCAGATTGGGAAGAGGCTTGAATCCTTGAAGTCCCAGCCGATGCTCTGCATAATTGAACTTGGGGATCTTCCTTAAAATCTTCTCCAACGATGCTCCTACTTGATCTGCTTCCTTGAGGTGCTTCAATTGCTTCTTCAAGGATCAAACTCCAATTCTCACATCGAATTGATGAGAATTGGTCTTCAGAAGACACCAGGAGAGCAGAAGAGGGAGATGAACTCTTCTCGCCGCCAAGGGGAACTTTTCTGGAGGCTTGGAGAGTTCGTTGGGGTCTCCTTATGATGGATGGCCAATTGGGGGCCTTTTATACCCAAAAGATTCCAAAGATACCCTTTAGGTACAAGGGCACACGATCCTAGGTTGATACACCATCGCCCTAGGCTGACACGTGGCAAACATCCAATTTAAGTTGCAATCTTTCCGTAGTGTGTCGACCTGCCCTGGTGGTGGTGTCGACACACTGTCCCAAATCTGAGAACAGCTGTTCTGGGAACAAGGTTCAGTGTCGACCTGCTCTGATGCTGTGTCGACCTTCTGTCCCAATTCTGTAAACAGGCTGTTCTGGGAACTAAGTCCAGTGTCGACCTGCTCTGGTCCTGCGTCGACCTGCTGTCCCAGTTCTGCAAATAGGCTGTTCTGGGAACTGAGTCCAGTGTCGACCTGCTCTGGTCCTGCGTCGACCTGGGTAGACTAATTCCTGGAATCTGCAACTCGTGCCGACACACTCTTTGACTTGTGTCGACACAGTCTCAACATTTCTTCACCTTTTTGCCTTTGAATCTGGGTTGTTGTGTCGACACCATTGTGGGGTGTGTCGACACTTCTTTTGCAAAAAGTGTTTGTACCTGAAAATTAAACACATATATCATTAGTAAAATGTTTTATTATGAGTACAAATGATAAGTGTGCTTTGAGACATGCTTTTTGAATATAAATTTCAGGTGAAATGTATTTATCATGTTTCAAATAATTTGCATTCAAATCACATTTGTCATCATCAAAATAGGAGGGAAAATGATATGAAATTACACTCAACCCAACAATCTCCCCCTTTTTGATGATGGCAACATTAAATCCATATGACAATGAGGTTTTGATGAGATGTGATTTTAAGCAATTTTTGGTTATTCAATGTCCTTATTTTTGTTCATGTTCATGCTTGTCAAAGACCTTTAAATATAGCTCATTCACAATTGATGGTTGTACTAGAGAAGTACAATGTAACTTGAAGTGAGTTAGTTGCATAAAGAAGGTCAAGCAACTTGACAAGCATTCATTCATTCACATTCACATAAAGATTTTCAATCACATTGAATTGAAGACACAAATGAGAAATTCATTCAAGCTAAGCAAAAGGCATTTCATTTCATTCAAGAGAAACATTACAATCTTTCCAAAAGGATTACAATCATTTCTTGTTCTCTTTCTTTCTTCTCCCCCTTTGACATCATCAAAAAGTAAGTACATTATGAAGAAGGTGGAGGAGGAGGAGGAACTAAGATAGTCTCAATGTCTGACAATCTTTTCTCCATGAAAGTCAAGCTGGACTTGATTTGATCTTGAATGGTTGTGAGTTTTGTGTGCAAGAAATGTTCCATTCTGTCTGAATTTTCAATCAAGGTAGCTTGAATTCTTGCTAGATCAGCTGCAATGGGTTGTGAAGAGGAGGATGATCCAGCTGACCAACCAGGCCTTTGCATGATTTTGAATTCTTTTGTCAAATCAGAGATCTGTGTGTCAATGTGTTCATTGAAGTTCCTCATGCTCTCCAAATCATCCACAAAATGAGCAAAAGACAGTCTAGTGCTGGTGATCTCATGTAATGTCTGGTTGGTGTTGAAGACATCAGCTTGGGAATTTGCCAAAATTCCTTAAGAACTGTCTCCAATTTTGCTGGTGCTCCTTCAGCTGTAATGAGGCATCTGCCATTGTACCAATTAATCTGTTGAATCTTTGAGCTGCATAGTCTGAGGCAGCTTTTTGTTCTATGAATTTGGCAGACACAGTGTTCTCCAATCTTTGAATCCTCAACTCAAAGGTTTCTGACATGGTTTGAATGGAGGAGTTCAAGGTTTCAAATTTGTCATTTAAGAAGGAGAACAACTCTGGTGGAACAGAAGGTCCACCAGAGGATGTGGATGGTTGAAATGTGGGTTGTGGAGAGAAATGTTGAAACTGAGGTGAGAGTGGGGCATGAAATGGAATGTCACCTTCAGTTGAAACTTGAGGCTGTTCCCCTTCAGCTGGGGGCTGTTCCTCTTGACCTTGGGGCTGGTCCCCTTGACTTGAGGCTGTTCCTCCTGAGCTTGGGGCTGGTCCCCTTGATCTTGAGGCTGTTCCTCCTGAGCTTGAGGGGCCTCAACTACAACTGGCCCTCTCCTAACTTGATTGCCCTCCAGTCTAAATCCCATGAATTTCTGAATATTCTTAAAGGTATAGATGTTGGACTTAGGGATAGACTGGGATTTCTCATTCTCCAAGGGCACACCAAAGTGCTGGAACACTGAGGTCAGATGTGCAGCATATGGAAGAGATCTCTTGAGGTCTTTCCTGGTTGTTTCAGATATGATTTGATACATTATTACATGGAGGTTGATTTTGATGTCTTTTACCATGCAATATAGAATGAACCTCTGAATGTCTGTTAGCCTGTCCCTTCCACCACCTTGAGGGGTAATGATTGTGGTCAACATGTGGTGGATAATCCTCAACACAGGGGGAAAGGAATTTGTGTTGAATCTGGTAACATGGGTTTGTTTTGGATCAGATGCATCAGCAGGAAGGCCTGTCATGATGGTATAGGCTTCATGAAGATCAAATTCAAAGTTATGATAATCTGCCCCTTCATCTGGTACTTTGAAAATAGAGGCAGCTTTATCAGTTGGCATGTCAATAACTATGCCCTTAACCTTTGATTGATACCCTTCTTCTGTGCATTTCAAGTTCTTGTAGAATTCCCTAACAAGTCTTGGATAAATGATTTGAAACTCAGAAATAAAGAGTAACCAAGACTGAAAGGAGAAGTAGGTCTGAATTTCTGGAAATGTGTTTGCTAGCTGAATATCTGATAAATCCACTATCCTGGGCTTTAGAATAAGCTTGGCTTCACTAGTGGTGTCTTGAGACTTGGAAGACTCAGACGAAGATGATGATGATGACTCTAAGAATCTCCAGAAGGGAGCCCGGATTCTCTGGTCTAGAAACCCTACCTCTGCCTGAAGAAGAGGGTCTACCTCTCTTGGCTGCTGGCTGAGGTGCAGAGGAGGACCCTGGTTGCTCTGCAGGGTCATTCCGCCTTTTGGATCTCCTTTCAAATTGGGGAACATCATCCTCTGCCGGAACTGGCCTAGATGAGGCCTGAGATCTTGCTCCACGGCGAGGACCCAACTTTCTCACCATGGTTGCAAGGATGGAGTGGAATCGGGGTTTGATGAAGGAGAAGAGAGATGATTGAGAAAGGGTTTTGATTGAGGGAGAAATGTGTGGGATTTCTTGCCGGAAATGAGAAGAAAAGCATCGTCGGGTCGACCTGATGCCTAAAAAGGGTTTGCAGTGGTGCAATACCCCGCAGGAACAACAAGGCTTATCCGGAACCCACGATTTAAAAAGTTCTGGCAAGAGGGCAGTGTCGACACTGGAAGAATGTAGTGTCGACCTGACCTAGGGTGTGTGTCGACACGAGATAGATGGTGTCGACCTGGCCTTTGAAGAAAATTTGAATTTTTGTGTGAGAATTTTTTGAGAATTTTGGGACTTCTTTAAAATGATAACTAATGAGAGAAATAGTCATTTCAAGGATGTTTAAGAGACTTAAAAATTCATTTGTTATATTTTGCAAAAATTCATCACAATTCAAGTTTTAAACAATTTCCAATAGGATATGAGCATTCAAAGACTTGAGTCAATGAAATGATGATTTGAGGGATATAGTATATCTAACAATCAACTATAATCTACCATATTTCTCAAGTTTAAAGAAATAAAGATATCCTCTAGACTGAATACAATTGCTTTGAAAATAAAACACAATCTTAAAGAACAACTTGATGATGAATGAAAATGATTCTTTCTAAACAAAACTCCATCAACACATATTTTGTCCTTTTAACAGACTATCAAATGATATAAATCTTTTTCACTCAAGTACTAGTGCTTTTTACACACCATAGTCCCTGGATACTTAAGATTTATTCATTGTTAAGTCTCAAAGGGGTAAATGATGACCTTTTGACATGAAAATATACGTTTTGTAGACGCCAATATTTCCAGTTACTCAGTCATCATCAAAAAGTATAGCACATTTTTGCTGTATTTTGAATTTATTTTTGAATTTTTTATCCCCTTTGAACAGAGATAACATTAGTACCTCATGACATGCATAGCACTTCATTCATTGTGAAGGTGTGCAGTTTCTCAGCACAAATGTCATTGCTCTGTTGAATTTTCAAAATTTTGAGAGTTTTGTAAGATAGAAATCAAATTTATCCAACATCAGTTGCAAATAAAGAGATGTTTTAAATTCAAGACACAAGTTGTGTTCAATCTTGGAAGAATTCTGAGTTTCTGTGGGTTGAAAAATATAGTTGACAATTGATTAGTAAAAAATATGATAGATCACTCAAAGGATCATTTGGAGACTCTAGACATCTGAATAATGACATCATGCAGAAAATTGATGAAATGCAAGAAAAGTTATGAATTTTGCAAAAGTCATGACTTGTGAATTTTCTAGCTCCCCCTGAGATGATGATTTCAATCATTTTCTATCAAAATAAAGATATGCAAGATTTTGAAATCAAGAAGATTCTCTTTAAACAATAAAAGCTCCCCCTCAATAATTGCATATTCATTTCTTAGTACTTGGCGGAGACATATACTCTCGCATAGTGAAAGTGTCCAGACAAGCATAACCTGTCCTTCTCCAAGTCACCATTTGATATACCAAGAAATTTCAACACAATAAGAGTTGAAGAATTTATTGTCCAAAGGAAATGGAAGTGGAATTGAGAGAGATATGGACAATATGACTGAAGGAAGCAAAGGGTTATGATATGAAAAGAACTCCCCCTTAGACAATGCATAACACTCAACCCAAACCTAAAGAGAGATCATGAATGTGGACATTTACAAAGACCAAGTTCTCTCCTCAAGGATGAAAATCTGTTTTCAGGAAGGGGTTTGGTGAAAATGTCTGCAACTTGTTTTTCAGTTTCAATGAAATGGAGTTCAAAGGACTTCTTTGCAACCTCATCTCTCAAGAAATGATGCCTAATTTCAATATGCTTGGTTCTAGAATGCTGAATGGGGTTTTTAGACAGATTTATTGCACTTGTATTATCACATAGGATGGGTACACAACCTAAATCTTGGTTGTAATCGAGAAGTTGATGTTTCACCCAAAGAATTTGGGTTCCACACCTACCAGCAGCAACATACTCAGCCTCTGCAGTTGACAGAGCAACTGAATGTTGCTTCTTGGAAGCCCAAGAAATAAGGCACCCACCTAGGAATAAACACAAGCCACTTGTGCTTTTTCTATCTAATTTACACCCAGCATAGTCAGCATCACAATAGGCAATCAAATCTAACTTGCAATTAGCAGGATACCAAATTCCTAAATCACATGTTCCAACAAGATATTTGAAAATTCTTTTAACAGCTAACATGTGACTTTCTTTAGGATTAGACTGAAATCTAGCACACAAACACACACTAAACTGAATATCTGGTCTAGAAGTTGTAAGATAGAGTAGAGAGCCAATCATACCTCTGTAGGTCTTTGGGTCTACTGACTTACCATTTGAGTCTTCTTCTAGCTTAGCATTTATGGCAATAGGTGTGCTTGAATGCTTGAGGGTCTGAAAGTCAAACCTTTTGAGAAGTTCCTTGACATACTTGGCTTGACTGATAAAGATCCCTTCAGATGTTTGGTTCACCTGCAATCCCAAGAAAAATGTTAAATCTCCCATTAAACTCATTTCAAATTCATTCTTCATTTGATTTGAAAATTCAGTGCATAGGCCTTTATTGGTGGAGCCAAATATTATGTCATCAACATAAATTTGGACCACAATTATTTGATTTTTGACTGTTTTTGTGAACAAAGTCTGATCAACATTTCCTCTAGAATATCCTTTTTCAAGTAAAAAGGTACTCAAACGGTCATACCAAGCTCTTGGAGCTTGCTTAAGACCATAGAGAGCCTTATTAAGCTTGAAAACATGGTTAGGATGTTTTTCATTTTCAAATCCAGGAGGTTGTTCAACAAAAACATTTTCCTTAATATATCCATTTAAAAAGCACTTTTGACATCCATTTGATAAACTTTGAAATTCATGGAGGATGCAAAAGCAAGGAAAATTCTAACTGCTTCTAGTCTAGCTACAGGGGCATATGATTCTTCAAAATCAATTCCAAATTCTTGATTGTACCCCTTTGCAACTACCTAGCTTTATTTCTAATTACCTGACCAGATTCATTCAATTTGTTTCTGAAAACCCATCTAGTGCCAATGACTGTTTGGTCACTAGGTCTAGGTACTAATTCCCATACTTGATTTCTTTCAAATTGATGAAGTTCATCATGCATGGCATTAATCCAATCAGAACTTGATAAGGCTTCATCAATTGACTTTGGTTCAATTTGGGAAATTAGAGCTAGTGGGTCTTCTTCAATATCATGCAAGAAAGATGATCTAGTCCTAACTCTATCATGCAAGTTGCCAACCACATTATCTAATGGGTGATCTCTTAAAAACCTATGTTCAGAAATTACCTGTTCAGAAGTACCCACTTCTGGGACAATGTTACCTGAGCCACTTGGAGATGGTGTGTTCAGGTTCTCTTCAATGTTTTCAAACTCCTCAACAGTTGGTGAAGAGTCCACAATAAATTCATCCTCTTCAGTGTCTTGTCTTTGCCTGCAAGATTTAGAATTGTTAGTTGAAAAGGAATTTTCATCAAAGATAACATGTGGAGATTCTTCAACAGTTTTAGTTTTAAGAATGTACACTTTGAAAGCCCTTGACACCTCAGAATAGCCAAGGAAGATGGCTTCCTGACTTTTAGCATCAAATTTGTCAAGGTTTTCTTTGTTATTGTTGTGTACATAACATTTGCACCCAAAGATTTTAAAATAGGAAACAGTTGGCTTTTTGTTTTTCAATAATTCATAGGGGGTTTTCTTGATTTTTGGTCTGACCAATGCTCTATTGAGTATGTGATTGGCTGTGTTCACAGCTTCAGCCCAGAAGGATTTGGGCAAGTTACTCTCAAGTAGCATGGTTCTAGCCATTTCCACAAGAGTTCTGTTCTTTCTTTCCACAACTCCATTTTGTTCTGGAGTTCTTGGTGAAGAAAACTTGTGGAATATTTGAAATTCAGCGCAAAAATCAGAAAAGGATGTGTTCTCAAATTCACCACCATGATCAGTCAAAATATTTTTGATTTTATATGGATAAGTTGTTAAGACAGTGGTACAAAAGTTCCTGAATTCAAGACAAGTATCACTTTTATGGGACAGAAAAATAACCCAAGTAAATCTAGTAAAATCATCAATGATTACAAACCCATATCTTTTGCCACTTAGACTTAGAATTCTTGTAGGGCCAAAAAGGTCCATGTGAAGTAATTCTAGTGGCCTAGATGTGAGTACCTCATTGAAGTTTTTAAAGGATTTTCTTGTTTGTTTTCCTTTAGAACAGATCCCACAAACTTGATTTTCAACATTAGAGAAGGATTCAGGAAGCCCCTTAACCAAATTCAATCTTAACAACTTATTCATTGTTCTGAAACTTGCATGGCCAAGTCTTTTGTGCCAAGTCCATGCAATTTCATCTTTATTTGCAACAAAGCAAAGATTTTCAGAAAAGTTTTTATTTAGGTTGATCATGTAGACATTGTTTTCCCTTTTTCCAAAAATTTGATTTTATCAGTTGATGAGTCAATTATCTTACAGAAATCAGATTCAAACACAACTTTGTGACCTTTGTCACATAGTTGGCTGATACTGAGCAAATTATAATCAAGACCATCAACTAGTAAAACATTATCTACAGAGTTTGAGGAAGTTTGACCAACCTTACCAGATCCTATGATCTTTCCTTTATTTTTACCTCCAAAAGTTACTGACCCTCCCTCCTTTTCAAGCAGGAATGAGAATTTGGCTCTGTCTCCCGTCATATGTCGTGAACACCCACTGTCAAGAAACCACACATTGGTGTTGGGTGCACGACCTTCCTGCAAAATAGATCAGTGGAGAGAAGATTTTGGTACCCAAACAGAGTTGGGACCATCAGAATGTTTGAACATTGTCAGTAAATCTTTTCTCACCCAAATTTGACCTGTTTTTGATTTTTGTCTTGTTACATTGGTGTTTTCAGTCTTTTTCTGTTTGTTCTTTTCCTTAGGAATGAAAGCACCAATATTTTTGTTTTTAGTGGGAGGGGAGTTTTTCATTTGAGCATAGGAGTTCAGATGAGGAGGTGGAATCCATGGATTTTGTTGGTACATCCAAAGGTTTGGATGAAAAAATTGAGGATGATACCAACAGGGGTTGTCAAACCATTGGCTCCAAGGATTGATCCAATCATCTTGAAATGCTGTCTTGGAGGTCCAAGGTTCTTTACAAATGATTTCCTTTGACTTTTTCTTGTTTTTCAAATTTTTATTTGAGTTGTTTGAGGCTTTTGATGTTGAGCAGGTCGACCTCTCCATGACTGGTGTCGACACAGCAACCACAGAAGTCTTCTTCTTGTGGACTGGTGTCGACCTGTCAGGAGACTGTGTCGACCTGGTTGTCTTCTTTTGTTTTTGAGTTTTTAATTTGTTTTGTGTTTTGTTTGATGTTTTGTCTGATGTTTGCTTGATTTCTGTGTTCTCAAGATTAGGACCTTTGACAAATTTAATTAATGGTGCTTTGCCCTTTTTCTCACCAGATTTGTCTTTGTTTGGTTTCTTTTTGTTGAATCCTAATCCATGAGAAGTTGTTGTCATATTTGTTCCTAGCAATGCCTCCAAGTTATCTTTACCTTTTGTGAAGGTTTGGATAACTTCATCCCTTTCTTTTAGCTGGTTTTGAAGATTGTTAATTTCTTCAATCTTTTGCTGTTTTTCTTGTTTTTCCATTTCCAGCTTTTCAGATAAGTCTTTGAATTCTTGGGTGGCCTTTTGAGAGGCAAGCTTCAGATCATCAATTAGATTCATGAGATTTTCTTTTTCTTCATTTAATTATGTTATCTCATTTTCTAGCTCACAAGTTCTGTTGTTTGAAGATTGGTTATGATAAAGGTTTTCAATTTTCTTTTTGATGTATTTGTTTTCTTTTCTCATTTCAGAATATTTATCAACTAGATCAACATAAACATCCTGCCAATCTTCAACAGTGAAATCTTCAAAAGAGGTATTTACCTTTTCTTCAGAATTGTTGGCTATGAAGCAGATTTCCTCACTCTCAGAGTTTGAGGATTTTTTGTCTTCTTCTTCTTCACTTGAATCTTCGTCAGACCAAGTGGCCACCATGGCCTTTGGCTTCTTGAACTTTTGGAATTTCTTGTGCTTTTCTTTCTTGTTCTCAGGACACTCTCCCTTCATGTGTCCTGGCTTGTTACACCTGTAACAAATGACAGTTTCGTCAGTTTTTTTATTCTTGTTAAAATTAGAAGAGGAAGTGTTTCTTTTACCTGAGGAAAACTTCTTTTTCCCAGACATTTTTCCTTTTCTATATTTCAAGAATTTCTGAATTGCCTGGTCATGAGGGCAATTTCATCCTCATTTGACTCAGACTCTCAGAACTTGTCTTTTCTTGACTTTTGTCTTTGTTACTTGAAGAGGCCTTAAGTGCCATTGGCTTGGTCTTAATTATATGTTCTTCATTTCTTTTCAAATTGATTTCATATGTCATTAAGGATCCTATCAATTCATCCAAAGAAATTTTGGACAAATCTTTAGAATCTTCAATGACAGTGGCCTTTGTGTGCCAAATTGAAGAAAGTGAACGTAAGATTTTCCTTACCAAGTCTGCATCTGTGTAGTCCTTACCTAAGGCCTTGAGTCCATTGACAATGACCATGAACCTGGCAAACATTTCAGAAATTGTTTCATTAGACTTCATCATAAACAATTCATATTCTGAAACAAGAATATTTGCCTTAGTTTCCTTCACTTGTGATGTTCCCTCATAAAGTAATTCGAGTTTATCCCACATCTCTTTGGCAGATTTGCACATTGAGATTCTCGAATACTCTTTGGGATGAACAACACATTGAATCATGTTCATGGCACTATAATTCAATGTGGCTTTTCTTATTTGTTCCCTAGTCCAGGTTTCTTCCTCTCCCTGGTTTTCATAGGGACCAACCTCAACCACTTTCCAAATTTCATAGTTCTGGGCTCTTAGAAAGACTTGCATTCTATTTTTCCAGTATGAATAGTCCGTTCCATTAAAGAATGGTGGCCTATTTATGGAATGCCCCTCAGCTATGAAACCTTTGGAATCCATTGACTTAAGAAGAAAGCACAGAAGAATATTCAGCAAACAAGCAAACAAGCAGACACACAATACTCAAAAACTGCTCAAATCAAATCAGATCAAGTATAAACCCGCTCTGATACCAATTGAAGGATCGAGGAAAAGGTGTGGATAAGATCTAGAAGGGGGGGATGAATAGATCTATGCCACTTTCTGCGGAAGCTTAAGCAATTAAAAATGCTTTTAGAATCAGAGGCAATTTTAACAGTGAAAAAACACAGATCTAATGAAATGTTAAGTGAGTTGATAAAATAGATATGAAAACCAGTTGATTAAGTGAATCTTAATCGATCCTATGCAAGCATCTAACGGATGATAGAATCAAACCACAAATAGACAAGTGCACAGAGATTTTTAGGTGGTTCGGAAATCACCCATGTGATTCCTACATCCACCCCTCACACCCAGTGAGGATTCACTAAACAACCTGGGTTACACACCCACTGGAGCCAGACAACTCCAACACCTGAGTTTACAACTCACACACCTCTAGAGCAAGACTACTCTAGATCCCTGAGCAAGACTGCTCAACAACCACTTGAGTTTGACAACTCAAACTGAGCACGACGGCTCACAAACAAGACACCAACACACGACATGGATCTTCTAGCAGCAGATCATGTCAGACATGAGAACATTCATGAGAGTTATGCAGAAGCACTTGCACAATCTCAAGATGTCTCAGAAGAACAAAAGTACATTGAAAATTGTGTTAAAAGGCTTTGTTCTTCAGTGTACTCCCTTGTAGAAGCTCAGATTGGGAAGAGGCTTGAATCCTTGAAGTCCCAGCCGATGCTCTGCATAATTGAACTTGGGGATCTTCCTTAAAATCTTCTCCAATGAATGCTCCTACTTGATCTGCTTCCTTGAGGCGCTTCAATTGCTTCTTCAAGGATCAAACTCCAATTCTCAACATCGAATTGATGAGAATTGGTCTTCAGAAGACACCAGGAGAGCAGAAGAGGGAGATGAACTCTTCTCGCCGCCAAGGGGAACTTTTCTGGAGGCTTGGAGAGTTCGTTTTGGGGTCTACCTTATGATGGATGGCCAATTGGGGGCCTTTTATACCCAAAAGATTCCAAAGATACCCTTTAGGTACAAGGGCACACGATCCTAGGTTGATACACCATCGCCCTAGGCTGACACGTGGCAAACATCCAATTTAAGTTGCAATCTTTTCGTAGTGTGTCAACCTGCCCTGGTGGTGGTGTCGACACACTGTCCCAAATATGAGAACAGCTATTCTGGGAACAAGGTCCAGTGTCGACCTGCTGTCCCAATTCTGCAAACAGACTGTTCTGGGAACTGAGTCCAGTGTCGACCTGCTCTGGTCTTGCGTCGACCTAATGTCCCAATTCTGCAAACAGGCTGTTGTGGGAACTGAGTCCAGTGTCGACCTGCTCTGGTCCTGCGTCGACCTGCTCTGGTCCTGCGTCGACCTGGGTAGACTAATTCCTGGAATCTACAACTCGTGTCGACACACTCTTTGACTTGTGTCGACACAGTCTCAACATTTCTTCACCTTTTTGCCTTTGAATCTGGGTTGTTGTGTCGACACCATTGTGGGGTGTGTCGACACTTCTTTTGTAAAAAGTGTTTGTACCTGAAAATTAAACACATATATCATTAGTAAAATGTTTTATTATGAGTACAAATGATAAGTGTGCTTTGAGACATGCTTTTTGAATATAAATTTAGGTGAAATGTATTTATCATGTTTCAAATAATTTGCATTCAAATCACATTTGTCATCATCAAAATAGGAGGGAAAAGTGATATGAAATTACACTCAACCCACCATGATCCGCAATTGCCCCTATCCAAGAGAGTATGGGTATGGAAGAGGTGTGCAGCAGCAGCAGCAGCCTCAGTAATTTC
This sequence comes from Colocasia esculenta, assembly GCA_014218235.1. Taxonomy (NCBI): domain Eukaryota; kingdom Viridiplantae; phylum Streptophyta; class Magnoliopsida; order Alismatales; family Araceae; genus Colocasia; species Colocasia esculenta. The sequence goes on from CM024757.1 coordinate 51,128,892, forward strand.
AGCAGCCACAGACAGGTCGTGGCAGAGGAGCACCGCAGCAGCGGGGAAGTGGCCGGGATATGGCTATCACCCGAGCCCAGGAGGAGGCATCGAATATGATAGAAGGTACTTTACCTCTTTATGATTATTCAGCAAGAGTTTTATTTGATTCGGGTGCCTCTCATTCTTTCATTTCCGAAGAATTTCTAGATTGTATGGCTCATCCTTTAGAGGAAAAGTCTTGTGAGTTAGTAGTGGAGGTTCCTTCGAGTGAGTTCCTACTCACTTCGAGCTATATAGATGAAGCTCCTGTTATGATTGAAGGGAACCAGATGCCGGGTCGGTTGTATGCCCTGCAGTTGTCAGATTATGATATTATTTTGGGTATGGATTGGCTTCAGACTTATGGAGCAATGTTAGATTGCAGAAAGAAAAGGATCAGGTTTTGTCATCCTAATGGTGCAGTATTTGAATATCAAGGTATGCCTTTTTAAACCTCTAAGTTTCTAATTTCTACAATTAAAGCTAGAAAGTTGATAAATGCTGGATGTGTGGCTTATTTAGCCTCGGTAAGTCTGGTAGAAGCTAGTCAGTCAGTGGAAGCAGTTCTCGTGGTTAGGGAATTTGCTGATGTTTTTCCTGAAGATTTGCCTGGTTTAGCTCCACATAGAGAGGTGGACTTTACCATTGAGTTGCTGCCAAGTACCATGCCGATCTCTAAAGCTCTATATCGGATGGCACCAGCAGAACTTAAAGAATTGAAAAAGCAATTAGAAGAGCTGTTGCAGAAAGGATTTATTAGACCGAGTCATTCTCCGTGGGGAGCGCCGGTATTATTTGTGAAAAAGAAAGATGGAAGTTTTCGTATGTGTATTGATTATAGGAAGTTGAATGATGTGACCATTAAGAATAAGTACCTGTTACCGAGAATAGATGATCTGTTTGATCAGTTGCAATCAGCAAAGGTATTTTCTAAAATTGATTTGAGGTCCGGGTACCATCAGTTGAGAATCAAAGAGGAGGATATAGATAAGACAGCTTTTAGAACGAGATATGGTCACTATGAGTTTGTGGTTATGCCATTTGGGTTGACCAATGCTCCTGCAGGTTTTATGGATCTGATGAATAGAATTTTTCATCCATATTTAGACCAATTCATTGTGGTCTTTATTGATGATATTCTAATTTATTCAGCATCTGAAGAGGAGCATGCAGCTCATTTGAGGTTTACTCTGCAGTTGTTAAGAGATAACCAGTTGTTTGCTAAATTCAATAAGTGTGAATTTTGGTTGAAAGAAATTCAGTTTCTAGGTCATGTTATCTCAGCTAAAGGAGTAGCAGTGGACCCAAGTAAAGTGGAAGCAGTGATGAGATGGGAAGTGCCTAAGACAATAACCGAGATTAGAAGTTTTCTTGGATTAGCAAGTTATTATAGGCGCTTTATTCAAGATTTTTCTAAGATTGCAGCACCTATGACTAAGTTGACTAGAAAAGGTGTGCCTTTTGTGTGGTCTTGTGAATGCCAGAAAAGTTTTATGGAATTAAAGAAAAGACTTACATCAGCACCTATATTGACATTACCAGCAGGGAGTGGTGGTTTTGTGTTGTATACTGATGCTTCAAGGAGAGGACTTGGAGCAGTGCTTTTACAGCATGGTAAAGTGATAGCTTATGCGTCCAGGCAATTGAAGCCGGTAGAGGAGATTTACCCCACTCATGATTTGGAATTGGCAGTAGTTGTATTTGCTTTGAAAATGTGGAGGCATTATCTCTATGGCGAGAGATTTGAGATCTTTACAGATCATAAAAGCTTGAAGTATATCTTCTCGCAGAAAGATTTGAACCTTCGCCAGCGCAGATGGATTGAATATTTAAAGGATTATGATTTCAGTTTGGCTTACCATCCGGGTAAGGCCAATGTTGTAGCAGATGCCTTGAGCAGAAAGGCATATGTAAGTTTGATGATGATTAAAGAATGGAAGTTGTATGAAGAGGTAGTGGAGAACTCCTTATATGTGCCCAGTAGTTAGCGATGGGCAGTACTAGCTGCTAGTGCTATAGAGCCGTTTTTGTATTGGCAGATTATTGAGGCTCAGAGAGCAAATGTAAGTTTAGCTGAAATTGTGAAAATGGAAGGAGTTACCATTGATGATAATTGTGTGGTTAGGCTCAGAGGCAGGTTGTTTGTTCCAGCTGAAAGAGAGGTAAAGCAGCGAGTGTTGGAAGAGGCTCATAAATCTAGGTACACTATCCATCCAGGTAGTACTAAAATGTACCACGATTTAAGAAAGCATTTCTGGTGGCCTCATATGAAAAAGGAAATAGCAGAGTTTGTTGCAAGGTGTGCTATCTGTCAACAGATTAAAGCAGAACATCAGAAGCGTGGAGGTTTGTTGCAACCATTGCCTATTCCACAGTGGAAATGGGATGATATTGCTATGGACTTTGTGGCAGGTTTACCAAGATCGAGTTCCGGGCGTAATGGAATATGGGTATTTGTTGACAGATTAACCAAGGTGTGCAGATTAGTGGCAGTAAGTATGTCTTGGACAATGGATAAATTAGCAAAAGTTTATGTTGAAAGAATTGTTCCATTGCATGGTATTCCGAAGACTATTGTGTCTGATAGAGATCCAAGATTTACTTCTTGTTTTTGGAGAAGTCTGCAAAGAGTAATTGGTACTGAGCTGAGGTATAGCTCTGCTTATCATCCCCAGACAGATGGTCAAACAAAGAGGACTATCCAGACGATTGAGGATATGTTGCGAGCTTGTTGTTTAGTTTGGGGAGGTAGCTGGGAGCATCATTTGGGAATGGTTGAGTTTGCCTATAATAATAGTTATCATACCAGTCTTGGGATGGCACCGTATGAAGCTTTATATGGAAGACCATGTAGAACCCCATTGAACTGGCATGAAGTGGGAGAAAGGCAATTAGTAGGTCCTGAATTGATTCAGAAAACCACATAAATAGTGAAGCTTATTAAAGAAAAATTGCAGGCAGCTCAAAGCAGGCAAAAGAGTTATGCAGATATCCGGAGGAGACCACTTCAGTTTGAAGTGGGAGATTTTGTTTTCTTGCGAGTTTCCCCGAGTAAAGGTATTATGAGGTTTGGTAAGACTGGAAAGTTGAGTCCAAGGTATGTGGGACCTTTCCAGGTGATTGAGAGAATTGGGGAAACAGCTTATAGGCTGGATTTGCCAGCAGATTTTGCGAATGTTCATGATATATTTCATGTTTCTATGTTAAGAAAGTGTATTGAAGATCCAGCTCAAATAATCAGATATCAAGATGGTGACCTGAGGCCGGATGTGACTATGCCAGAGTATCCGGTGCAGATCACAGATTGAAAGATAAAGAAGGTGAGAAATAAAGAAATTGAGTTGGTTAAAGTGAGATGGGAAAATAGGTTAGGTGGTGAGGATACCTGGGAGTTAGCCGAGGAAATGGCTAAAGGGTATCCCTATCTGTTTGAATAAGCCTTTGTACTTCTTTTTAGATGATAGTATTTGTAAAAGTGTATATTCTTATGTTGTTTATCTTTGAGTTGTGTTATGAATTTCGAGGTCGAAATTTTCTTTTTAGATGATAGTAATATAACGTCGCGTGCTTTTCAGATCCTTTTGGATTGTGTGTGCTGTGGTTGTGATGGCCGTTGTGAGGCCAGTGTGGAGCAGGTTTGTGGAGTGTGCAGGTTTGGTCCTGAAATGAAATAGGACCTGCTGCAGTTGAGTAGGAGTTGGCGGCCAGGTGTGGCTGTTGACTTGTTGGCGTCCAGGTAAGTTGTTGTTGACTGCATGAACTAAGCGGCAGTGGATATGGACGTTTATGGTGGCGGTTGCCTTAAACGGCAGAGTGGTTGACGCCAACCTATGCAATCTGCAGGTTATAGGGTCACCCGAGGGCAGGTTTTCCACCCGGTTCTCTTTCTCCCTTGCCTAGATTTAATGTCTCTTGCTTCCTGAATGCTTCTAAGAGCTGTAAAAGGATAATTGGGAGATTGTGGAACGCGTGGCGTTGTCGAATCGGACGAGGAAACGCCGTGGAGAGGTGCAATTGTTGTAGGAGCTCGCGGGGACTTTGGTGAGAATCGGAGGAGTTTAAGAGGTTTAAGTGCATTCTAAGGTAGGGAACGAACCTTGTAACATCTTAGGATCATTAAAACATGATTTAACCACATGAATCAGCATGTTTAATGCATTTTCGGATTAAGTTGCACCATGTGGGGACAATGGGTGGTTTGATGAATTTGAGTAGTAAAACATGTTATTATAGCTTAATTATAATGTGTGGATGTTAGAGGAACTATTTCCTTACGTTTTCTTGATGACTTTGGGATCAGAATGTATGTAGGATCGGTTTAGGGTTTCTGCAGGAATAGAGGCTGAAGATCTTGGCGTCAACATCGTTTGTCGCCAAGCTCATCAGCCGGGATACAGACAGCCAGATCCATTGTCGTCTACTTCCTGTAAGCGGCAGTCGATGTGGCCGCTAACTTGTGTATAAGCAGAAATGACTGTTTATGGTATATATCGATAATGAATGGTGCGTTGGCACCTGTGGTGCACTGAGTGCACATGATTTCTGTATTTAGCATACGGGGTATGCAGTTAGTTACTCACTTTCGAGGCTGCGTGTTGTTCACGCTAGTTCAGTTGGGTTCACGTGTAGTGGACCGTTGTTACCTGAGGTTTACGTGAGGTTTCACGTGGTTTGTGTGTGACGTGCACGTGGTTTTGTGTACGTGGCGAGTAGTACGACACCTACCGTGGTTACCTCTCCAGTTGGGTGACCCAGGTTCTTTGTGAGCCAGGTTGTTAGCTCGGGGCTTTGTCCCGGTGCTTGTGTTGTACCGTCGAGGTCTGTGTCGTCTGACCTGGACACCCTCACTCTTGTGTTTGAGTTGCACGTCCGGCTGAGGGAAAGACGACAGTGGGACAGTGACACTTGTGTTTGTCTTTAGTCACTTGTAGCGCGCTCGTAGTTGGGGGTACGGACACCAGTAGACGTACTGGACCCTAGCTAGTCCTTTTCCAGTGCCTCACTCTAGAGAGTTCTGGGCCAGGATCTCTAGAGGTGTCAGCCATGGGCCTGTGACCGTGTGGTCCGCAGATGGTGGTGTTTGGCTGGTCTCCACAGTTGCTTGACCTTTTCACGTGGAGCGGCAGCTGGACCTTTCGTCCGTGGCTGCGAGACTGAGAGGTAGACCTGTGTTAGCTTGTCCGAGTCAGTTTCTGGTGTCGCGAACCAGTTCACGTGACTCGTGTTTGGCAGTCTCTACTTTAGCCTGTACACTTTACCGATTTTCCATTTAATTATTACTGTTGTTTTTTGTAGTCGGTAGTCAGTGAGTACTTTTACAGCTTTCATATCCTGCTTAGCTGTTCTATAAATTTTTGGTACTGTTTATTGCTTTTGTACCTGTGGTTTTGGTTTGCTCGGTTTTGGGGGAGTTCCCTACTGAGCCAGTGACTAGCGAGGCTCACCCCTACCCCCACAGGTGAGAGCGAGGAGGACATGTAACGACCCTCCTCATACCGGTACGATTATACCAATCCCCATCGGTATAAAGAGCGTCATTACAGTGGGATAAAACCCAACACTAGTCGATAGGTTGAAAAGTACGTAGATAGCAAATGATTTCAGCGGAATAAATTCAACAATTTAACTTAGTCCATCACCATCCCATATTCCACAATCTATATAGTGCAAAAAGAGAACAACAATGTCCACATTATTACATGATGAAAGAGCTACATTGTCCAAATAACATTTTTATTCAACTATGAAAGGAAAATACAACTACTACTTGCTCCTCAAAAGCCTCTCCTCCAAGATAGCGTCTCTCCCCCTAGCACGGGATACCTGTCAACCTGTACGCCGAAGCAAGGGTGAGTCCAAAGACTCAGCAAGTAAAACAAAGACTTAATCTTAAACATATCACATTCACATTAAGCTATTAAACACTCATGAATACATACTATCATTTAAACTCCCAAACACATGGAACATACTCTTAGCTATCAACACATTTTTAATCACCTAGACATGCCTCATTCTATCATATGTTTATTCTAAATCATGGATACTATTACTATACACTTGTACATATTCTCTTCACTTAACACATAACATGATTCCTTCATTTCCACATTAATTCATTTCATGACATATTTCTACAACTAGAACATAGAATTTGACATAAAGGAATGAACAAACTAATATGATGACTATTCACTTTTCACATGCACTTTTCATATTTAATTTCACATTTTGCTTGCTGTTTTAAATGTACATACATCTCATACACATGGTTTCATATTTTATAACATGAATTGAGAAGTTAAAACATGGTCAAATTGGTTGGCAACAATAAGTACTAAAGCATGAAACTTTGTACTAAGCAAACATCACATCTAGCATGGAACCTAATTAATATTACATACATTTATCACCTTCATAACTACACTTTGCTTGCTGTTTTGACATGAATTACATTCAATTACATGGATTACATTTGTTCATATGCTATCTTATCCAATTCACAATTCTACATTTTCATCTTTCATGTTGCATAAATGACATGGTTACTCATGTTTATTCACATACACTATTACATGAAGAATAATAAACTACATGACATGATGATAAGCAGATATTGCAAATGAGGTAATTAATGCATGGAAACATGAACATTATGCATTACTACATCGATTTTCACATGCAAGCACACTCTCAATAACATTAACTGTCTCTTACATATCTTTTCACATATTCTTCACATCATTTACTCTTTGGTTTTCATTTATCACATATCTTATCATTTGCACTCATCATGTGCCACATTCGCATATAATCTTACACTTTATTCATATTCCAATTACTTAAAATGCCATGACACATAGTCCTAACTACCTTTTAGAGGACACAAACAAATATCTCATACTCATAACTCATCACATCTCATAACACATAACTCATAACACAACTCATATCACATAACTCATAATATCTCATAACACATAACTCATAACACAACTCATATCACATACCCACCACCTAGGCAATGAAGTGGTGAATCTTGGGAACTGCGCAGACCGGGAGAAGCCCTCTCCACCCTATCCAGTGGTACTTGTCCACCTCCGGGTTTTTCTAATGCCTTTAGGACAAACTTTTACAATGTAGAGCCTTCCATAGAGACTTTTCTATGTACAGCTCTCGATGCCTCTAGGGTAGCAGTGTCATTCCTTGGCCCAATTATTACACATTCACTCATTCACATTTTCACACACTAGTCACGTATTGTTCATATACTATTTAATACCTCTTCATACCTTATTTACTATTTGCCAATATCTCATTTGACCTGATCATGATGCTATGGTTTTTCAGAAGTAAACAACTCCTATTACAATTCTAAACATGCAGCAAATTACTGAATTACATAAGATTAGTTTTTATCATATCAAATATGAATAATCCGCGTAGTTTAACTAATAATCACAATTACTGTCATCAGATTAGTTCCAAATTTTTATCCCAGGTTACTAACAGTAAACATATCACATCTTCAATTTTCTAGATTTTTCAAACAGTAAATATAATTTCTACAAATTAAAACAGATTTCAGTCATATTTATCGAAACATCATTAAACATGGCACATATGATCATGTTTATGTTATAACAGTTTAGAAGTCAGATATTAGTACTCATACTATCATGTAAAATTTATGCAATCCTAACTTACAGTAATTCCATTTATGCCATATTCAAACATGCTTATATGGTGCACATAGTACAGTTATTGAATTTTCATAATTTACATGGTCCATAGAAAATTTAGGCAACATTATGACATGACCTACTAACAGTATACAATCACCTATAAAAATTTCAGAGTATACCCATGTCCAGAAATTATTTAAACAGCAAAAGAAGATCAAAAAGCACACTTTCAGGTCCTGAAGAAGTAGACGTCAAGGGATGTTGCCTCAACTTTTTCTTAAGAACTTGACTGCAACCTATGTTGCCTTCAACTTGCTCCCAGCAGCACATACATACGACTTTTCATACAACGGTGAATTCGGGGTTCCAGGACGCGAGAAAAAAATCGTAAAAATACCTAGGACTTATGGGACATGTATAGGATCAAGATCTAGGTTTACTTGCCTCTTAAAAAAATCTACAAAGATCAGAATCGTCGGTGAAGCTCTTTTCAGCCCTGCCAAAAGGTGCTCGGAAACGCCTTAGATCTTCTTCTCCTGTCGATGTAGATGGCTCCTCGGAGTTGGGATCTCTTCCTCTATGTATAGGCTATCATCCAGATGTTGTAGTTCTTCGGGGAACACCTCCAGTTGATGGATCCGGCCTTCTAAAGTTCAGCTTTTCACCATCTCGGAGCTTGGGTTTTCACCAAATGTTGAAAGCCTTTCCTTCATCCTAGAGTGGGTATTTTATAGGTTCAAGGGTTGGGTACGCATTAGGGTAGGTTACCCAAGGTTTAGGAAGGGTTTCCTAATCTGGAACCAGCCAAAACACGGACATTAACAATTCTGGAACCGTTACGCAGCAGGATATTAACGTCAACATCGGTTGTAGTCACCTGGCAGTTGACGTCAAGGTCTGGCAGCCAGAATGTGGTTGGCGTCCAGGGGGTGGCCGCCCACTGGGGGTTGGCGTCCAGGTCTGGCCGCCAACAGTGTCTTGGCATCCAGGTCCTGGCCGCCAGCAGCCCTGAGCAGCCGAAACACCGACAGACCTAGAATTTAATGCATAAATGCACTAAAATAATTCAGTATATGCAAAAATAATTTCATATATCATTACCACATAAAATACTTGCATTATGTAATATTTAATTAATTACAATTTACACTAATCATAATTAAGAACAATATGCATCAATACATACATATATGTACATATACGTACACATTGCATAATTACATACATTACGCATGAACTTATGATTAAAATGTGTCCATTATTAGTTAAATATTGTATGCATATTATCATCCAAGTACTTTACACACCCTAAATAATTTAACAGGCTTAAAGTAGATAATATTATTTAAACAAGGGTAACACATGTATGTATACATACGCACATCCATAACACTAACTATGTGCATTAAAATAATTAAATACAATAGGCACCTCAATAATTAGATAATTCACACACGTTTAAATATATAATTTGCATGCTCAAAATAAACTCATGATTACTTACAAAGTGTATGATAATAATTTCTTATTATGTGTACAACACGCACCATATGCATGAGATTTACATATATTGATAACTAGATAATGCATGCACAATTATGTATGTTTTATACTTGTATGAAAATAGCACACATATACTTACATGGTCCACAGTAAATTACCTATTACATGGACAATGTTATCTATTTATTATTCATATACTATAGATGAATTGATGTACGTAGGATTAAATAGACAGATAGCACATGCATAAAGTAACATACATATGTATATATATGTACTTCATATATTTACAACATAATTATATACACTATGCATGATGTAGATAACTACATCATGCACATCAGAAATTCGATTATCATGAATAATATGACTTAAGTATTATGAGTCTAAGATTTTTAGTATTCACAATATATCTCAATGTAGCTAATTGCCTATTCTCATGTAAGATATTATATATATATGCATGAGTTCATAAGGAATATAGAAATTATAATACGCGCAATTGAATACACACACTATACATACAACAAATAATTATACATGCACAATATAAAATGAATGAAAATTTGGGGGTATCACAGGACGTTTCACGACCATCGTCCAGTTCAGAGCCGCACCGTAGCGGTGCATGGTCGGTACCTCCAGCTGTGCAGTAGCAGCTCCAGCAGTGTAGTGTAGTTAGTTGTTTATTTCCTTCAGTTGTACCTTGGGGTATGCCCCAGGCTCTTGTACTTCCTTTCAGTTTTGTGGAAATATGGCTATGTAACTTGTGAAATATATATAAAATGTGGTGTGTTCCTTTGTGTTTAGACGGACTGTGGTTTGTTATCCCTTGCGACGCTTCGGCCCGTTCGCGGGAGGCAGACTCTGATCAAGTACGTTATCAGTTTAACGGGCTTGGCCGAGGTGTTCCGTCACACTCCGGGTTTGGGTAGGTATGACCGCACATAGGTGATTGGAACTCGGAAAGGAGGCTTTAAGGAAGGTCTCCACGAGTTTTGGTAGGATTTGGACGCGTTTAGGTCGACCAAAAGAGGGAATATCCATGTATGGCAAGTGTCCAAGCCATGCTCGGAAAGGATTCTCTGCATGGGGTCCAGAATGCGACGGCCTCCTGGTCGCTACCAAGGTGGCGACGCCTCGATACATCGCCTTCCTTACAAGGAAGGGATTTCAAGTTATTTCTGGCAATTTTCTAAGGAATAAAAGGCCAATTTATGAACGCGACATATCGAGGTGTCGCCTTTCGAAGGAGATCGATTCTGACTTGAAGCAAATCATTATGAGGTAGATAGCGACAGGAAGGCTGTCGCTTTGATTATGGGAAAACGATAGGGAAGTTGTCGCCTTCAGGAACTATTCAGCATATGACCATGCAAAGTGTTTGATCTCCTTACGTGGGCATCAGAATGACGTGCGGTTTGAAACGCCAGACTCTTAACCCAGAGAGCTATGAGATGATGATGAAGAGGATTGAATTTGACCAGGGAGAACCCACCAAGATGAACTAATGAAGAGGATGCCATGATCAGAGAAAGCCAGCTTGGCGATGATGAGCAAACGTGGAGCATCAATGATGTGACAAGGAATTTGGCTCGACTTATGGGTCAGAAATGAGTGTCCACAGCGACCATATCGCGATGGCCCGATACGTCGCCTTCAGGCTAAACAGTCAACACCGACAGTCAAAATCCAAATCATGATGGAACAATACATCTCGACAAAGACCACACTAAACTGTAAATAGAATCACGATGGACCACACCGACACGTTCAACAAGAACGCGATGGGTTGAGTGGTCGCATTCAGACTAGTTGGTCCAACACAATCGGAACACAAGAATGCGACGACCAAAGGCGTCACGTTCAAAACTAAAATGTGATGGTTTAGTTTGTCGCCTTCTTAGGCAGGCGAGTGAACCCTTCTTCCTCTTCCAGAAACCACTCCATACACCTAACAACACATACATAAACTCATAAAATGAAAGCTAAGTTACCACATGTTGTTCTATCATCCTCTTAAAGTTGTAAACCAATTGACTAACAAAATAAAAGTGGAAGTCTCCCTACCAATTCGTAGAGGCCACGAAACGCGAGAAACACCATGTCGTTGGCTCATCCATGCTCCGGACACCCTCCTCAAGTGGAAACCACGCCGCACGAACCATTGAGAAGCTAGAATCACTCAAGGGACACCGCAGCAACCTCCCCATTGTCGGACAGAGCTCCTCTGCTCTGTCTCACCGTAACAGAGCAACTAATGAACAGTCAAAATCGCAACGGAGGCATACGTCGCATTTATAACATAATAAACGTGACAGACGAGACCATCATCGCGTCCCGCCGTGAAAAGGCGGTTTGTGAATTGCGATGTAGGAAGTCATCACGTTCAAAGCGTGACAACATGCCCCGTCGCCTTCTTCACCAGAAAACCTACTGGCTTAATGGGCTGAGAGCTAAGGCCCACAACGCCCACGCAAGGCACAGAGGCCACAAACAAGGCTCTATGACCCCACATTGGTCATGAGCACCACACACACAACCCGTTAATCCGGATTCGAATGATCGTGCTGTTACACATTGTCTACCTTATGACATCGATTACCTATCACTTCAAATGTTTCAAACTACCTTTGGTGCCGAGTGAAAATTCAAATGACTTTCTAACTCATATATTGTCATTGTTGGATCGAAATGGCACTAATGATGTCCTAGAGGGGGGTGAATAGGACTTCTTGTGCTTTTAAAAAATTTATCTGAATTAAACAGCACTAAATAAATCTGTTAGAATTTAGTGTAGTGTGTGATTCAAGTGTAAATTTGCGGAAACAATCACATAAATACACAAGGAGATTTATCCTAGTTCGGCCCTTCCCACATGGAAGTCCTACATCCAGTCCTCAAGCCAACCACTTAAGATTTCACTAACTGCCAATAAACTTGGCCTTCTCTCACCCTTGAGAGGAATTACAAACCCACTTGCTCCCAAGCAAGTCTTCCCTTACCAGGGGTATAAACACTACCTTCAACAAGGTCTTCCCTTCACAAGAGGGGAAATGCAGGAACAATCCTCCGGCAGAAATTACAAAGAAAGAGATGTAAAACACTTGTGTGTTTGTCTCAAGAATGAGCAAACACCCCTAATTTAGAAGGGATAAAAGATAAGAGTTGCAACTAAAATCCTTTCTGAACAAGCAGGGTGGACTGAAAGATTTCTAATTACAATTGCCACCCAAAAACAAACTTCTGTGAGAATGGTAGAGCTTGGAGAGTTTTCTAAATGTGGAGCTCTCAATATTGTAGCTTGGAAGAAGGCTTGTGGAGATCTCCTGCTAGTAGAAGGCAGAGGAGAATTGAAGAGAATGCTAGCACAGCTCTAAGTGTTCAGTTCTCTGGTTGTCTGTTACTCCTTTCAAACTTCGGCTTCTTTATAATCTTCATGAAGAATGTAGCCGTTTGAAAATGGCCGTTAAAGATTTGGCCGTTTGAGGAGAGACCTTGGATCCTTTGGATGCTTGCTGAGTTTGTTATCCATAGGTCCTTCTTTCTTGCTTCTTTCCAATGCTTCTTTGACGTGGCTTGCAGCTTCACAGCTGAGAGGTCAACTTCCAATTAAATAGACTGTGAAAGCTCCATGCTGAAAACGTGCTTCAATAAATGTCATGCAGTAAAGACAAGACAAAAAGATAGGGTACCTCCATACTTTCTGAGGTAGGTAAGTTATAGAAAAATAAAAAGTATGGAAACCTCGGACAGATAGCTTTTCAAATCAATAAAGGATGGACAGACAGTTTGCAAACAGAAGGTATGGACAAGTTCTGACAGTGGTAGGTGAGCCTCTGTTAGATGCCATGCATCTAAAAATAATAAATGCAACATATCTTCTGAAATAAAGAGAATCTGGACTACTGTCATGAAGCAAGAGATCAATTTGAACAGATGTTTTCAAATATATTCATTTGACAATTTTTAGAAGAATATTTTAAGTATAATATGTCTTATCATGTTTGAATATATTAAATAATTTGATAGATAGAGAAAATACTCAGTCAATATAGGTTTTAATGGAAATCATATCAAGGAAGATAAAATGATATGCAATCAAAATTTCATAAGATGATAAAATAGTATTATCACAAAAAAGTACAAGTACAGGACTTGTCAGTGAAGTCGGATTCAGAAGAGAGTGTAATTTGACTCTAGGAGTTGGAGATAGAATTAGGAATGGATAAATTTGACTTCATCAGAAGTTGCATTAAGATAATATCATTCGACTTTGTAAGTTGGATGAAATGCATCTGAAAGTCATAATTCGACTTCCATGTAGTTAAACAGAAACAAGACAGAGAATTTGACTTTAGAAATTGGATATAGAAGAATTCAGATTTTGAGAATTGAAGTCCAAAATGAAGTATCCGACTGTATGAAGTCGGAGTTGGCAGTCAGATTATGTATAGTAGTCTGGACTTAGAAAAATTTCAAGATGATTTTGTGCAGAACTTTTCGATTATAAAGGAGTCGGAGTCCACAGTCGGATTGTGATGTCTGTGGACTTGGAAAAATTTTGAGATAGAGTTTGTCCAAAATATTTTCCTATGGTATATATATTTATTTTGTAGAAAGTCTTTTAAAGGTTTTGTCATAGCAAAAACACAATGATATCTTAAATTATTTTCATAGGGGTAGTTGCTCAACAATTCTCCCCCTTTTTGTTAATGACGGAAATCTTTAAATAGACAGTAAAACTTTGATATAACTTTGAGCATATAACCTCCTGAAGAATTTGGGTTCTTTCTTCTTTCTCCCCCTTTGTGGCATTAACATAAAAGGTAAGATAGCAAAAAAAAAGAGATTGCATTCAGAAATTGAGAAACCAACATAGATTGTATTCAGAAATTTAAAGATGCAGGTACAAAATAGTATCTAAGACCTGGATAAAGAGCTTGTTAAATACAAGGAACGGGGGATCTGATGTAGATAAGGCTGGATAAGGTCCCACAACTTCTTATTTTCAAGGAAGAAGTTCTCAAAAAGACTGATATCAATGTTATAGTTGGGACTTATAGAACGGAGTTTCCTATGAGATTTAATGTGACATTTGTGGTACCAAGAAAGCTTGGTATAATAGTGATTTCGACGTAGAAAACTCTTGAGAGAAACAAATTTCCTAGAGGCTACTAGATGGAGAAAGTCATGCACTGTAATATTACAGTGCAAGCCTTGAGAGATAGCTGCTTCCTTAGCCTGATAGTAAACCAAGTACCTCTGCTCCCACCTATGAGCAAGAGACTTCCAAGGGTCATTGTATGCTTTGCAGAGATTCTCATTGACAGAAATCTTCAGCTTCTCACAATCTGCATGATCCTCAGGATAGGTTGCTGCCCATTGATCTTCTGTGAACCGCTCAGACTCAGCAAAACAAAGCTGAAAATCCATCATATGCTGGGAATTTTTTGGAGCTTGCATAAGCACAAACCTATGGAAAGATAGTTTTAATTTGTACTTGATTATGAATCTGGAGGCTATTCGGATGTGCCTGTTGAAGATAAGCTGAGCAAGATCTTTTCTTGCAAAAATGGCACCAACCAAGGATGGAAACAAACCAGATGGTAATCCAACTGTCATGGAGGGGGAAATTTCTCTCTGACCTCCAATAAGATGTTCCCATTGGCCTTTAGTGACATCAAACAGTCCCAATTTAACTCTGGAAAAATTAAATTCTTCCATCCTTGAGTACTTAGCCTGAGGGTCTCTAATGAAGGTTCCAAACATGTCATAGAACCTAAGATTCAGATGGAGACTAACATCCAAAAATTGGTTCCTAGACTAGGTTTGTAGGTACCTGGTGGCTTCACTAGGATAGAGTTCAAGAAACTCTTTGGTTTTAAGGGAATGGCATTTCTGAGATATAAGCTGGAGAATAAATAATAGGATTTGGGTAGAATGAATGAGAGTAGGAAGCCAGTCTTCAAATATGAAACCTGGCATTTCATGAACTTCAAGGAATGATCATATGGTGTTCTGAGTGGTAGATGAAGGCATAACAAAATGGAGGAAGGAGTTTGGCAGGGTTGTCTTTTAGCATGCGCCCACCTTTAGATGAAAGTTGAATACTAGGAAGTATTTTTGAAAGTGAAAGGGTGGATCTGCCTGCTAAAGATGTGGAGGCAATAGGAAGAGAGGAAAAGAAATTAGGAGGTTGTGTGTGGAGAGGAGGAATGGTTTCCTTGGATTGCTTGAATTGGTATTTCAAAGGATAAATTTTGAAATTTACATTGTCAGAGGCAATTGGCTGATCCTCTGGAATAAATGTAGTGGGAGGAGGATCAGATGATGTAGGAGGTGGAGATTATTCAATAATGGAAGGAGTGGGAGCAGTGGGTGCAGTAGGAAGAGATGAGGATGTAGGGGGTAGTTCTAGTTCAGGAGGAGCAGGATCAGTGGTAGTGGTGTGAGCAGAAGGAGTTGGTTCAGAATGAGGAGGATGAGGAGAAGAAGAGGACATAGGTTTGCCATTTTTATGAAGTCTTCTCTTTACCTTCCTCTTAAAGGTCTTGACCATGGACCTTGCATCAACAACTTGATCCTGAGACTCTAGGGCCTCTTAAGCCTAGACATCTACTGATGTTGCTGAATATCAGGCTCAACCACAACTGAAATCTACTACTGCTGAATTTCTTCTTCTACTGCTAAGGATTACTCTGGCACAGATTGCTCCTTCTCTTGTTGCTACTCTTGTTGTTGCTCTTGCTACTGGACAAGCTGTTGCTCTTCATGCTGCTGCACATGCTGCTCTTCATACTGCTGCACATCCTCTTGTTGTTCCTTATGCTGCTGCTGCTGCTGCTCTGGCTGTTGCTGCTCTTCTTCATGGGTGGATGAAGGTACAAATGGCTGATTAGTGCCCTGATGGCACACTAACTGAAGTAAGAGGTCCTCCATTTGCTTGACCTCATCAGCCAAACCATCAAACTTTGCATCAACAAATTCAACTTTCAAGTGAAGAACTGACAAGCTCTCTTGTTGCTTTGTCAGTAAATCCAATATAGTGTTCAAACTGTTGCTACTCTCCCCCTGAGACCTTGGCCATGTCCCAAACTGAGAAGGGGAGGAAGGATGCTGCCTTTCTTCAAAATCTTTCTCTATAGAAGTAGAACTGGGAATGACATCTTGTTCTTGTGCTACTCCCTTGCCTCTTATATCTCTTAACACCTAAATGATTGTTTCTTTTGGTGCATCTTGGATGTGGCATGCAGCTTCACAGCTAAGAGGTAAACTTCAAATTAAATAGACTATGAAAGCTCCATGCTGAAAATGTGCTTCAATAAATGTCCTACAGCAAAGACAAGACAAAAAGACAGGGTACCTCCATACTTTCTGAGGTAGGTAAGTCATAGAAAAATAAAAGTATGGAACCTCGGACGGATAGCTTTTCAGATCAATAAAGGATGGACAGACAGTTTGCAAACAGAAGGTATGGACAAGTTTTGACAATGGTAGGTGAGCCTCTGTCAGATGCCATGCATCTGAAAATATTAAATGAAACAAATCTTCTGAAAAGAGAATCCGGACTACTGTCGTGAAGCAAGAGATCAATTTGAACAGTTGTTTTGAAATATATTCATTTGACATTTTTTAGAAGAATATTTTAAGTATAATATGTATTATCATGTCAAAATATATTAAATATTTTGATAGACAGAGAAAATATTCAGTCAATGTAGGTTTTAATGGAAATCATATCAAGGAAGATAAAATGATATGCAATCAAAATTTCATAAGATGATAAAATAGTATCTTCACAAAAAAGTACAAGTATAGGACTTGTCAGTGAAGTCGGATTCAGAAGAGAGTGTAATTCGACTGTAGGAGTCAGAGACAGAATTAGGAATGGATAAAATCGACTTCATGAGAAGTTGCATTAAGATAATATCATTCGACTTTGTAAGTCGGATGAAATGCATCCGAAAGTCATAATTCGACTTCCATGGAGTTAAACAGAAACAAGACAGAGAATTCGACTTTAGAAGTCGGATATAGAAGAATTCGAATTTTGAGAATTGAAGTCCAAAATGAAGTATCCGACTGTATGAAGTCGGATTCAGAGGAGTTAGATTTTTAAAGTATCCGACTGTATGAAGTCGGAGTTGGCAGTCGGATTATGTATAATAGTCTGGACTTAGAAAATTTTCAAGATGATTTTGTGCAGAACTTTTCGATTCTAAAGGAGTCAGAGTCCATAGTCAGATTGTGATGTCTGTGGACTTAGAAAAATTCTGAGATAGAGTTTGTCCAAAATATTTTCCTGTGGTATATATATTTAATTTGTAGAAAGTCTTTTAAAGGTTTTATCATAGCAAAAACACAATGATATCTTAAATTATTTTCTTAGGGGTAGTTGCTCAACAGTCATTTCTCTGACAGATAAAATGGTCTTATAGTAAGCTGTCAGTAGGAAAACATGGACAGAAGACAATTGAGAATTCCTCTTTCCTGCAACAAAAGAAAAGAATCTAAACTTCTATTTCTAGCTATCTGCAGGAAATACAGATAAAAGGAAAAAGAAGTATGAGCCATTTGACAAAAGACTTCACAAGTCTAATCATCTGCCTTGCATTTAATGTCTGTAGGTCCAACTCTACATACAGTCAACATCTTGGACCTGCTGCTGGCATCCTTGGAATTGCGCACCATCCAGAAGAATCCTTTGTTCAAAGGATCCAGTAGGCACAAGAAAGAAGTCGTTAGACTCAAGAGAAACATAGTAGAAAAATATGAAGGAGAAGAACAAGAGCAACGACTATTCTCCAACGGATCCTCTTCAAGTTGCTCTGTAAAAGGATGAAGCAAAGGAAAAAGAGATGAACAACAGTGTGAACCTGAAGATCAGTCAAGGAGTGTACATGCAGTGATCATCCAACTCCATACACACTCATGCAAAAAGGAAGAGAGCTCGAGCCCATTCAGGCTGAAGCTCTGAAGCTGTCTTCCTTCTTTCTCATTCTCTCTTTATGTGTCTTTGTGTATTTGAGAGAGAGAGAGAGAGAGAGAGCTGAGGGTTTAGCCTAAGAAGAGTCCTTTACTATAAACTCTTTCTTTCTTAGGCTTAGTCTCAGATCAAGCATTTCATTGTGTATCTTGAGCTTGATCTAGGGGCATTAGGTCTTTGCTTCTGTGTTAGAAGTATTCCTCTTCGGTTGGAAGAGAAGGCTTGTTGTGCAAGTGTTTCCCTTGATTATAAGGGAAGACTAGCTTGTGCCTGGTGGTGACCATCTGGGGTCTATATCAGTGTTCCCCTTGTTTGAAGGGAAGACCTTCTAGGGTGTGTACCAGTGAGTTGCTTCTGAGCTCGTGAAAGAAGCACCCAGCTGAGGTAAAACAGTGGGTTACCTTCTTACCGGAAAGAGAAGAAGACCAGCTTGTGTCTGGTGGAGTAACCATGCTGGGGTTTATTCCAACAGGTTTGCTTCTGAGCTTGTAAAAGAAGTGGGCTGCCTTCTTGCCCAAGAAAGAGAAGAAGACTAGTAGGGGCAGGGTGTTGTACTGTACCCTTTGTGTTTAGTGAAATCCCAAAAGATTGCTTAGGGACTAGACGTAGGACTTCTATTTGGAAAGGCCGAACCAGAATAAATTTATGTGTTCTTTGTGTGCTTGCTTCAGTGCTCTTAACTTCCTTGACACGTTTATTTATACCAACCAAATATTTTCAAGTGGTGATTTTGTTTCACTTTTTAGATTTCGTATTCACGCCCCCACCCCCTCTAGGTTAGTCTTTCTGCCATATCAAGAGGGCCAACAAGTGGTATTAGATCTCTGGTCTCTGAACATCTAGAAGATCCAACGATCTTTGAGCAAAGATCCATGGTAGTTCAAGGTTTTGCAGAAGGTCAATCTATTTGTAACAACCCTCTTTATACCGATACGATTATACCAATCCACGTCCGTATAAAGGGTGTCATTACAGTGGGACATTTACCCAATCACTAAATGATAGGTTGATATGCACATGAATAACAAAAGGTTACAGCGGAAATAAAAGAAGTAATCTTATTCCATCATCATCATCATATCCACAGTCTGTATAGCAAGTAAAGAAAATACTAATGTCCACATTAATTACAATTCCAAGTAAAGTACACTGTCCACATGAATTACATAATTCCATTGTTTACATACTAGTGAAAGAAAAGTACAATGAAGTAAAGTCCAACAGAGTGCAGCTACTCCTCGCGCTCGAAGTCACTCCTCTCAATGTCCTCTTCAGGAATGGAGGTACCTGTCACACCTGTATGCCAAAGCAAGGATGAGTCTTCTAAAAAACCCAGCAAGCAATCTAAAGACACAACCTTACACATATCATATACACATGCTAGCTTTTTTAAACATTTAGGAATAACCATGGTACATGCTTCATGTTACTTAACAACTAAATATGAAAACCTATAGCATGTTTTCTACACATTGTAACCAACATGATTCAATGGTTCAAAACTTACTTAATTTACTTCACAAATATACACCATTAGAGTATGGAACAATGTACAAGGTAAATAACATACCTAGCATGATATCTAACCATTTTCACATGCAATTATCACATTTATTTACACATTTAGCTTGCTGTTTTAATGTAAATAAATCACAATTACACATGGTATCACATTTTCACATGCTAACACTTTCATATTACACTATCACATGCTCGTATTTCACATTGCACAATTCACATGTTTACATTCACATATTTTCACTTTTTACACTTAGTTGCCGTGACACATAGTCCAAACCACCACTAGAAGGACACACATATTCACATACACATACCCGTCATCTAGGCAACACAGTGATGAATCTTGGTTAACTGCGCAAAACTGAGAGAAGCACTCTCCACCCTAACTAATGGTACTTGTCCACCTCCAAGATTTCATCCTAATGCCCATAGGATATCACACATATTGAACCTTCCCATAGGGACTTTACTACAGTACGGTTTCACAGCCCTCTATGGTAGTAGTGTCATTATTCGCACAATTATACATTAAGCACTTTATCACATTCACTTACATTATTCACATGCACTATTCACTTCATTCTCATGCACTTAACACACACAAGCTTCAGTTTATAGAATTCAATCTTACTATTTCACATTGATAAATGATCATAACAAAGCCCTAATCATACTGCTATTCACTGAATTCTATAAAATTAAATTTAAACATGCTCATCAAGGTTAATTATCACTATTAAACCAATAACCATACCTACTGTTATCAAAATAGCATGAAATTTTTACCATGGGCTTCACACAGTTCATATGTCACATACCTAATTTTTCATATTTTTCGGAATAGTAAATCCAATTTCACAATTTAAAAGAGATTTCAGGCATATCCATCAAGAAATTCATTAAACCTTGTTCATATCAATATAGTCAATTCTAACAGTTTAGAAATCTGAAATCAATCATCATACTATCATGGAAAATTTATGAACCCTAATATACAATGGATCTAATTAATCAGGAATTATCAAGGTCAAGTCAAGCTCATTATCCCATTACAAAAATTTAATAAATAAAACTAATTACAGAAATTCGACATCTCCTCATGACATGACCTACTGACTGTACTTGACCACATATAAAATTTTCAGCATGCACAAATACTCAAAATCTGACAAACACTTCACAAAGATCAAAATAGTCTCATTGCAAACCTTGAAGAACATGACGGCACAGGGGTTGCCTCCAACAAGGGTTAATGACACAAGATGTTGCTGCTAACTCTGGATCTTAATGGTAGCAAGCTGGCCGTTAAGTTCCTGTCTGTAGAAATACAGACTGAATGCATAAATCTTGACGAATGGGGGTTCCAAGACACGAGGAAAAATCCCATAAAATCTTAGGACCTAGAGGACATGTGTAGGGATGATATCCCTCAATTACTTGCCTCAAAAAAATTGTCAAAGGGGATTAAATTGGTCGAAGATGCTCTCCTCAGCCAAGCCAAGAAGCTCCTAAATCTCCTCCCGAATCGGTTTTTGTGTTGATGCTGGTTGCACACCGGAGGCGGGGAAGCCTCACCAAAATCTAGAGCCTCTTCCAATCGAAGCAGATTGTTAAGAGAACTCTCCAATCGCTAGATCGAAGTTGCAAAAATAGTTTTCGCACAGAAAGTCCTAGGGTTTCTCAAAGGCCAAAAAGACTTAATCCGGCCGAAATTGGGTGTTCATATAAGCTAAGGGGGTCGAGATACGCATTTAGGTTAGAATCCTACCGTTGTAAGGTAGTTTCCAAAATCGGGACCGAAGGAAACACGATCGTTTTCAGATCTGAAACCGCAACAATTTCTGGGAATAAATGGCCATATTGTTGTCGTTTATTGAGAATCAGCGTCCATCGATCTGGATGTCGACTCCCCATAAACGTCCATACATGTTGACGTTAGATAGCCTTTCGGCCAGAACACAGAAACGTCAAATAGCATATATGCACTATATATATATATATATAGGCAATATGTACTGTATAATTTAAACACCCCATGTACAATTAAATAAAAGCACATGTACATGAATAAACAAGTATATACATATGTAAAACATCATTTAAATATAGTATGTACAGAATTAATCATTTACATATATATATATATATATATATATATATATACATTTGCACATAATTATATACACAAAGCAACTAATCACCATATGACAAAATCTAAATAAAAGATCAAAGTTCGAGGGCCTTACACCCTCTCCCCCTTAAAGAAACATCGTCCTCGAAGTTAGAACGAAACTAATCAAACATGTGGGAATACTTCTTCATCTTAAGCAAAAAGAAACACCCATCTAAGCCTCGGTCTTCAATGCACACCGGTAAAGACAGAATACACTTAAGAGTCGATACTGTTCCTACTGGTGTGTGCACAGACAAAGGGACCTCTAACTCCTCAGCCTCTACCTGACTCTACTACTAACTGCCTCGCGAACCACTCGGAAATGAACGAGTGAGTGGCACCCGTATCAAACAAAACCCGAGCGTGCACATCCATGAAAAGAACCGTACCTTCCATGATGTTTTCCGCCTGTTCGGCATCCTCTCGTGCTAAAGCAAACACTCGAGCTTGGACTCGAGCCTTCCTGGTCTTCTTGTAGCTGGTGTTGCTGCTGCTGCCGCTGCTGGGGCTGGTGCTCCACGCTGAACTCCCTGCTGTAGTCTGGGACAATCTCCGATCTGATGCTCGCTACTGCTGCACTTGAGACTTTCCCTACTAGCTTCCAACACTCGGTACCGCCATGTGCTCCTCCGCAGTTAGGGCACATCTTCTTATCGCTAGGCCTGATGTCGGGGGATCGCGGTGCAACTACCTGCTGACTGCTAGCTGCCACTGGATGCTGCGGTGACTATTACGCCACCTTCTTCCTGTCCTGTTGCTGGAACAGTGGCGCGGACGTCTTCTGCAAAGCCTTCTTATCCTCCAGATACTGCTCCATCTCGCTCTCCTACCTGCACGCAGCACTGAGAGCCTTGTCCAGTGTACGATGGTCAAACGCCACAAGCCTCGATCTCAGTGATGGCTTAAGGCCCATCACAAACTTCTTCGCCTTCCTACGCTCATCAGCAACTACATGAGATGCATATTTAGACAATTCTGCAAACCTGGCCTCATATTCAAGCACCGTCATGGAGCCCTGAGTAAGAGTAAGGAATTTCTGCTCCATCTTGTCTTGGATATGCTCTACGATGAACTTGGCCCGAAAGAGCCTTGTGAACTCATCCCATGACACCTCGACAGCACCATCCTTGAACCTGGTGCGAAGTAAAGAGGACCACCACACATTGGCTCTCTCTTGCAAAACATCATCCATAAGCACCAATCTAGACAAAATCTAAACTTAACACAAGTACATACATATAAATATTAATACCTATAGCATGTAGGTGGCCAAGCTGACTTTATCCTCCTTGGCACACCTAATGGCTCAGAAGATCTTCTCAATCTCCCTCATCTAGCTCTCTGCTAATAATGGATGACTCTCTGCCTTAAAAGAGGGTAGAGCCATCCTCTTGAATCGCTCCATGATGGAAGGACCACCATGGCCTTGCTCCTGCGGAGCTGGAGCTGGAGCCTGAGCCTGCCACAGCAAACAACATAAGCAACATAATAGCAATCATAAATTTAATAAAAACAAGCTACTTTTTTCTAACAATTCTAACCTGAGCTTCCAGCTGAGCCTAAAGTGCAGCCTGAGTATGTGCCTGAGTCTGCATAGCCTACACTAGGCCTTACATGAACACTCCATAATCCATAGGCGGTGGTGGAGGAAGTACTGTAGGACCCTGTGGTGCTGAGGCCTGCTGCTCACCCAGGTCCTCACGCCTCTGCTCATCATCTCGAGCATGAGCACCACGCCTACCACAAGAAGCCATAGCCTGAAAAACAATTTAACCTCAATTAGAAACTAAGTTATTTAGTCCTAACAATTTTCTTACTATCTTCCATTTATTATTAGTACTTTCTACATATGTGGACAATTCTATAAAGACTTAGCATATTGTGAAGATGATGGTATATTCATGTACAATTTCAACCTTGGGCGCTCTGATACCAATCTCTGTAACAACCCTCTTTATACTGGTACGATTATACCAATCCACGTTGGTACAAAGGGCATCATTACAGTGGGACATTTACCTAATCACTAAACGATAGGTTGATATGCACATGAATAACAAAAGGTTACAGCGGAAATAAAAGAACTAATCTTATTCCATCATCATCATCATATCCGCAGTCTGTATAGAAAGTAAAGAAAATACTAATGTCCACATTAATTACAATTCCAAGTAAAGTACACTGTCCACATGAATTACATAATTCCATTGTTCACATACTAGTGAAAGAAAACTACAATAAAGTAAAGTCCAACAGAGTGCAGCTACTCCTCCTGCTCAGAGTCGCTCCTCTCTATGTCCTCCTCAGGAATGGAGGTACCTATCACAAATGTATGCCGATGTAAGGATGAGTCTTCTAAAAGACCCAGCAAGCATTCTAAGGACACAACCTTACACATATCATATACACATGCTAGCTTTTTTAAACATTTAGGAATAATCATGGTACATGCTTCATGTTACTTAACAATTAAATATGAAAACCTATAGCATGTTTTCTATACATTGTAACCAACATGATTCAAAGGTTCAAAACTTACTTAGTTTACTTCACAATTAAACTTACTTAATTTACTTCACAATTATACACCATTAGAGCATGGAACAATGTACAAGGTAAATAACATACCTAGCATGATATCTAACCATTTTCACATGCAATTATCACATTTATTTACACATTTAGCTTGCTGGTTTAATGTAAATAAATCACAATTACACATGGTATCACATTTTCACATGCTAACACTTTCATATTACACTATCACATGCTCATATTTCACGTTGCACAATTCACATGTTCACATTCACATATTTACACTTTTTACACTTAATTGCCGCCCAAACCACCACTAGAAGGACACACATATTCACATACACATACCCGTCACCTAGGTAACACAGTGACGAATCTTGGTTAACTGCGCAGAACCGGGAGAAGCACTCTCCACATTAACCAGTGGTACTTGTCCACCTCCAGGATTTCATCCTAATGCCCATAGGATATCACACACATTGAACCTTCCCGTAGGGACTTTACTATAGTACAGTTCCACAACCCTCTATGGTAGAAGTGTCACTATCGACACAATTATACATTAAGTACTTTATCACATTCACTTACATTATTCACATGCACTATTCACTTCATTCTCATGCACTTAACACACACATGCTTCAGTTTATAGAATTCAATCTTACTATTTCACATTGATAATGTTCATAACAAAGCCTTAATCATACTGCTATTCACTGAATTCTATAAGATTAAATTTAAACACGCTCATCATGGTTAACTATCACTATTTAACCAATAACCATACCTATTGTTATCAAACTAGCATGAAATTTTTACCACACACTTCACACAGTTCATATGTCACATAACTAATTTTTCATATTTTTTGGAATAGTAAATCCAATTTCACAATTTAAAATAGATTTCAGGCATCTCCATCAAGAAATTCATTAAACTTGGTTCATATCAATACAGTCGATTCTAACAGTTCAGAAATCTGAAATCAGTCATCATACTATCATGAAAAATTTATGAACCCTAATATGCAATGGATCTAATTAATCAGGAATTATCATGGTCAAGTCAAGCTCATTATCCCATTACAGAAATTTTAATAAATAAAACTAATTACAAAAATTTGACACCTCCTCATGACATGGCCTATTGACTATACCTGACCACATATAAATTTTCCAGCATGCAAGGATACTCAAAATCTGACAAACACTTCACAAAGATCAAAACAGTCTCACTGCAAACCCTAAAGACCTTGACGGCACAGGGGTTGCCGCCAACAAGGGTTAACGACACAAGATGTTGCTGATAACTTTGGATCTTAACGGCAGCAAGCTGGCCGTTGAGTTCTTGTCTGTAGAAATGCAGATTGAATGCATAAATCTTGACGTATGGGGGTTCCAGGACACGAGGAAAAATCCCATAAAATTCTAGGACCTAGAGGACATGTGTAGGGATGATATCCCTCAATTACTTGCCTCAGAAAAATTATCAAAGGGGATTAAATTTTCTGAAGATGCTCTCCTCGGCCAAGCCAAGAAGCTCCTAAATCTCCTCCCGAACCGGTTTCTTTATTGATGCAGGTTGCACACCGGAGTCGGGGAAGCCTCACCAAAGTCTAGAGCCTCTTCCAGTCAATGCAGATCACCAAGAGAACTCTCCAATCGCCGGATCAAAGTCGCCAAAGATCAGTTTTCGCACAGAAAGTTCTAGGGTTTCTCAAAGGCCAAAAAGACTTAATCCGTCTAAAATTGGGTGTTTATATAAGCTAAGGGGGTCGAGATACGTATTTAGGTTAGAATCCTACCGTTGTAAGGTAGTTTCCAAAACTGGGACCGAAGGAAACGCAGCTGTTTCCAGATCTGAAACTGCAACAATTTCTGAGAAATAAACGGCCATATTGTTGCAGTTTACTGAGAATTAGCATCCATCGATCTAGATGTCGACTCCCCATAAACGTCCATACATGTTGACGTTAAATAGCCTTTCGGCCAGAACACAGAAATGTCAAATAGCATATATACACTATATATATATACATGCAATATGTATTATATAATTTAATCACCCTATGTACAATTAAATAAAAGCACATGTACATGAATAAACAAGTATATACATATGTACAACATCATTTAAATATAGTATGTATAGAATTAATCATTTAGATATACATATATATACATTTGCACATAACTATATACACAAAGCAACTAATCACCATATGACAAAATCTAAATAAAAGATCAAAGTTCGAGGGCCTTACACCAATTTTCGGCCTCCTCTATTTAATGGAGAAGACTACCCTTATTGGAAGACAAGGATGGAGTTCTTCCTACAAGGCTACGACTTCCAATGTAAGACCCGGCCCTCTAGGGCCCTTGGCCCTGTCCTCATGGTCGCGACAGGCACCCTAGTCCCGACGTGGTCACGCCAGGGGAGCCCGTCGCGACAGGCTTCGCGACGGGGGTGGGCGTCGCATTCTTGTCACAACATCTGATGGCATCGTGACTGCTTTTCTGACTGATTTGACTGATGTCCTTTCTGACAGAACGGCTTTGTCGGGTTTCAGGTGCATACAATGTTGACGCGACCTGGCAGACTATCGCGTTCTGGTTTCCCAGTCTTCGAGGTTTGATTACCTTTTGGGTTCGCGTCGGGGATGGCTGTTGCGACATGCTTGTTGTCGCGCCAAGCCGACCCGTCGTATCTCGGGGCCCATCGGTTTAAAACCGAGGCCGGCGCCCCATTTCCCCCTCTCTCCCTTTCCTTCTTCTTCTTCTCCCTTCTTCCTCTCCCGAGCTCTCTCATGTTGTAGCAACCCAGTATTTTAATAAATAAATAAATTGAAAATTTTAAAGAAAAATGAATTAATTAAAACCCATTTGTCACGCCCCGATATTTAGCAGCGGAATAAATATCGGGGGACGTGAACGATACAAACAGACGTATCACAGTTGAATAGCGCAGAGTCACAAATGAATATAACAACACTTTTCAGATCATAATAACATCTTCAAAGATACTCTTATTTCATTTCATTCAACTAGATACAACCTTACATAAGAAAGAACCAACTAAAGGATCCTTTATTCAAATAAAACATCCAGAAAAGTTCACTACTACGTAGACTACTCAATTGTCTATTCCTAAACTATCATCAACTCATATGGCGGGTACTCATCACTCTTGCCCCGCCCATTGGACTCCACTGGTTCTTCATCACTTCTTGAAAAAGGGTAGGATGATAGGGTGAGCAAACTAGCTCAGTAGGATTTACATCTCAATAGTGTGCGGGCACTAATATACATGATTAGCATTTTAAATAGGCAGATATGCACATGAATATGATGACAATGCATGCAATACTAACAGATTGAATAGCAGAGTAAAACGGATATCATATCAGATCAAATGTCGAATTGCATATACAATGGACAGATATTTCAAGAGTAGAATCATATCAAAAGAGATTGGCCATATTCAGACAGATACCACGTATTCACGTGAACAGACGTATCATATCAAATCTTATCATATCAGAACAAATCAAACTTATCATATCAAACGAAGGCACAACTTTCACAGTCTTGCTTATTTGTTTGTGCTATGCCAAGCACCAGAAGTCCATACTCCCGAGGTTAATAAGTACGTTGGGGTGCTCCTCCCCAGGACCAGACATGGCCCCTATTGCACAGGCATTGGTCAAAAGGACCGAAGTCCCAATTGTGCCGAACAAACATATTCATATGATGGCCACAGAGTTTCAATGACAAGCTCATAGTAAAAGGAAACAAGATCATTCATAGAGTCAAGGTATGTCAAATAGCTCAAGAGAACAAGGTAGGATAATGACGTATCTTATGTTTCATAATTCATTAATGTCTTGACATGAAGTTGTTTCTAAAGACAGATCGTATGTAGACATATGCTTTCCTAACATGTATGTATATGA
Organism: Colocasia esculenta; assembly: GCA_014218235.1. Taxonomy (NCBI): domain Eukaryota; kingdom Viridiplantae; phylum Streptophyta; class Magnoliopsida; order Alismatales; family Araceae; genus Colocasia; species Colocasia esculenta. The sequence goes on from CM024757.1 coordinate 51,157,271, forward strand.
CAAGTAATTAATTTAACACCGGAAAACATGTAACCATGAAACTCATATGCAAATCATAACATTAACACTAACATGCCCATGTATTCATCCCCACATTCACATCATATTCTTATCTTATCAATTGACAATGAGCAAGATCATAAGATAATCCAATGAACATGAGGTCAATCACAATTACACATTAGAATCATATTCACCCATTACTATTTTTCAATGGGTTGATTTATTTTAGGTCCATGCATACTATATAACATCATGCACATGCTAGTAGACATCATGAGATGATTAGACCTAAATCATGCAAATTTCTTGTAAGGTAGTGTCACACTAGATCGAGTGGTGTCGACACCATGCTCCAAACACAAGAAAATCATGCAAAACTGTCAGGTAGTGTCGACACTAGCTCAGGTAGTGTCGACACAGTGCTTCAAATACAAGGCAAAAAGGTCAAGTAGTGTCGACACTAGTTCAGGTAGTGTCGACACTAGAGATAGCTCCCAGAACACCTTCTGGCCAATATGGGACAGTGTGTCGACACTAGCCCAAGTAGTGTCGACACTAGAGGCCTTCCCAGAACACCTTCTAGGCTGTTTTGGGATAGTGTGTCGACACTAGCCCAAGTGGTTTCGACACTAGTGCCCTTCCAGAACAAAACTTATAGGTCATGTGGAACCCGAAAACACATCTCATGCAGTGGTTTACTTACCCCGATTATAACTCTCTGACGAATGATATTTAGACAAAATGTTCAACATGAAAGATGACGAGGTCAACTAGTAGAAGAACGTTTATGCTGGGGGTTTGATCTAATTCAGACTCGAATCTCGAGAAACATATGGAGAACAAAAAGTCAAGTGTAGCCCGAAATCACAGTATCATGCAGAGACTCTCTTACCATGCTCATAACTCTCTAACAAAGGACTTTTGGACAAAATGTCCAACATAAAAGATGATCGTAACTTCAAGTAGAAGAACTTTCATGAAGGAATGTTTAGTAAAATTCGGTTTCTAATCACGTGCATAATACAAAGAACGGAAAAAACCCTAACTGGGCACAACTGAGGGAAAACGACCAATACTCCATCCATACTCCATGAAAATTGGGCAAATCAAGTGAAAATGAACATAGACTCGATGCTCTACATAATGGTATAGGTTTTCTTTAATCTTGGCTTGAGAACACCTACTTTTATGAGGATCTAAAACCAATCGACGTTCTGGATGCAACAGAGGATGCAGGGGATGGAACTCCGGGTTCCCAGCCTTTTCTCCTTCTCCTCAGAAGCTCTAGCCTGCCTCCAAATGACCCCAACTCGTTGTTAAACCTTCCCTAATAGTTTAAGGATGAGTTCTTATAGATTTAGGTTTTAGTTAAGAGTCCTAATGAGACTAGGAAAGGGGCTGCGAATTCTGTCCCCTGTTTTCCAAAGAATCAGGGACTCCTTCCTCCAAAGGAGGTAGTAATGGTTTAGGAGACCACCAATTGGGGTTGGGTTCGGTTTTGGCTTACCTTGCATGACTACTTACCTTAATTTTAACCCTAACTTGCCCTCTCCAATTATGGCATAATTACATACACGAATTTCTGGGAAATTTCCTGTCCTAGTTTGTTTATATCCTTGGGCCAAATGTGCTCTATTGGCCCAATCTTGTTAATGGGTCATTAATACATGGTGTTGGAAGTCTCTCTAATGTGTTTATTTACTTTATCCTCCTTTATTTCCAAAGTTTTTTTTTTAAATCACTAAATTTCGGGGTGTTACACCATCAAAGAAAAAGAAGTAATGGGCTTTGCTAAATGGATCATGTAAAAGTTATTGGGCCAAAATAGGGATTTTTAAAAGATGAATAATAGAATAATACCCTAAATTTGTATCTTTAATATTTCCCAAAAAGAAAAGAGCTATTAAATCATTAAAATAGTTAATATGGCTTGGAATTGGACTCCTAACCCTACCCAAATTGGCTAGGTACGAATTCGCAACCAAACCTAACCCAATTAGGAGTTGGAAAGCTTGAAAGGTTGGTAGAAATAAGGAAAACTCGGAATTAAATAGGAATTAGAGTTGTAGTAGGAATTAGAAACAAAGGAAGCTTAAATACACCCCAACCTCTCCATGGACGGCCCTAATGCGTTGCTGAGGCTTGCTGGACGTGGAGGAGAGGCCAAAGGAATGGAGAATTTGTGAAGACAAGGATTGCTCAAATCGACCAAAAGGTAGACATTCTCACAAGCTAAACCTAATTAATCTCGTCTGTAGGATGTTCCTAACATCAGGAACAAAATCTTTTAGTTTCTCTAATTTTCATTGACCATATCTTTTGATCTTTATTTTTGAAGTTCTGCTATCATCTTGACCTCGAACCATCATATTTAATTTAGATCTCCATTTACTCTTGATCTCATGCCACGAAATTTTAACTGGACATACTGCTCGTTGTCAAGAATCACTTGCCCTCAAAATCCCTAATTTTCATTTAGTATACTACTCGAATTTATTCTTTTCCCTTCACTGTATACTGCTCTGTGTTCTTTGTGCATGAACTTGTTTAAAACCTATCAAGATCATGATTATTTTCAAATTCCTATTTACTGTGTATACCCTCGCATGTCTAGATTAGTTTGAAAGTGGTTTCGCAATTTTTGATCAACTATACACCGAGATATCAATTTTTAATCTACCCTGTATCAAAACATGGAAGGCTTAGACCGCAATCCAAGGCAAAACCTGTTCCTGTTCAGGCTCAGGCACAAAACCTGAGAATGCGACGGCCCGATAGGCTGCATTTTCAAAGGCTGATCGCGACCAGAACCCTGTTGCATTTTGAATGCGACAGGACCTGGCGTCGCGTTCTGGCTGCCTGTCCTGACCGACCTATCGCGATCTTTGAAAGACCCTGTCGCATTCTGGATGTGCCCTGTCACGTTCATCATAGGGGTACGTCGCCTTCTTGATTTTTTCACATAAACTCTGGATTTTTGCATTCTTGTCCTTCTACAGTGATTATACCTTTTGTTAACAGTCTTAAATGCAGTAAATAAAGATGCCATAATGTGAACATGTATTGATTAAATTAAACACACACACATGATCTTTTCATATCCATGATTCTTTCATCACACGCACATACTTGTAACCATCCAATATGACTTGACTTGACATGAAAATATCTTATAATATATCTAATAATTTACTTCAATAATGTATATTACATTGCCCTATTTTAATGGACTTGTCTTCATTTCCTGTGATGTTTTTGGAATACCGTTACCGACGCTCCACTGTTCTAGAATTCCTCTGCAACGTCGAGCACTTGTTTCTATAAACACTTTCTCTTGACTTGGACAAACTCTACGTCGGATATTCCTTCTGTCGGACTAGTGAATCCTCATTCAAGGCCTTCGTAAGACTCCTCTGTCCACGGATTCTGACATGGTTGACAAGCTGGTTGTATCCTCAATACCTATGATACCCTTTAGGGATCAGTAAGATCCAAACGACTTTTAAAAGTTATCTCATACCTTGAATCATGTCGGACCTCTGGACTTGTGCATAACATGGCCAGTGGAAGGGTAGTGAATTCCACCTGACTGTCAACACCAATTACGCGTGTTGTGCAACTGTTACTGTCGCCCGTTTACTTGACGTTTCATGTTCAATGACCTATAGTTCTCATCTATATTCTACTCACTCATCTATTCACACTCTCCCTGCTATCTCGTCTATCCATCTAGTAATCTCATCTATTTCTTGGTACTCTCTATTGGCCATTTGACTTATTTTCTAAAGATAAACAATATAACTAATGTCTGGAAATATATAAAGGCCCCGGTCTGGTCCTGGGAGGTGCGCCCAAAAGTGCTAGTGCCTACGGGAGTTAATTGACTAGAGTGTTTGGCATTACACTCAAGTGCTATCTATCTCGACTATCTAAATGACAATCAAAGTGCTATGCTATGCTTGACTTGTTGTGCTAACATGAACTATGTTTGTGCTATTTGTGCTATGGCCATCCTGCTCTTTGTGCTATGCTCGACACTTGTGGTATTTCATTCACATGTTATTGTGCTATCTTGGTTCATGTCATCGTGCTATCTCACACACTACTTGACTCTCGCTCTCTATCATTAGTCACTCTGCTCTTTAATACATTAATCATTTAAAGCATGCATGATCATGAGATTTAAGTCTTACTGGGCGTTATCGCTCACCCTGCAGTATTGTTGTGTGTTCTCAGGTGAGACTGAGGATGGTACTTACACTCATGAGGACGAGAATGACCAAGAGTGAAGTCAAGAGTACCCTGGCGTCTTAGTAATATGCTAGAGTCTTAGTTAGTCTTTTACTTTTATTAAATGTAATTGGGCCCTATAGATCGGCTCTAATATTAGTGATTGTAATAGACATTTGAGAAATTATTAATGAGATGCTTCTGCTTTAGAATTTATTCTTTGTCCAATGGTTTGATGTCTATTATATGCTCTGTACCCGTTTGCTTGCAACTTCCTCACATTCTGATATTCTGCGTCGGGGCGTGACACGTGTCCTCTGACGGTTCTTGGCATTCGTGGTGCTCGTGGTAAGGAGGTGTCGCCTCCATCGTGTAGGGGACGTGCTCGTGGTGCTTGGAGCAAGGAGGAGGTGGCCATTCTGACGTGAAGGCCCCAACGGGTCGGCTCTACTCTTGGAGGTAGGGACCCTTGACTCCTCTCGTTCTAAGCATGCTCCCTTCCCCCTTGAGATGGTGATTCCTCATGGTTTGGGGTCGTGGGGTGTGTGAGAACCATGCTCGTGGTGTGTGAGGGTTCTATCAAGCGTAGATTCCTTTTAATCCATGTTTCAAGGGGTTTATGGGTGGTTTGTTGCATTTACATGCTTTCCTAGTGTTTTCCCATGCTCCACTCCCCCTATGGATGGTTTGTATTGATTTTGGGGTAGTCCTTGGGAGGCCTGTACAGGGACCCCACTCGGCTGAGATCGCGACCGCTATAGAGGTCACGATGATGTCACGACTGGTGAGGCCGCCGCGACATCATCGTGACGCTCTGAGGCATCGCAACAGCACCAGAGATAAGTAAGTTATTGTGGAGTTCCATTTTTCATGGAGTCTTTGTCATTTCTGGTTCTTTCTGTACCCGTGGCACCAGTGCTAGTTCCTAGTACGGTCCTACACTAGTCATTCGCCCAGTGCTCGGCACCTGAGGGCTTGTCCCATGAGAGAGGTTGTTACTGTGTGCCTGGGACCCCCGTCCTCATGCGCCTTAGAGGGAGCGTTCGGGGCGACGAGCGTACCCGAGTCACAGACTCTGGAGTTGAGGGGAAAATGGTGTTTAGGACAGTGGCGTCGAGTCATTTACAGAGCTCTCTTGGTTGGTCTGGGACACTGAGGATGGCCGGAGTTCTACCCGGTGCAGGCCAACCAGTCCTTCTTCTCAATGCCTCACTCTTTGTGGCCCCGAAACCACTTGGAGAGGCCAAGCATGGGACCGTAGTCCGGCCAGACTACGACGGTTACTATTGTGTACTTTGTGCTCCTGCCCCCACTCTGACGAGAGTGGAGGTTTAGACCTGGGTCGAGGATAAGACGTCAGTGGACGCACTTGACCGGTTGACTAGTGGTAGCGGTTTCCATAGCTAGTGTCTCTTGTCCAGGCAGGGTTCGCTCTGTCTGCGTTACCAGCCATGTGGTAGTCACGACGTGCAGGTTCTACGGAGTTTCCGACTGTGGTGTCTTTCTATACCATTGCTAGTTTGTAGCTTCGCCTCCGCACTTTTCTTTGTAGTGTAGAAGATATAACTATTGTTATTTAATTAATTGTATATATATATATATATATATTCTTTTTCCTGTTAGAGCCAGTAGGAGATTGGTAGTCCCTACTGAGCTTCTGTTGTGAAGCTCATCCCTTCCTTTTCCCAGGTGAGACTTCTCAGCAACGGTAGGGCGCGCGTCGAGCGGAGTAGACGAGGCAGTAGGCGTCGTCCTCACAGCTAGCAGTGGTTCCCCCCCCCCCTCTCAATTGTACGTGACCCTCGGGGTATGCCCCTAAGGGATTTATCCTTCCCCTTTTTACTTGTACTAGTGTGCGTGTGTTGGGACTGTACCTAGAGTGATACGTTGCGGACTTGCTCTTCTTTCTGCTTCCGTGTGTGTGCTTCTAGTTCAGTAGTTGACGTTTATTTCCCTTACATATTCTGTTGTGTTATAGCCCTTCTGGGTCCCTGGATCTGTGGGCGGCGACTGCGAAAATCAGGTCCTCGGCCTAGGCCGAGGGTCGGGTTCTCGGGGTCGTTACATCCAACTTTGGAGCATAATAGAAGATGGTGACCTCCAAATATCTAAGCCTAAGGCGGAATGGACAACTGACGATAAGAAGAAGATATCTTTGAACAACAAGGCTAAAAGCTTCATGTGTTGCGTGTTGACCAAACAAGAGTTCAACAAAATTTGTGCATGCAAAACAACAAAGGATATGTGGGAAATGCTAAGGCTCACATTTGAAGGGAATAACAAAGTAAAAGAAACCAGGATTGATATCATGGTGATAAAATATGAGAAGTTCAAAATGGAACAAGGTGAGTCCATATCTCAGATGTACAACGAGTTCACTGAAATCATCAATGGGCTTGCAAGTTTGGGTAAGAAGTATAGCTAGGGAGACATGGTTAGGAAGATCCTAAGATCTCTCCCAGAGCAGTGGACTCCAAAGGTCACTTCTATAGAAGAAGCAAATGGCCTCTCCATAATGACATTAGAAAAGCTCATTGGATCTCTTATGGCTTATGAGATCAACATGGAGAGACTAGGAGAAAGCTCCTTCAGAAGAAGGCCAAACAATTCATTTAAGGCAAAAGAAAGCACTTCGGATGAAGACACTACCAGCGATAATAGTGATATTTATAGTAAGGAAGAGGAAGCTATTCGAAAAATCTTTGCCAAGAGCAAGGACATAAAGAAGAAGAGAAAAGAGAAGAAACACAAGAAACACAAAAGGAAGACCTTCAAAGCTACATGGGATAACTCCTCAGACAACTCAAGCACAGAAGAAGATGAAGAGAATGCCAATCTGCTGTTGATGAACAAAACCACAAAAAGGCATTCAAATGGGTATGGTTAGGGATGCTCAACAACATCCAATTAGTGACTACTAACTCTTTACTTCATTTCTATCCGAAGAGAAAGTAGTCATCCTTATTTTTTTTTAAAAAATTACATTCATTTTTTTTAAACAATGCTACTAATCTCCTTGCAAGAACTCCTGTCTCTTTATAGGATCAATGCAAGGAGTACTCTTTAAGACCACCAACATAATAACAAATGGATATATCAAGAAATCAACAAGAAGATGTCGACATATGATAACAAATTGGTCGACAGACAAAAGGTATTTATGAAGATTTGCAAGAGCATCAACTAAAGGGGAGACTCACATTCAGGGGGAGCCTCACATCAAGGGGAAGTATCACATTCAGGGGGAGCAAATGCTAAGGGGGAGCAATAATCACTGATAGCTATAAACATATTGTTGAACCCCTCCCCTTCAAACTCAGAGCATATTGGTAACAAGTCCTTAAAAAGGGGGAAAATACAAATGGTAAAATCCTTCCTTTTTGGTTATTGACAAAAAGGAGGAGAGTATTTTGTGTTATGAATTTTCTGTTCATTAGTTGTATTGAATATTTGTTGAAAATTCACATGAGTTTCATCATCACCAAAAAGGGGGAGATTGTTGAATCACTCCTATATTTTTTATCCTTTTATTTTGGTGATAACAAAACTCATGATTATCATAAATAACATGAATATATTTATTACCATTTTTCAAGATTATCTATGCATAAGAAATAACATGTTTTATCCGAAGCTTCACTTCATCATGCATGTTTTTATCATGTTCAATCGAATCTTACTTCGTCATAAACAAAGCTAGCTTCGTTATATCTGAAGTCCACTTCGTCATATCCAAAGTTGGCACTTCGTCATGCATGCTTTTGGTTGTGATCAATCAAAGTCCTACTTCGTCATATACGAAGCTAACTTCGTTATATCCAAAGTTATATATGAAGTTCACTTCGAATGACTGTGTATTTCAGCTTCGACCAACAATGTTAATTTCTGTACATCCGAAGTTCCACTTCGTCATATACGAAGTTACCCTTTGTCATATCTGAAGTTCCACTTCGACTGATTGCATTGTATTTTGATTCCAATCGAAGCTCCACATCGATTATATGAACATCGATTGTGTTCACATCGATTACCTTTTAACATCGATTGCCTAAAACATCGATTATGTTCACATCGATTACCTTTTGACATTGACTACCTCAGACATCGATTACACTGAAACATCAATTATACTTAAACATCAATTACATAAACAACGATTACAATTATACTCAAACATCGATTGTCTTCATAGATTATTCTTGAACATTGATTACATTCACATCGATTATGTCCTTTAGAACATCGATTACTTATATTGATTATCATAAAATATCGATTTTTGACTATTTGAACATCGATTGTCTTTTAACTTAAACATTGACAAATGTTTCAAAATACCTTTGGCGCCCAGTGAAAATTCAAATGACTTTCTAAGTCTTATATTGTCATTTCTCTGACAAATAAGAAGGTCTTACAGCAAGCTATTAGCAGGAAAGCATGGACAGAAGGCAAAAGAGAATTCCTCTATCCTGCAACAAAAGAAAAGCATCTAACCTTCTATTTCTAGCTATCTTGGAATTACGCACCAGCCAGAAGAATCCTTTGTTCAAAGAAGCCAATAGGCACAAGAAAGAAGTCGTTAGACTCAAGAGAAAGAGAGCATAAAATAATAAGGAGAAGAATAAGAGCAACGACTATTCTTGTAATGACCCTCCTCATACCGGTACGATTATACCAATCCTCATCGGTATAAAGAGCGCCGTCACAGTGGGATAATAACCTAACACTAGCCGATAGATTGAAAAGTACGTGGATAGCAATTGATAACAGCGGAAATAAAAATAATTACTCAACGTTTATTCCATCACCATCACACATTCCACAGTCTATATAGTGAAATAAAATGAAAATGTCCACATTATTACATGATAAAAGAACTACATTGTCCAATATTGTCCATACAATTACTTTATTCAAGCTATGAAAAAGAAATGTACAACTGATAATCGCTCCTCAAAAGCTACTCCTCCAAGAGATCAACCTTCGCTAAGCCTTCCTCCAAAAAGTGAATACCTGTTTCACCTGTACGCCGAAGCAAGGGTGAGTCCAAAGACTGAGCAAGCAAACCAAAGGCTTAATCTTAAACATATCACATTCATGTTAAGCTATTAAACACTAAAGAATACATACTATCATTTAAACTACAAAATACACATGGTACTTACTCTTAACTATCAACGCATATTTTAATCATTTAAACATGCTTTAGTCTATCGTGTGTTTATTCCAAATCATGGGTACTATATTATGCACTTGTACATATTTTCTACACCTAACATGTAGCATGATTCATCCATCCACACATTATTCCATTCATGATATATTTCTACAACAAGAACATAGAATTGAGCATAAAGAAAAGAACAACCTAACATGATGACTATTCACTTTTCACATGCACTTTTCACCTTTAATTGTACATTTTGCTTGTTGTTTTAATATAATTAAATCTCATACACATGGTTTCAAATTTTATAGCATGAATTGAAAAGTTAAAACATGGTCAAATTAGTTGGCAACAATAAGCACTTGAGCATGAAACCTTATACTAATTGAACATTACATCTAGCATGGAACTAACATTATTACATGTATTTATCACATTCATAGCCACACTTTACTTGCTGTTTTGACATGAAACAAACTCAATTACATAGAATTAGAGCTATTTACACTTTATCTTATTCATTTAGCAATTCCACATGTTCACCTTTTTGTGTTGCATAATTCGCATGTTTACATATATATATATATATATAATATAGATAGATAGATATATATATATATATATATACTCACATACATTATTACAAGAAGATTAATGAATACATGACATGATATTAAAGATGATATTGCAATTTAAGTATTAATACATGGAAGTATGAACATATGCACTATCATATTGGTTTCACATGAAATCACATTCTCATTCATATTTACTCTCTCTCTTACATATCTTTTCACACATTCTTCATATCATTTACCCTTTGATTTTCACTTATCACATATTATATCATTTGCACTCATCACGTGCCACATTCGCATATCATCTCACACTTTATTCATATTTCATTACTTAAAATTCCATGACACATAGTCCTAACTACCTAACAGAGGACACAAACCAATATCTCATAACTCATAACTCATCTCATAGCACAACTCATCGCATCTCATAGCACATATCTCATAACACAACTCATAATCACATACCCACCACCTAGGCAATGTAGTGGTGAATCTTGGTAACTGCGCAGACCGGGAGAAGCCCTCTCCACCCTATCCAGTGGTACTTGTCCACCTCCAGATTTTTCCTAATGCCCTTAGGTCATACTTTTACAATGTAGAGCCTTCCATAGGGAAATTTTGATGTATAGCTCTCGAAGCCTCTAGGGTAGTAGTGTCATTCTTGGTCCAATTATTACACATTCACTTTATCACATTTCCACATTCTATTTACAAATTTTACATATACTATTTAATCACTTTACATATCTTATTTATCATTTGCACATGTCTTAGTTAGCCTAATCATGATACTACAGTTTTTAGAAATAAAACAACTCATAATTCAGTCTTAAACATGCTGTTAATTTCTGAATTACACAAGATTAGTTCTACCATAGCAAATGTGAATAGTTCCCTTAGTTTAACTAATAATTACAATTTCTGTCATTAGATTAGTTGCAAATTTTTATCATAGGTCAATAATAGTAAACATATCACATATATAATTTTCCAGATTATTCGAACAACAAACATAATTTCTACAATTTAAACAATATTTCAGGCAATTTCATTGAAATATCTTTAAACATGGTACATATGAACATGGTTGGGTGCTAACAATTTAGAATTCAAATAGCAGACCTCATGCTGTCATGTAAAAATTATAAGACTCTAACTTATAGCAAATCTATTTTTACCAGATTTATTCGTGTTTATGTGATGCTCATAATGTAATTATTGAATTTTAATAATTAACACAGTCCACAGAAAATTAGGGCAACCTCATGATATGACCTAATGACTGTTTACAATCACCCATAAAATTTACAGCATGTAACTACGTCCAGAAATCATTTAAACAGCTTAAAAAGATCAAAAAGCAAAATTTCAGGACACTGAAGAAGTAGACGTCAAGGGATGTGGCCGTTTACTTTCAACTGCAGCATCCCTTGCTGTCAACTCAAGAACTTGACTGCAAGAGATGCTGCCGCCAACCTGCTCCTAGGAGCACACACAGATAGCACTCCATACAAGGGTGAATTTGGGGTTTCAGGACTCGAGGAAAAATCTATAAAAATACCTTGGACTTAGGTGACATGTATACGATTAAGATCTAGGTTTACTTGCCTCTAAAAAAATCTATGAAGATCAAGAATCGCCGGTGAAGCCCTCCTCGGCCCTGCCAAGAAGGTGCTCAGAAACGCCTTAGATCTGGTTCTTCTGTGGATGCAGACGATTCCTCGGAGTTGGGATCTCTTCTCCTATGCATAGGCTATCCTCCAGTTGGTGTAGCTCCTCGGGGAACACCTCCTGTCGACGGATTCAGCCCTCCAAAGATCAGCTTTTCCTCATCTCGGGTCCAAGGGTTTCACCAAATTCTAAAAACCTTCTCCTCGACCTAGGATGGGTATTTTATAGGCTTGGGGGTCGGGGTACGCAATAGGGTAGGTTTCCTACGCATTAGGATGGGTTTCCTAATCTGGAACTGGCCAAAATGCGAGCATTAACAAATCTGGAACCGTTACGCAGGAGGATATTGACGTCAACATCGGTTGTAGTCAACTGCACAGTTGACGTCAAGGGTCTAGCCGCCAACTGGGGGTTGACATCCAGGGGGTGGCCGCCAACATGGCCTTGGCGTCTAGGGATGTGGACGCCAATCAGAGGCCTGGAAGTTGGCATCCAGTCTTGGCCGCCCACTGTACAGTGCAGTCAAAACCCTGCCAAACCCTAAAATAAATGCATAAATACACCAAAACAATTTAGTATATGTAAAAATAACTACATATATCCTTACCACATAAAGTACCTGCATTACATAATATTTAATTAAATACAACTTACACTAATCATAATTAAGGATAATATTCATCAATAACATACATATACATACACATTGCATGATTATATACATCATGCATGAACTTATAATGAAATGAATTCCTCATTAGTTAAATTCTACATGTATATTATCATTCAAGTACCTTGCACACCATAAATAGTTTAACATGCTTAAAGTAGATAGATTTCATTTAAACAAGAGAAGAACAATAGTGCGAACTTGATCAGTCAAGGAGTGTACATGTTGTGAGCATCCAACTCTATACACACTCAAGTAGAAAGGAAGAGAGCTCAAGCCCATTCAAGTTGAGGCTTTGAACTCGTCTTCATTCTTCCTCATTCTCTCTCTGTGTGTCTGTGTATTTGAGAGAGAGAGAGAGAGAGAGAGAGAGTTGGGGGTTTAGCCTAAGAAGAGTCTTTTACTGTAAACTCTTTCTTTCTTCGGCTTAGTCTTAGATCCAGCATTTCATTATGTATCTTGTGCTTGATCTAGGGGCTTCAGGTCCTTGCTTCTGTGTTAGAAGTGTTCCTCTTCGGTTGGAAGAGAAGGCTTGTTGTGCAAGCGTTCCCCTTGATTATACGGGAAGACCATCTTGCACCTGGTGGTGACCATTTGAGGTTTATACCAGTGTTCCCCCTTTTTGAAGGGAAGGCCCGTTGGGGTGTGTACCAGTGAGTTGCTTCTGAGCTCGTGAAAGAAGCACTTAGCTAAGGTGAAACAGTAGGTTGCCTTCTTGCCCAAAAAAAGAAGAAGACCAGCTTGTGTCTAGTGGTGTAACCACACAGGGGTTTGTTCCAGCAGGTTTGCTTCTGAGCTTGTAAAAGAAGTGGGTTGCCTTCTTGCCCGGGAAAGAGAAGAAGACCAGCAAGGACTGGGTGTTGTATCTCCTTAAGGGGTACTGTATCCTTTGTGTTTAGTGGAATTCCCAAGAGTTTTCTTGGGGACTGGACATAGGACTTTCATTTAGAAGGGCCGAACTAGGATAAATTTATGTGTTCCTTGAGTGCTTGCTTCCGCGCTCTTAACTTCCTTGCACATGTTTATTTATACTAACCAAACATTTTCAATTGGTGATTTTTGTTTCAGTTTCAGATTTCCTATTCACCCCCCCTCTAGGTTAGTCTTGCTGCCATATCAAGAGGGTCAACACTTTGTTTTGAGCTGTAGAAATTTCTATAACAACTTATTTAACCCCCCCTTCTAGGCTTGCTAACTAGGCAATAAGTGGTATCAGATCCAAATCTCTTGAAGAAGTTAAAAAATCTCATGATCTAAGAGCAAAGATCTATGGCAACTCAGGGCTACACCGAGGGTCAGTCTATCAACAGGCCTCCTCTATTAGACATAGAAGACTACAACTATTGGAAGGAATAGAATTCTTTCTTCAAGGATCTGATTGTCAGTTATAGAGCATTATAGAAGATGGAGATCTGATAGTGCTATCCTTAAAAGAAAATTGGATAGAAAATGACAAGAAAATACTTTCTCAGAACAGTAAAGCCAAAAGTATTATATCTTACGGATTGTCTAAGAAGGAGTTCAATCGGATTCTCAACATGCAAGTCAGTTAAAGAGATGTAGGATAAACTGAAGCTCACATATGAAAGAACTGATAAAGTGAAAGAAACTAGGATCGACATCCTAGTCACTCAATATGAAAAGTTCCAAATTTAGTCAGGTGAGACCATCACACAAATGTATAGAAGATTCACTAATATAACTAATGGTCTTGCAAGACTAGGGAAAGTATACGACATAGGAGATATGGTGAGGAAAAATCTTACAATCTCTACCAAATTAGTGGACTCCTATAGTCACTGCTATAGAGGAAGCAAATGACCTATCTACAATGTCACTAGAAAAGCTCATTGGGTCACTGATGTGTTGAACCTCTCTTATATTTTATCATTTATTTTGGTGATAACAAAATTTATGATTAATTAAATATTATTGAATATATTTAATATCACGTTTTCCTAATAAATATAAATTTATGGCACTATCGCTTCGTGATTTGCACTGAAAAGCCAAATCGATGGTTGTTCAATACACTTCGATTACTGACTAAGTGCCATAACGACTTCCATACAAATACATCAATTATGGTTCATCTCATGTAAACATCGATTTTGATCAACATCGATTTCACTTAAACATCGACTCTGTTGAACACCGATTTCATTAGAACATCGATTTTGTTCAAACAACGATTTCAGTTTAAACATCGATTTTTTTTTAATCAAAGGTCCAATGGGTCAGCGACCAGGAGAGTGCACCCCAACCCAAAGGGACGAGATGTTCTCACTCCACTAGGCGATCAACCAAAGGACAAAAATTTTATTTCTAAAAAATTGAAAGATACACCCGACGCCAAATATAAACACCACCCAGAGAAGACAAATTAACCACATACACCCGAACTCCAACAAACAATAAAAAAAAAAACCGAATGACATCTAGTAGCTCTGCCTAAAACTAGGAAGCCCAACTTTGCCAATGATTAAAGCACCCCTGGTAGCAAGAGGCAAATCACCAAGAGATAAGAACACCGAGTTCCTATCCAAACCACAAGCCAGAGAGGCAAGTGGATCAGCCACCTGATTACCCTCATGAAAAGTATGCACTATCTTTGGTTTTATAATCTGCAACATGTGACATATACCCCACCACCAAGGGAAGATTGCCCAGTGGGATAACTTACCTTCATTGATTGCCCTGACAAGAATAGCTGAATCCGAATACAAAACAACAACATGAAGATGTCTTTCCAGCGCCAATCTAAGACCATCATGAATAGCCCTGGTCTCTGCAATAAGACTATTCCCGGTGCCATAAAAAAATGCAAAACCACACACGAAATCGCCATTATAATTTTTGAAGCAGCCACCTCCCCTACAAATACTCGGGTTATCTTTACATGCGCCATCCACATCAAGGCTATAGTTGTTCACAGGGGGAATCCATCTGACCATAATAGGAGCTCTTAAAGTAATATCAGCTTGAACATTAAAAACTTGAAGAATATCAGCTTGAGCCAAGGAAATAGGGCAATTGAACTTCATATTGACCAGAATCATTCTAACATTCATCAAGATCTTATGCTTGATACTATCCATGGACATAAAAATCCCTTCCATGCGAGCCATACATCTGTACTTTCAAACTTCCCATAACACGACAATTTTAATAATCAAACCAATAAATTGGAATGCAGATTTCAGATTGGTATTGGTAAGAATGCTCCAACATCTAATAGTAACAAGATGACTAAGATTAATCTTATTACTCAGGAGGGGAGCAATCCAGTTCCATAACTCAACGGCGATCTCACCAGAAATAAAAAGATGGTCTAGCGTTTCTTGCTCTGGTGACTTGCAACACACACATTTAGACACCAGAGGGATCCCACAGTCAGCAACTCTACAATCAACCAGGATCACTCTATGGAGAAGTTTCCAAACAAACATGGAAGCATGAGGAGGAATAGCATTGTGCCATACATTCAGCAAGGAACTTCTACTTAACCTCGGATTAGAAGCACGATAGTAAGCAGATTTGACATTGAAAAAACCATTAGCATTACCTATCCAGATGAATTCATCATGATTAATCGATAAGCTATTTTGAACATGCTGAGGAGTAACACCCATCCAATCCCAAACCCTGTGAGTATCCTGCAAAGTCATGTCTTTAACTGAAATGTTGGGCCATTGATGGCCATTAGGAAATCTATTTCTGAACTCCTACATAATGGTTTTATCCCCAATCCAAATGTCCTTGAAAAAGTCCACACTCGATCCGTCACCTCCCATCCACTTGGTGTTGGTCAGAACCAACTCTTTAGACTGAAAAAAGACTTTCTTGGTGACGCCTATGGGGAATGGAATAGTAATATCCGAAAGATGGTTCTGTTTCAGATATCTTTGCTTAGCATAAAGAGACCATAACGAACTGCCATGTAGAATATTCCATATTTTCTTAGCCACCAAAGCAACCTGTAGAGTTTCCAGGTTTCTAAAATTTAGACCGCCTTCCACATAAGGTTTCTGCAAGTGAGTCCATGCCACCCAGTGCCTTCTATAGTTGCCATCAGCACCCTGCCAAAAAATGTTGGCACACAAACTGTCAATCTGCTTACATATCTTTTAGGGATGTAAGTGGAACTAGCCAAGTAGATAGGGAGACTCAAAAGAACTGATCTGATAAGAACAGCCCGCCCAACATGAGATAACATTTTCGATCTCCACCCAGAAAGCTTGTTAGTTATATTATCAATCATAAATTTGAAGTCAATAACCTTGAGTCTACCAGGTTTAATAGGAACTCCCAAATATCTCATACTATCATGATGCTGCCTGTAGCCAGTAAGGTGATGTATACGGGACGCCAAAACATCAGGAGATTTAGTTGAAATTTAAAAACAACTTTTGCTAGCGTTGACTTGCTGGCCAGATCTTCGTCCATATTTCTGCAGAAACTTAAGCATGTGTTTCACATTCGTAGTCCCAGCATTCATAAAGACCAAAGTATCATCTGCATATAGGAGGTGAGAGACCTTCAGACATCCAAGCGGGCTGCTGTAATGTTTGATGGACCCATTAACAAACAGGCTCCGAAGACCCATGCTAAGTACTTCAGAGGCGATGATAAACAAGATGGGCGCAAGAGGGTCTCCTTGCCGAATACCCCTGGAGGATTTAAAATTACCCGAGACAGAACCATTGAACTTTATAGAAGACCAGCAGTTGGATAGCATCATACCAACATAGGAAGTAAACATGCTACAAAAACCAAACTTCTATATAACTTACAAAATGAAGTCCCATTCCATTCTGTCATATGCCTTGACTTTCCGATCAATATCTCTAAGCAGTTGGCGGGAGAGGGAGACATTATCAAGAATAAACTACCCCTTCACAAAAGCACTTTGTTCTTCAGAAATAATAGTAGGCAGGATAGGGGTGAGATGAAGAACACACTAGAAATAACTTTGTATATAAAGTTGCAGAGACTGATCGGTCTGAAATCACTAAAAGATGTATGTTCAATCACCTTCAAAATGAGAGTAATAAGGGACGAGGAGAGCCCTCTAGGGAGATCATAACCTGCAAAGAACCTCTGCACCGCAGTAACCACATCATGCCTGATAATACTCTAGCAGTGAGTAAAGAATAAACCCGAGAAACCATCTGGGCTAGGGGTGCTAGAACTATCCATAGAAAAAACCATTATTTTAACCTCTTCTTCGAAAGGAACTTTGCAGAGTAAATCATTCTATTCTTTAGTAATCAAAGATGGAATAACATTCAGAAGATCTGGGTCAACAACTTGATGATCTGAATTCAGGAGCTTTTGAAAGAAAGTAACTGCTTCCTGCCTAAGCCTGTCCTGATCAGCGCACCAACCACCATCACCAATTTTCAGTCTGTGAATATAACTCTTCCGCCTGTTGCATTGCATAGTGGTATGATAAAAAGAAGTATTCCGATCACCATTCATAAGCCAATCGATTCTAGATTTCTGCTTCCAGAATATTTCCTCCCTGTTCAAAGCAATATGAAGCTTAGCATTAGCTACAAACAAGGCCGCCCGGTTATCATCAGAAGGGATCGCATTAAAAGCATCCTGCAAACACTGGACCTCCTCAGTAGCCACCCTAACCAACTGAGAAACATGACCAAAAACATCTTTATTCCAGAATTTCAGCGCCTTCTTCACTTCCTGCAACTTTAGTTGAAGTCTAAGCAAAGGGTTAAAATTGCTATCACTTTTGGCCTCCCAAACCTTGGAGACAACCCCCAAAAAAGTATCATGAGAAATCCACATATTCTGAAAGAGAAAATGACTCGGTCCGCGAATAGAATTGACACATGACAAAGCAAGCGAGCAGTGATCTGAGGGCTCTCGTCTGAGATGCTTAACAACAAATTTAGGAAATACTCTTGCCACTTCCCGTTAAAAAGCACACGGTCAAGCCAGGCACTAATATTAGCATTACCGATCCTGTTATTGTTCCAAGTATAGGTAGAACCAATATAACCAACATCAAAAAAACCAATGGCAGCAATGAACGCAGTAAAGTCAATCATACCAGTCAGATTAGTGAAGGTCCCTCCCTTTTTCTCCGAAGGCTGAGCAATACAATTAAAATCCCCTCCCACAAGCCAGGGAATATCCACCATGGCGGTGAAGTTAAGCAAATCAGAAAACAAAAACCTCCTCAAAGCATGATTACAAGATGCATAAACACAAGTGATATAACAGAAAAGAGAAGAATTCTTAAGCAACCCCAAGGTAATATATTGATCAGTATTTTCCACCACATTGAGACAAAGCGAGGAATCCCAGAAGACCAAGATTTTAGAGTTGTGATCTAAGTTACCAGCATTATTCTCCAACTTGATGAGCCTAGATAATTTAGATGCTTTATCCAGGGAAAGTTTAGGTTCCATAATAGCCACAAATGGCGGTTGTAGTTGTAACACCAGCTTTTTCAGACTCCTGCGGGAATTAGAATTCCCAATACCACGGATATTCCAAAAGATAGCAGAATTCATTAGGACAAAACTTCCTTACCCCTGTCCACCGAACGAGCACGAGCTCTCGTTATCACTCGATCTCTGTGATCAATGTGTCCTTCCTCTCCTGCAATAGGATTCAAAGGCATGAGAAAATTATCCATCTTCGCTAACTCAGCAGTATCCGTCTCCCTTTCATGGCCCCGGTTCCTGAACTGGATGTGGCCCTCTCTGCATGGTCATACATGTCTATCTTCACCCAGGTAGACATCATTGCAGGCATGTAACACCCCGGAAATTCAGTAATTGGAAAAATAGAAATAAATTGAAAATTATAAAATTGAAATAGCAAAAACGTATGTGCCATTAACGTACATACAAAAACCCATTAGAAAATTTCGTAGAAATCATAGCTCAACTCTAAATAATACTCCCTAATGACCTATGAAGAAATTCGTGCAAAGGAAAATCGGATGGTCAAAGTTTAAGGCGTTTTGCGACTGAGTATCGTAATCAGGGAATAAGTCGGGAAATCATTATCACACATAATTAGATGAGTAATAGGCGGTGAGCCGGCGGCGACAGGGTAGCGAGCCAGAGGTGGCGAGCTAGAGGCGGTGGCAGGGCGACGAGTCGGAGGCGGCGAGCCAGAGGTGGCGGCAGGGTGCCGCATGTAGCGACGGTGGCACGGGGGGATGCGACGGTGGCTCAGGACGACGGCATGGGGCGGCAGCAGCGAGGTCGCGGCAACGCCGGAGACGAGAGAGAATGAGAGAGAGAGAGAGAGAGAGAGAGAGAGAGAGAGAGAGAGAGAGAGAGAGAGAGAGAGAGAGAGAGAGAGAGAGAGAGAGAGAGAGAGAGAGGGCGCGAAAGGCGTGGTGGACGGGGGAAAATTGTGGGTTTTCCGACGGAACATAGTTTGTCGGAAAATCCATCGGTATTTTAGATGGAACTTTCCGACAGAATATGTTTCTTCGGAATGACCGACGGATTTTTGACAGACTATGTTCCGTCGGAAAACCTGACTAATATTTTCGACGAAAATTTAATTCTCAGAAATGCCGATGGATTTTTCGACGGCACATGTTCCGTCGAAAAATTTCGTGTAAACCTGCTGTTCCTTGTAGTGGATGGACTTCAAATAATATCCTCTAATGATCCATCAAGAAATTTGGGTCAATAAAAAAATCATTTGGGGTCGGTTTAAGAGTTATTGTGACTTATTATCGTAATTAAGAAATAAGTTGGAAAATCCATTATTATGTATATAAATATGATCCTGAACCAAATTAAAAATGATGGGTGGACTTTAAACAACATGGATTGATAGCCCATTATCGGAATGGTGTAGCACCTCGGAAAAAGTCAGTGATTTAAAAATTGTAAATAAATGGAAAGAAATAATTTTTATATCATCGGAATGGTAGAACGTGCGTACCACTATCGTACGTAAAAGAACACATCGGAAAATTTTGTAAAAATTATAAATCAACCCCAAACATTATTCCTAAGTGTTCCACGAAGAAACTCATGCAACGAAAATTCTGATTAGACAAGTGTATGTCACAATGTGACTAATTATCCAAATTAGGAAACTAAGTCGAAAAAACCGTTAACACGGAAATATAACATGATCCCAAAATAAATAAACATGTTGGAGAGACTTCCAACATCATGTATTGATGACCCATTATCCGAATTGGGCCAATGGAACACCTTTGGCCCAAGAATAAAATGGAGCAAGAAAAATACATGGAAATTCGTAACTCTAATTGAGCTGAAATTACAAGAGGTAATTAGGGCAAATTCTAAGGCAATTAGGCTCTCTTGGCAACCCAAATTCATGCTAAAATATGGTGGGAGACTTCATAAAACCTCACACACTCTATTGGGGTGTGAAATCATCAAATTATGGAAGGTGGGAGGCCAAAACCGCACCCTTCCTTTCCTACACCCTATGGGACCTCTAAAACACTCTAGATGTATATATACTTGCCATGAAACCCTAGGGGACGAATTTACACATTGTTGGGGTCGTGGGAGGCTATTCTTGAGCACCCAAGGTGGAGGAAATTGCCCCAACTCGGAGCTTTCTTCCCTGTTGCGTCTGCATCAACCTGTGCAGATAGCTCTTCTTGGAGTCAACCATAGGTAAGCCAAACCTTAACCAAACCGTGCAAGACATATACTCTGGAAGGAGGGTCGAGTCTAGCTCCTAATGTCACTAGTTTGCCTATTTTTCATTTAGTAGATCGGGTGTATTAAGCGTTCTCATCCAAGTGGTCTGAACAAGGGTGTTTCTGGAGAAAGAATTCTTCAACCCAAAAGGTAGGTGATCTCGGGCCAAATCTAAATAAATCCTATATCCGTGTGTAGAGCGTCGAGTCTACTTTCATGTGCAAGTGATTTCATCAATTTTCATTGAGTATATCTTGAGTACTAAGCGTTTTGCCAAAGTCGCGCATGTCTAGGGTGTTTTATGTTCATCATGCATTTCACGCAAACCAAGGTCAATTTGGGTAAAACCCAAAACATGAAACTTCTTCTACTAAATGTCCTCGTCATTTTTCATTTTAAGAGTTTTGTCTAAAGGTCGTTAGATTTCAGGTTATAGGTTAATCATGAAAGGTGTCCGTTTTTTCTGGGTTTCGGGCAAGATCCAAAACGCGACGACTCCAGACGTCGCGATTCATATGCATGAACGCGACGTACTGGTAGCTCGCTATTTTGTGAAAGGCAACTGATAGGTCCATTCCATTTTAATGTCTGACTAGTCAACAACGTTGCATGAAACTGTGTGTTGCATGGTTTTCAGCGCTAGTCATGAACACGACGGCATAGGCCGTCGCGATTTGTCTCATTTTCCCGCCCAAAGATTTTCTGTATTTTTATATTTGATTTTTAAAACTATCTTATGAACATGACAGGTAGACCCATCGCGATTCCATTTGAATGGTGACCACATGACCCGTCGCGATTTGAACATGATGGGTAGGTACGTCGCGATTTAGACACTTGTTACCGAACTGTGTTTTGTCCGTGTACGGCTTCTTTAAGTGTGTCGACTGGTTCCGACACGACTTAAGGGCCAACCCGAGACTGTTCTTTCCAGCTAGTCAGTCAACATGTTTAGTCTCTTAGTCCGTAAGCATGTTACTTAATGTGCATTGGCCTAAAAGTTATCAACCTATTTGAAAACTATAAAGACATGAATATGATTCTAATGTATATTATGAAGTGAATGATCTTTTGTCATTTGATTATCATGTTGTGATCTAGCTTGATACAAAATTGTCATATTAAGAATGTGTTATGAAATTGTGGAGAATACATGTTAGAATAGACTTGCTTAGTTAAGCTTTCCGATTATGTTACTTGCTTGTTGCATGTTAACGTTCTTTCTTTATATGCTTTCCAAGGTTTTCATATTTCACACGACACCACACGTTTGCACGATTAGGCACACCCCTCTTGGGAATTGGGAGCTCTCTGCCTGTCATTCCGTATTGGCAGACTAGCGATCTTTTCCCTAAGACCTTTGTAAGTCTCCGTACTTTATGGATTCCCTCATAGAGATCGAGCTGGTTGTACCATGAAGTACCATGGAGATAGAGAGCACCTGTACCGTGTACGATCTATTATTAGTCATCCTCTTGTCAAGACATTAAAGAATTATGAAACATAAGAGACGCCGTTATATTGTCCTAATAATCTCTTGAGCTATTGTCATACCTTGACTTCGTGAATGATCATGTCCTTATTACAATGAGCTAGTTATTGGAAATTCGTGGCCATAATATGTATATGTTTGATTGGCACAATGTGGGACTTCGGTCCATTTGACTAATGCCTGTGAAATAGGGGCCCTGTCTGGTCCTGGGGAGGAGCGCCCCAACGTACTTATTAACCATTGGAGTATGGAATTGTGGTGCGTGGCATGACACTGGAATGTGTGCAAGATTTGTGTGAATGTGTCTTCGTTTGATATGATATGATAAGTTTGATATGATATGTCTGATCACGTGAATATGTGATATCTGTGTGAGTATGGCCAATTTTTTGTTTATGTGATACGAACTCATTCTTCAAATCCATGTGATACGATTCTTTTCTTGAATTACCTATCCAATACATATGAAAGTCAGTATTTGTTTCGTTATGATATTCATTCTATTCAGCCGTTTGACTTGTTAGAAATGCATTCACGTATAGCCATCATGTACTTGTTAAGATCCTGCTTATTTAAAATGCTAATCACGTATATTAGTGCCCACACATTGAGATGTAAATCTTACTGGGCTAGTTTGCTCACCCTTATCTTCCTAAACATTTCAGGTTGTGAAGATGAGGTGCACGTTTTAATGGGGGACTTGTGCGCCGAGCATGGAGTATGCCTTAGAGAGTCTTTCTTTATTCTAGATTAGGGAGAGATTAGTAATCATTGTAATTTTGTCTTTCTTTGAGAGTTAGATGAGACAAGTAGTGGTGAGTTGTTCTTATTTTGACCTTTAGAGGTTTGTAACATTCACTTACAATGAATAAAAGAGTTTCATTATTGAATTATGGGCCCTATTGATATGAGCCATTTGTCCTGGCTTCTGAATGCTTACTTGTTCGTCACGTTCCTAATTTAATTCCACTGCTAAAAATCGGAGTGTGACAGAGTGGTATCAGAGCCTGGGCTTTCCCTAAGTTGTAGGCAATCAGGAATGATAGGATGAGTGTCATTAGAACCCTCAGCTCGTGTCAAGAACTTTGTACCTACCTGGTGAGATTGGGTAGAATCATGGCTAAGTCCAATATTTTATTGATAAATAACATAAATTACAAGGCATTGACAAGGGATAAGGAAGATTGACCATGTGATAATTTATCTTGAAGGAACTTAAATCAGCAACAATGGAGGATATACCTGCACAATTGATGGATGGACAGAGATCGATCCAAAGACTAACCGAAGCATTACGACAAGCTGCCCAACTACTAGAGATTGTCTTAGGAACTGCTGAAGAAGATACAAATGGAAAGAAAAGGTCTATGGATGACAAAGGAATTGGTGAGGCTAATAAGAATGTCACGTCCCGAGAATTACGCAGCGGATATAAATTATGCAGAATAATTCGAGACAATAACCCGAGACATGAACAGTCGGCAAATAAGCCTCTAGCTAGCACGCACTAAATGTATAACAACATACATCATCATAGGGCCCAAATATTGAACTTAATGGAAATTGTATTCAAATCTCATAATTGTTTCAAAAGAACTAATGCAGGACTAAGACTAAATAAAAAGGGAAATTACATTTATTCCTCACTTCCTACTATATGAATCTAACACTCAAAGCAAACTACTATAACTAGACTCATAGTTGGAACGCTCATCACTCGGACGCATTCCCATCCTCGACTTGCTCCTCCTCTTGAACATCGTAGTCACTTAGATTGGGTAAAAGTAGGGGATGAGCAAACTAGCCCAGTAGGATTTATATCTCAATGTGCGGGCAATGATATAAGTGATTAGCAATTTAGAACTAGGTAAGCACAATGAATGTCATGATATGTAGGTACGAATAAAGCTCGTTAAAACATGATACATGAACAAGCCAGATACAGTGATCATGATAGATCAAGATCTAGAATAAGATAACAAGATAGAACTAGCAATATATCACTTGTACAAGCACACAAGATTTCACTTGATGTCAACAGCTGTCAAGAACGCAAGATATCATTAATTGCATTAAATGTAGGATGGTCATATCACGCAAGCAAGCAAGCACGCACGAGCATGATCATGTAACACTAATTAGGCATGTAGACACCTAATGTACACCAAGAAAAGATCCATCAAGAATGTACACTAGGACATGTGTATGGGTTATTGTATCTATCATTCAACACGACACGCACGACTCCCAGCGCAGATGGAATGCCAGTAATCATTATACCCCATGGTTAACAGAATATTTATGACTCTCCATCATTGGGGCTAGACTGGAGCCCTTGGACACTCGCCGTGCCCGGTCAGCATCTCACTTAAATTTTAAATGTAGATACCCACAGTCATTAATAATGGCCAATGAGAGTTTCAATAAGTAAGAATGTGTAATGTCATGTTCATTATGATGATGAGAACAAGTAATATGTAATTGAACATGATTTCATGATAACAATGGTCAAGAGATAAATTTGGCAGCATAACGGCACGATTTATACTTTAATTCAATCTTTACATTAATGGTTTTAGTCTAGATTGTAAATCACACTCATGAGAACAAGATGAGAGAGGAAGTGCACGCTATCTCCAGGGAACTTCAATGGTACAACCAACTCGTCGGCCATGTGGGAATCCATGGTCAGAGGAGATTTACGGAGGCCTTGGAGAAAAGGTCGCTAGTCTACAGATTCGAAATGACCGGTAGAGAGCTTCCAATTTCCCAAGAAAGGCTGCCTAGATGTGCAAGTGTGTAGTGATGTACTGTGTCTCAATTCACAAACCATCAGTTTCAAACTCGCGGAAAGCACTTAGCATGATTACATGACATGAAACTATGCACTTTAACTAAACATGGATTGCAAGATTTTAAGATAACAAATTATCATTTTAATAAGCTAGAACAGTACAAAGAGTGAATCAAAAGTGTTATATGAATAGTCAAGTCATTAAGAAAGCAATTAGAATAATGTTCGTGTACTTAAAGCTTTTTCAATGGGTTAATCACTTTTAAGCCATTAAATAAACATCATGTAATGATCATACCCAAGATATGCAAATGACACACTGGATACTATGTTAAACAGACCTCGAGTATGCTTGAAATATGCGTCCAACACAGTGGCCGCCTTAATGCTTGAAACACATCGGGGGTCTCGAACGCGTCTAAAAGAAATCATAAAAAAATAATTGGGCGGGAAAAGCCTATGAAATGCGTCGGGGTCGGACGCCATGTTTCAGAGCGCCCCGGACTCCCAGATGGCGCGCAGACCCACGCGGGGCGTGGACTGGTCAATGCCAAATCACGTTCGGGTGTGCGGATGCTTTTCATGGGATCGCGTCACACCTGGGAGATGCAATACCAGGCACTTGAATCGGGTCCACCTGCCTGGACGCGGTTCAGGGTCAGACCGAAAATCCCAGAAAATTGCACTCAGGGAGGGGTTCGATCATGCAACGCTTTTATCTCCTAAACTAGGGCTCTTTGGACAAAAGTCTCAACATGAAAGTTGTTGGGAACATAACAAAGGAGAGAACTATGATTTTTAAATAATTTTAAACAGCCTCAAGATGTGCAATAAATCGATATGAACAGGAAAAGACCCTAACATGCGCGACTTTGTCAAAATGCCTCTAATTCAAAATCTACTCATTGGAATTTGATGAAACCAATTAGACATGAAACTAGACTTGATGCTCTACACATTGATATAAGATTTTTTAAGGTTTGGCCCAAGAAAACCTATCTTTTGGGTTGATGAAGTCTTGTTCTTTAGAAATCTCTTGTTCAGACCACTGTTTGAAGAACGCCTAATACTCCATGTATACTGCACAAAAATTGGGCATTCTAGTTGGGTTAGGAAGTAGACTTGACCCTCTTTCCAGGGTATAAGCCCTCAAAGGTTTGGTTATGGTTTGACTCACCTTTGGTCGACTCCAAGAGGACAGTTTGCACAGGCTGAAGTAGACAAAAAGACGGAAGAAGATGAGCTTCTTATGGTCGATCCATAGCTCCCCAGCCACCAAGAGCTCCTCCACATGACCCCAGCAAGTTCTAAAACTCGTCCCTAGGGTTTGGGTGAAGAGTATTTAAGCTACGATGGTGTTTAGGAGTCCTATTGTGACAAGGAAACTAGGGTTGCGGTTTTGGCTTGTTACTTTCCTAAATTGAGGATTTCTTCCTCCATTGGAGTATGTGAGGCTTTAGGAAACCTCCCAACATAGTTAAGCATGAATTTGGGTTGCCAAGAATGCATGTTCTCGTCCAAATTCAACTCTAATTGCCTCTTTCTAATTTCAGCTTATTTAAGCTACGAATTTCCATGCATTTTCTTGCTTCATTTGAGTTTTGGGCCAAATGATGTCCATTGGCCCAATTATGATATTGTGTCATTAATATATAATGTTAGAAGTCTCTCCAACATCTTTATTTAATTTATGGTTGCGTCGTATTTCCGTATTAACGGTTTTCCGACTTGTTTCCTAATTTGGATAATCGGTTACAATAACTCTTAAACCTAGCCCAAAAAATTTTTACTGACCCAAATTTCTTGATGGGTCATTACAGGATATTATTTGAAGTCCGTACATAATTTTTATTTAATTTTTTGACTCATCCAAGTACGTGTGATAATGATTTTTTGACTTATTCATGAGTTACGATAATAAGTCGCGAAACACTTTAAACTTGGCTAATCTGATTTTTCTTGGCACAAATTTCTTTGTGAAACATTTAGTAATAATGTTTGGGGTCGATTTATAATTTTTACGAAATTTTCTGATGTATTTTAGCTCAGACGATAATGATACGTATGTTTAAATACTCTCATATTATGGAAATTATTTATTTCCATTTATTTGAGTTTTTTATGTAATTAAAATTTCTGGGGTGCTACAACGAAAGAACAAATTACAACCTCAGGAGACCCCAAACCCTCAGTCGGTGAGAAACGGCCCAACAACAGTAACATATCGCACAAGAGAAAGAAGTTCACGAAGAGCAATAAGAAAATAGTTTCCGCTCCTGAAGGAAGATGCCAGCACTGCAACAAAATAAATCATCGGTCCGAGGAGTGCTAGATGTTTCAAGATAAATTTTTCCGTTGTGGTAGCCAAGACCACCAGGTTAAGGATTGCCTTAATGAGAAATCAAGCTCAGGAATAAATTGCAGAACAAACCAAGGAAGGAGGTATTGTTGGGTTACAATGTGTATGATGACATGTGTTTAAATGTTTTTGATGATGTTTAACATAATTGATGTTACATTGATGTTGGAAACATGATAAATATGACAAAGACATGAAAGAAATGAACAAATGAAAATAGTGCTTCTACGACTATTCATGTATCCATTGAATCTCACATAGAATGTCTTTTGATGTAGGTGTGAATGCACACAAACAATCAACCAAAGTCAAGTGCAAAAGACCAAGAAATACACTTCAAGTGGTCATGTGTCGACAGTCCCCCAAGGCATGTGTCAACAGATAGACCAATCCAGAATAAATAGGCTACTGGAAACACATTTACAGCAGTATGTGTCGACAGATGAGATGCACATGTTGACAGATACAGGATGCCTGTCGACAGCTAGCATATCGCCTGTCGACTGATCCAGTCTTCCAGGAACTAGCATGGTTCTGGAAACCAGAAGTCTACAGTACGTGTCGAGAGCTATAAAGCACCTGTCGACAGACAAAGAGAAAAGTCAGAAACGTGATTGTGATATGTTCTATATTAGGGTGATCCCTTTAAGCACGACTCTCCATACTTGGACACCCATATATATAGAGCATATGAAGTTATTTTCACAGCAAGAAGCCACATACAAAAACCCTAAGCCAAGGTTAGAAGAAAAGCTTCTCTCTGCTGCTCTGCTTCAACTCTCCGTCCAGTTCAAGGAAGATCCATCTCACGAGTAGAGTTTAAGTCGGTTCATCCCCGGTTCAAGCTTCTACATCATCTGATAATCATCAAGTTGAAGCTTGGAGTTCTTCTGGACGACCATGAGGAAGAGTTCTTCATCAAGATTTGTTTTTACTTCTTAGAACTCTTCTTCTTCTACACTTTTCACTACTCTGTGTTTGTGGCAGCGGTTCAAGCGTCTCTTGTGCTTGATTCACGTGTGTTGTTGTTCTGATTGCGTGTTTGCATTAGACAACGTGCGTGTGTGTTTTTGTAGAGTTGAACTCACTGATAAGCATTCGTTCTCTGCGTGTGTTGTGGACGGTGGACATAGGATACACAGTTGTGTACTCCGAACCACCTTAAATCTTCGTGTCCTGTGGTTTGCTACGTTTTCACAGTAGATGTTTGGTAGGCACGTTGATTGTTCACACACTATATAGATCTCTAACGTTCTACTCACAATCAGCACACACATCGAAGTCTGATTTCAATACATATTATTTTAAGTATTCGTCAAGTCAGTGTTAGCATCTAAAACAAGGTCATAGTGCTTTTAAATCGGTGGTAATCTATTCAACCCCCCTTCTAGATTACTGCACTAGGTGGTTCTGCACACCTTTCATTGTATCAGAGCAAGGTTTCTCCGATTTACTGCTTTAATATATACCTTGATCTCACGATCAGGAGAAATTAGTCTAATGGAACTAACAGGGATTTATGGCTGAAGGACACTCAATATCTGGGCCTCGTTCTTTGATGGCACTGACTACACCTACTGGAAAATCATATGCAGGTGTTTCTGAGAGCTCAAGACTATGAGCTGTGGAAGATCGTCAGCAAGGGCCTTATGAGTTGCCCTCTGACGAAGATACCTAGATAGAGAGCAAATCTGCAAAGGCACCTTGAATTGGAGCACATTGAACTAATGCAGTGCGCTGTGCATCCGAAGAGTATTCAAGGGTCTTCACATGTAGTCAGCAAAAGAAATGTGGGAGAAGTTTGGAGCTTATTTAGGAAGGTTACTCTAAGGTAGGGAAACCAAAGCTACATGTTAGTATCTGAATATGAAATGTTTAAAATGAAAAATGAAGAAACAATTTCAGATATGTTTTTCTAGATTTATGATCATAATAAATGGCTTGAAGGGTCTTAAGAAAGAATACAATGAGAGTGACTTAGTAAGCAGATACTTCGGTTCTTCCATCATCCTGGCATACTAAGGCCACTGTCATTAAGGATTCTAAAGACCTTTTCTGTAATGAAATTGGATGAGCTAATTGGAACCCTAATGACTTATGAAATAACCTGAAAAAAAAAAAACTGCGTTACTCCTAGAAAATCCATTGCTTTAAAGACACTAACAAAGTTCTTCATGTTCCAAGAAAGTGATTCAACAGGAAAGTGATGAATTTGTTCTAGGAAAGTGATGAATTTGAACCCTCTAGTGAAAGTGAGAATGATGAATGGCCATGCTCACTAGATATTCAAAAATTCCTCAGGTTCAAAAGAAAGGCTCAGCTAACTTCAAAAATTTCCAAAGAAGATTTCTCAAATAGTTTGAGTCTAACAAAAAATCTGACATGATGTGTGCTATGAGTGCAAGAAACTAAGCACATGATGGGAGACAAAAAAAAATTATGTTTGCTGGTTGAAAAGGACAGAGGACAAGTTGTCTTTGGAGGTAACAATAAGGGCCAAATAATTGGCACAGGTAAGGTAGATAAGTATGCCTCTAACTCAATAGGCAATGTGCTCTTAGTTGATGGTCTCAATCACAATCTTCTTAGCATTAGCCACTTGTGTGATAAAGGCCATAAAGTCATCTTTGAATCAAATGGATGCAAATTGTTGATAAAGAAACAGGAAGTCTCATGTTTTTTGGAAGAAGGGTGAATAACATCTATCTAGTTGATTTAGATGAACCAGAAAACAAAATTTATGTCTTGTTGCAATAAGCAGTGAATTGACTTTGTGGCATCGTAGGCTAGGCCATGCAAGTTATATATTTTGCACAAGATCATGAGATGAAACTGGTAAGTGGACTTCCTGAAATTCAGTTCAATAAAATGAAAGTTTTTGTGATGCATGTGCACAGGGAAAACAAACCGAAAGTCATTCAAATCAAATGCTTCCATAATCACTTCAAACCTTATGAATTGTTGCACATTGCCTTTTTGGACCTACTGGAACACTTAGTCTTAATGGCAAACATTTTGGGTTTGGTCATTGTAGATGATTTTTCTAGTGTCACTTGGGTTTAATTTCTGGCTCAAAATATGAAGTTCTGAAAAAATTTCAAGAGTTCTTCAACAAGATTGAGCATGGCAACATAAACAAAATATGCTAATTCCGCACTGATCATGGGGAGAGTTTGATAACATTTATTCTCTGACTTCTGCAGGAACCAAGTATAGATCACAAGTTTTCCTCTCCAAGGACTCCGGAACAAATGGCGTAATGGAGAAAAAGAACAGACTTTGTGGAAATGGCTCGCACTCTTCTGGTTGAAAGCCAACTTCCAAGGAGCTTTTGGGCAGAAGCAGTGAACACTTCATGCTACATCCCTCATAGAGCCATGGTATGACTTGTAATGAAGAAAACCCCGTATGAGCTCTTGAAAGGTAAGAAAGCTAGTATTGGGTACTTCAGATCTTTGGCTCCAATGTTTTTATCCATAACAATGACAAAGTTGATTTAGATAAATTTGAAGCCAAAGTGATCCATGTATTTTTCTCGGATACTCAGAACACTCTATAGCTTATAGAGTGTATAACAATAAAAACAAAACCGTGGAAGAGACTCCACATGTTATTTTTGATGAGTATTATGCTAAAATGAACAAATCAAATGTTTCTAGTTATGATGATGATAAAGGAAAAATACTTGAAGACAGATGAAAAGCCACTGTCAACAGACGACGAAGAGGCTATCGAAAGGCCTAGAAAATCCACAAGATCAAATTCTTCAAGAACAATCTCCCCAAGAACAAATTCCTCAAGAGCAATATCCTCATGACCAAGACCAACCATGTCCTTCTACAATTAGAAATGTCAGGTACTCAAAAGTTCACCCACTTGATAATGTAATTGAGAATGTAAATGATAGAGTTCACACTAGGTCTCACTTTAGACACATTGTAGAACAGATCTTTAGCATTTGTCTCTCAAGTGGAACCGAAAAGTGTGAAGAGGCTCTAAAATAAATTTCATGGATAGATGCCATGCATGAGGAACTTGGGCAATTTGAAAGAAACAATGATTGGAGCTTAGTTCCTAGGACCCCTGAAATTTCAGTATGGGAACAAGATGGGTATTAGGATAAGCTAATGAAGAGGGTAAAGTGGTGAGAAACAAAGCTAGATTGGTAGCAAGGGATATATTAGAATTTGGGATAGATTTTGAAGAATTTTTGCACCTGTAGCTAGGCTTGAGGCAGCTAGAATTCTGTTAGCATATGCTGCTCAAAGTTCAAACTTCTTCAATGGATTTTAAAACTGTCTTCTTGAATGGTTACATCAAAGAAGAAGTCTATGTTTCTCAACCACCTGGATTTGAGAATATGATAAGCCTAACCATGTCTATAAATTGCACAAAGCTCTCTATGGTTTGAAATAGCAACCCGAGCTTGGTACATAGACTGGCAACTTCTTAGTGTAAAACTACTCCAGAGGTATAGTCGACCAAACCCTTTTTACTAAAGTGTTCGCAATTATTAATTGTTGTTCAAGTCTATGTGGACGACATTATCTTTGGTTCCACTAATCCTCACTGTGTGAAGAATTTTCTAAACACATGCACAGTGAATTTGAGATGATTTTAATGAGGGAGCTTCAATTTTTTCTTGGCTTGCAGGTTAAACAATATGAAGATGGCTTCTTTATCAATCAAGAAAAATATGTCAAGGAGCTACTGAAAAGATTCAGTTCGAACAAGCCAAGCCAGCCTCTAACACAATGAGCACAAGTGTAAATTAGAAAATGATGAGAAAGGTAAAATGGTAGATGCTAGCAATACCGCGGTATGATGGCTCTCTCCTTTACCTTACTGCAAGTAGCTGGATATACAATTCAGTGTTTGCCTTGTGCTAGATATTAATCTAGTCCAAAGGAAAGCCATTTGGTTGCAGTTAAAAGGATTTTTAGATATCTCTCAGGTACACATGATTTGGGTTTATGGTATTCAGCAGGTAGTAGTTTTGATTTGGTTTCATATTCTGATGCTGATTATGCTGGATGTAAAATTGATAAGAAAAGCACTAGTGGACATTGTCAATTCCTAGGGGGTTGCATGGTTCGTGTTGGGCATCCAAGAAGCAACACTCAGTTGCACTCTCCACTGCAGAGGTAAAATACATTGCTGCAGGGAGTTGTACAGCTCAAGTGTTATGGATAAAAAGTCAATTGTGTGACTACAACATTGACATTATATGCACACCTATCCTATGTGACAATACTAGTGCTATCAACCTTTCTAAGAACCCAATTTAACAATCAAGAAAAAACACATAGAAATTAGACATCACTTTTGAGAGATATTGCCAACAAACCTTGAGCTTAGCTTCATACCCACTGAAAACAATTGGCAGATATCTTCACCAAACCTTTATTTGAAGATAGGTTCACATCATTGAGAAGAAATTGGGCTTATGCAAATGCAATGAACTAATGCCCTTTTTAAACGTAATGATCTTTGTGTGTAATGACTACGTGTATATCAAATAGTGACATGTGGAAGAACAAGTCAAGTTTGCTCGGAAACTATCATTATGCGTGAGGAAACATCCTCCGCCAAGTATCCATAGTCAATTTGCACATTAAGGTCATCACCTCAAATAGGGTATTTAGTTTCTTTTAGTTTGGCTCATATTTTTTTGAAATAGAATGAAATTATGTGCTCATATGCTTATGGATGTCTCTTCTTTGTGCAAATGCTTTTGGTATGAATGTGTATATCATTGATTGATTTGCTTGAATGATGAGTCATCACATGCACACACTATGAGGAGTAAGTTAAGGCTAGGTGAGTTAATTAGTAAGGGATACCCTTCATATTCAATGTGTCATTATCCCTCAATCATATGGTACAAATCTCTCACAATTCAAAGCCTTAAAACTGAGTATTTAAGTGCCTGTCGAAAGCCAGAATCCCAGCTATCGACAGCCAAGCCTTCCCAGAACTGCTTTTCTGGAAAAATTCAGTATCTGTCGATAGACCCATTCTACCTGTCGACAGATAGCCTCTCCCAGAACCTTGATCTTTCTGGATCTCTGTACCTGTCGGCAGGTACATACTTGCTGTCGACAGATACACATTTTCTGCGAAATCTTCCACATTCATCCATCTTTCTTCATGAGTATGTTCATTATCTTTGTGCAAGGAGAGAATTGGGCCTTAATATTCATTACGACCTTTCATACTCACATAGTACCAGAGACTTGATTAAATCAAATGATTTTGAAATAATATTCTTGCATGAGTCTAGTTGTATCATCTAGAACACATTGAACAATCTAATGGTTTTAACCTAACTCACTTGAATAACTCCCTTGTGGATGACATGGTTCTAAATGATTGACCAGTATGAAGGTTATTGAACTAATGTTTTTACATTGGCCTTTTACCTTAAATAACCTTTGACCTTGATTTTTCAAATTTTTTAAAAAAGGGGAAAAGCTACTTATTTCTAAACTCAAAGTTCAACAAAAATTATATGAAATGGACAAAGCAGAGCAATGATGAGCCACACTGAGTAACCCGGACATGGTATCACAAATGTCTGTCTTCGCGCAAAAAGTCTATTCATTATCTCTGCACAATGGTATGATGTCACTCACACTGAATAACTGGGGGTACAGCATCTCAAATGTCTACCTTCACGTCAAAAGGA
The DNA here is from genome assembly GCA_014218235.1 of Colocasia esculenta. Taxonomy (NCBI): domain Eukaryota; kingdom Viridiplantae; phylum Streptophyta; class Magnoliopsida; order Alismatales; family Araceae; genus Colocasia; species Colocasia esculenta. Next base: position 51,191,604 of record CM024757.1, read on the forward strand.
GAAAAGTGATCCTAATTACCACTTTCCCACATTAACTTGACAAAAGAAATAATTCAATGTTAGAAATAGAGTGTAGCCTCCATGTTTTTAATGAAGGACGATATGTGTTTTTTATTGTTAATTACTCATGTAGACATTACTTTCATGTACCACTGAACATCACCCACCAGGAACATGTTTTTCTACAACGGTTTTATTCAAGGGGTTATCTATTCTCATATGTTTTTGAACGACGTATTCTAAATGCTATAACTTAAGATTCCCGGAGTATTATCTCTAACCATTGTAGAATTTTATGTGTCCTAATTCTAGTGTTTATGACACTTTGCAATGGTATAAACCAGTTTCTCAACCTTAAATCCTTTGGACACTTGTTTCCCATCAATTTCTGTCAAAATCCCCTTCTGGGACACTTTTGGCCAGTAGCTGTCGACAACTACAAGGCGCCTATCGACAGCCGGCTGTCTGGGCGGTTCAGAAGCCCAACCAACGCACCTTTTGGCCGGATTTTGTGGGCCCCTCTTTCCTTCAAACCTCTTTTAAATACATCTAAAGGGGGAAACTCCACTCTTGTAGCACCCCAGAAATTTAATTACATAAAACTCAAATAAATGGAAATAAATAATTTCCATAATATCAGAGTATTTAAACATACGTATCATTATCGTATGTGCTAAAACCATTAGAAAATTCCGTAAAAATTATAAATCACCCCAATTATTACTAAATGTTTCACAAAGAAATTTGTGCCAATAAAAATCGTATTAGTCATGTTTAAAGTGTTTTGCGACTTATTATCGTAATTCATGAATAAGTCGAAAAATCATTATCACACATACTCGGATGAGTCAGAAAATTAAATAAAAATCATATACGGACTTCAAATAATATCTTCTAATGGCACATCAAGAAATTTGGGTCAATAAAAATCATTTGGGCTAGGTTTAAGAGTTATTGTGACCGATTATCCAAATTAGGAAACAAGTCGGAAAATCGTTAACACGAAAATACGACGAAATCATAAATTAAATAAAAGTGTTGGAGAGACTTCCAAAATTATATATTAATGACCCAATATCTTAATTGGGCCAATGGACCACATATGACCCAAAAATCAAATGAAGCTAGAAAATGCATGGAAATCGTAACTCTAAATAGGCTGAAATTAGAAAGAACAATTTGAGTTGAATTGGGATGCAATTATGCATTCTTGACAACCCAAATTCATGCTTAACTATGGTGGAGATTTCCTAAAGCTTCACACACTCTAATGGAGGAAAGAATCGTCAAATTAGGAAACTACACATGTCAAAACCGCAACTTGGCTTCCTAGTTACAATAGACTCCTTAACACCTTAGTAGCTTAAATACTCTCCACCAAACCCTTGGGGACGAGTTTACATCTTGTTGGGGTCGTGTGGAGGAGTTCTTGGTGGCTGGGAGCAGGAGATCGCCCACACCAAGCCGTTCTTCTTCCCCTTCTCGTCTTGCTGCTACCTGCACAAACCGTCCACTTGAAGTCGACCAAAGGTGGTCAAACCATAACCAAACCTTGCAAGGCCTATACCCCTAGAAAGAGGGTCAAGTCTCGTTCTAACCCAAGTAGATGCCCAATTCCATGCAGTATACATGGAGTATTAGGCATTTTCCTCCAAGTGTCTGAACATAGGTTTTCTGGAAAAATGGGACTTCTTCAACCCAAATGGTAGGTTTTCTCAGGCCAAACCTTAACATATCTTATACCAATGTATAGATCATCAAGTTAATTTTGTTTCCCACTGGTTTCCATCGAATTTCAATTAGTATTTTGAATTATAAGCATTTTCCCCAAGTCGCGCACTGTTAGGGATTTTCCCATTCTTTATATGTTGCATGCGATTCGAGACCGAATTAGAGCAAACCCACAACATGAAGGTTTTTCTACTAGTTGTCCTTGTCATGTTTTGTGTTTAACATTTTATCTGAATGTCATTATTTAGAGAGTTATAAGCACGGTATGAGGGTCGCTGCATCATACTGCATTTTCATGTTGCACTTGGTTTTTACGTTGTGTTGATTTATCATGCATCTCTAGGTCATTTAAATTATTTAAAAATCATAGTCCGCATCTATTTCATTTTCCCTACAACTTTCTTGATGAGACTTTTATCCTAAAAGCCCTAATTATTCCGCATCATACCTTGCAAAGTAAATCTTGCATTTAACTATTCACAGTCTTCTATACCTCATGTTGGACTTGATTAAAGCCTATCGAAGCCATCATTATTTTCTAATTCTGGTTTACTGGAAGCACCCTTGCATGTCTAGGTTGGTTTAAAACTGGTTTTGTTACTTTTTCATGTACTGTACAATTTGTTCTCTATTTTTGAAGCACCCTGTGTCAATATAAGGCAGTCCTAGACCGCAATCCAAGAACATGTATTTTCTCTATCGGATTCAGGCGCAGACCCTGTGAATGCGATGGCTTGATAGGCTGCGTTATGGGGTCTTGTCACGACAGCAAACCCGTCACATTTCTGAATGCGACGAGCGCCCCGTCGCTATCTCTTTGCCTGTTCTGACTGCCTTGTCGCGTTCTTCACATCCCCTTGTCGCGTTCTGTCCTGACCCCGTCGCGACCCTTACTGGGGTGCATCGCGATCTCAGAATCTTGCATGAAACCCCACTTATTTTTCTTGCAAATCATACGCTATACCTGAGGTCTATTTAATATCATATTTAGCGTGTAATTCACATGTCTTAGGTCTGATCATTGCATGATGGTTTTATTTAATGGCTTAAAAGTGGTTAACCCATTAAAAGTTTTAATTACATGAATGTTATTCTAATTGCTCCTAAATGATATGATCCATTCATGCAACTCGTGATTTAATCTTCCTATTATTATTCTACCATGTTTAAAATGATAATTTGTTATATTAAAATCTTGCAAACCCGATTAGTTAAAGTGCATAGTTTCATGTCATGCCATCTTGTGAAGTGTTTTCCGAGAGTTTAAAACTAGTGGTTTGTGAATTGAGACACGCGTACATCACTACACACTTACACGTCTAGGCAGCCTTTTCTTGGGAATTTGGAAGCTCCCTATCGGTCGTTCCGAATCGGTAGACTAGTGACCTGTTCTCCAAGGCCTCCGTAAATCTCCTCTGACCATGGATTCCCACATGGCCGACGAGTTGGTTGTACCATTGAAGTTCCCTGGAGATAGCGTGCCCTTCCTTTCTCTTCTTGTTCTCGTGAGTGTGACTTACCATCTAGACTAAAGCCATTAATGTAAAGATTGAACTAATATATTCGTGTCGTTACACTGCCAATTTATCTCTCGACCATTGTTCTCATGAATCATGTTCAATTTACTTATTACTTGTTCTCATCATCATCATGAACATGACATTACTTATGCTTACTTATTGAAACTCTCATTGGCCATTATTAATGACTGTGGGTATCTACATTTAAAATTTAAGTGAGATGTTGACCGGGCACGGCGAGTGTCCAAGGGCTCCAGTCTAGCCCCAATGACGAGAGTCATAAATATACTATTAACCATGGGGTATAATGATTACTGCGTTGCTCTGCGTTGGGAGTCGTGCGTGCGTGTTGAATGTTAGATACAATACCCATACACATATCCTAGTGTACATTCTTGATGGATCTTTTCTTGGTGTGCATTAGTGTCTACGTGCCTGATTAGTGTTACATTATCGTGCTTGTGCGTGCTTGCTTGCTTGTGTGTTATGACCATCCTACCACTACAAGAAAAAGCTCTTATAGAAACCGTATAGGACCGCAAATTTCGGTCTCTATATTTTGGGACCGATTAAATTCGGTCACTATTCGGTCCCAAAATTGGGACTGGATAGTGACCGAAATTTTCGATCTCTATATTTTGGGACCGATTTTATTCGGTCCCTATTCGGTCCCTATTTTGGGACCAATAGTGACTGAATTTAATCTGTCCCCAACATTGAGACTGATTAAACTCAATCACAATTCGGTCACAAAATAGTGACCGGATAGTGACCGAAATTTTCGGTCTCTATATTTTGGGACCGATTAAGTTCGGTCACTATCCGGCGATGAAATTTGTTTACCTCTAGTTGGCGACAGAATTTTCCGTCGCTGATTCGTCGCTGTTTAGAGAAAATCTTCCTCCCTCCGGTTTATACTTAACTAACAGATGTTGCTAACTATTATTATATTATTTATTAGTAGTTTAGTTATAGTATAGATATAGTTATCTATATTATTATATATGGATTATATATTATTTTAAAAATAAATAAACAAATACAAATTCATTTGTTACACTTTTAATTTATTGAATATGTGTACATTATATGTTATTTTACTTAATTTTCATTAACCATTGGTGCTAACTATTACCTATTTTATTTATATTATGGTAGTTTAGCTATATTATAGATACAATTATTTGAATTATTCAAATAAATATATTATATATTATATAATATTATATAAAATAAAAAAGGCAAAGATACATATATATATAATTTAAAGTTCCATTTTTTGTCTATTGATATATATATATATATTTTGCATTTACATATTTGTAATTATTATTTGTTTAGTGAATATAATTATATGATAAAACATTATGCTTAAAATATTATATTTTATTTATTATATTTCAAATAGTAATGTTTAACTTTTATATTTCATATGAGATATATTATATTATACTCATTTAATATTATGTAACTCATCGCTTAGATTTTAGATTGAGAGCGAATCTCACAGGCATATTTTTTATTATGATGAAATCCAACGGTTCATTTTGATTGACAATATGTTCAATGGTTAGATCTTGATCAAATTTAGATCAGGAGTGAATTCGACTGTCAAACTCAAATCCCACAATCAGGATTTAGATCTGTAACTAAATCCAATGTGTGAATCGTGATTAGACTATTATAGATTGACAACAAATCTAACTGATTAGATATATATAGATCGAAAGTGAATTCAAAGGTTAGATCTTTGATCAAATGAATATCGACAGTGAATCCAACTGTCACATTTTGTTCAAACTTAAATCCAGCGATTAGGATTTGGACCTCGAGCAAATCCAATGTAGGGATCTTAATCATATTATTTTAGGTTGGTAAGAAACCCAACTGATCAAGTATACATAGATCGAGAGCGAATCTAATGATCGAATTTTAGATTGAATGAAATCCAATATTGTGTTGACTCTCTGAAGAGTAGAGTCGACTCTCTGAAAGATAGTGTCAACTCTCTGAAGAGTAAAGTCGACTCTCTGAAAGATATGTGTTGACTCTCTCTTGCTTTTCTATGCCTGGTAATCAAGAGATTGGTCTTAACAAAATTAGCCTCCCCCTACAGAAAGCTGATATATGTAGACGACTGTAGTCGTGGTCGTCTACAAAAAGTAAATTTGTAGACACTATTTTCAATCGTCTACATATATCTATCTATGTCTATATATATATATTATATATATATATATATACATAATAGATTTATCTATATGTATCTATAATCTATATCTCCAATCTATATATATATATCTATATCTATAGCACATAGATTATCTCTATGTATCTATAATCTATATATCTATATATCCATATATATAATCTATATAAATATATCTATATATATGTGTCTATAATCCATAATATATATTTCATTTTATATTAAATACTATTCATTTTTCATTTATATAATACATTGAAATTAATATTCTGATAGATACATAAATATTAGTAATTTTAGTTTGTAAATTAATATTTTAAATATATTTATAAGATCTTACTATTTTAAATACAATAATAAAAAAGTATATTTAACTTTAATATATCTTACTATTATAAATACTAATAATAAAAAGTCGATTTATTTAAAATATAATTTAAATAATAAATTTAAAACCTTCCTAAATAATCCCCCTCCCGCGGCACCAAATCTCCACCCGCGCCAAATCCTCGAATATTGCCCCTCCCCGGCGCAAATCCCTCTTGTTCTCCTGCTTCCTCTCCGATCCCTCCCCCCCCGTCGCCCGCCCCCCACCCACCCCCCCCTCCTTTGCGAACCCCTGTCTCCGCCCCCTCCTCCTTCCCCCCGTCGCCCCCCACCCCCCCTTGCGAGGGCCTCCGCCCCCTCCTCCTTCCCCCGTCGCTCCTTGCGAACCCCTCGCCTCCTTCCCCCCGTCACCTGCCCCCGCCCCCATCCTCCTTGCGAAGCCCCTGCCTCCCACCCCTCCTCCATCCCCCCATCGCCCCCCCCCCCCCCCTGCGAGGGCCTCCGCCCCTCCTCCTCCCCCCCTGCCTCATCTTCGTCCACCTCGGCCAGTCCATCACCGTCCACCGTGCCCGCCTCTGGTGTTCGTCCCCGTCAACGTCCTTCTCAGCACCTCTATGTAGTGTGTACTCGTGCCGAGAGGGGTCCTCTCCAGTTTAGAGCAGCAGGCTGGCCACTGGGCGACGCCCGCCTCTACTGCCGTGTCGTGCTGCCATTGCCATCGCTGGCCCCCTACCATGCCTACGTCGCCGTCATCATGCACCCTCCTCGAGAGGATGGGGTCCACTCCCCACTTCCAGCACGTCGCCACCACTGTGCCGTCCCCACCACCCCGGCACGGCATCGTCGCCCCCGCTTCGGTGCACGGACGTTGTCGCCACCCTCCCCGCGGCCGTGCTCGCTCCTGAGGTTCCGCCTTTTTTTCTTCCCCTTTAGCTTTCTACTCCTCTTTCACCCTCTTGTTCGTTTCTCTTGCCATCTATCCTCTTGCTTGATGAACAAATGCATGTCTCCAAAGGGGAAAAAGTTCCCATCTTTCTTTCCTCGTTTCTTTACTAAGTAATTCCTACGAAGACGGTTCCCGTTCCCACGCGATGTGGGACGCTCCCAACGTCAAATCCGTTGCCCGGAATGCGCATGCACGACCCTGAGTGTAGGGGATGGAGCCCAAAACCTGCGATTCTGCTCTGATGTACTAGAAGGAGGTTGTAGTTTACCCACTGTGTTGCTGAGTGTGATGTTAGGCTGTTCCACTGGAGTCCCGCCTGTCTGAGGGGAAGCAGTTGAGTGCACATTGTGCGGGATTGCTGACCATTTGGGAATCTGAATGGCAAAAAATGCAACTCGTCGCCGATGAGGACGCCGGGGACGGCGGCAAATTGGCGCAGAAAATTAAGCACAACCAAGCTTTCGAGCGTCGGGTTTTCCATACTGAGGACTACCTTAGCAGCATTGGCTATGGGTTTTTGTTAAATATGCAAATCATATTATTTTGCTACTGTCGTTTAAGTCTTCCTCGTGTATCTACTTGGCACGGCTATGGAGTTATCATCATGCTGCTACACAAACGTTCTAAAGTTTCCTTGACGAGGCTCTTGTCTATGTGCTTCTAGCTCTTTTCATCGGTTTCCAAGGATGCAAGCTAGTTTGATATAGCAACTAGCAAGTGGATTTTTTGTATTTAATCATTGTATTTTTACTTGGCTGTCGAAGTGGTCAGCTTAGTAAAGACCTTTGAATTTTGTTTTTCTTTTGAAGTTAAATAAAGTCCTTTTTTGACTTGTGTTTATGTTTGATTATATTGTGCACTATTTATTTTCTGTTTTTTTTTTTATTTCCATCAACGTGAAATCAACCACCCAATTTTCCCCTGCATATCCTTAGACCTGTAATTAGGCTTTTTAGCCTTACTGGTTTGCTGATAAATGCCACTGCTCTAACATTCTTCTTTAGGTCTGAGAAGTGTTTTGCAGCTATTTACACATACTGAAGGGGCAAATTTGTTACTAATCTGATTCATCCTGGCATCTGTGCCATCATCATTTTTTTCCCCATTCCAGTTCTACTTTCCTATCCTTTTAAAAAATCTTAGTGGTACATTTGGTTTAGGCCTATGAATGATTTATGGAGCTCTTAGAATTCTTGTTAATAAGGAGGCAGTGATTACCCGTGTGTTCTTCCGTTAAAAACCCAAAAAACCTAGGCTTTATGTTGCAGGAAACATCTAAGGTAAGGAGGGAAGGTGCCGTTAGATAAGCATGTGAGGAGTAAACCTCAACACATTCAATGATAAAACAAACAAATAGATAATAGCAATATCTTTTGTTGGTTTAAGGACTTTGTAATGAAGAAAGACCATTTGATAGTTAATGTCTTCAGAAATTGGAATAACATTGTTGTATGATTTCTTTTTCTTGCAGTAACATTGCGTAGTTTGGAATTTTTTTTTCCATTTTAGAGTTTATATCCTTCAACCACTCAAAATAAAAATGTTGTAGGTATTCCCTCATCATATTTGGTACATAATAAATGTTTTTATTTCATCATAAAAGGTGATATGTATCAATACTCACACAGTTATCTTAAAATAGGTAATTGAGATATGAAATACATGTGAAATGAAACTAAATGAATAAGATAGCTGGTAGTTAGTTTGCTGGTACTTGAGAGTATTTTCCACCTTCAAATGGTGATATATTTTTCTTTGTTTTCTGAATACTAAAAAGATGCTTGCTTCACAAAGTGTAAACAAAATATTGTGGGCCTGAGAGGATAAGACATAAGAGCACCATTTGGACAAGATATTGTGACGGTTCCCTACTTCACCTTTTTTTTTGGGGGGGGGGGGTAAGAACTCAAAGGTGGTAGGAATGATTGATGTCACAATGAATCTGATGATTGTTTCTCCATTAATTTTTTGAAGAGGAAAACAACACCAACGATTGGGCTGCTGCTCCATTTAGCTTGAGCCCTAATGTGGATGTCTCTCCTTCCCACCACTATTACACATATACCAGTAGGCAAAACACAAAGACCACTGATGTTGGGATTAAGTTTACAATTGGCTTACAGTAGATGAGAACACACAACCATTTTAGCATGTAGTAAGAAATAAATAAATGCATGTGAATTGAAATGCCAAGTCATCAATGATGGATATTTCAATATTTTGATTCATCTCTGATTCGAGTTGCTTTGTGGTGGAACACAGGCTCTCTATTTTCTGAGGTCCTTTTCCGGAGCAACTTTTTGACTATCATGCAAATAATAAGAATATAGGAAAAGCAGAGGAGAATTTGTTGACATGCTTGGCAGATCTGTTTACTCAGGTAATAGCCTTACCCCCCCTATGAATGTTTTCTTGTGCATTTTTAACTAGTTTTGATTTTGCACACTGGTTTTCTTTCTCTCCTTCTAATCTCACACTGGTTTTATGACACAAGATCCTTGGGTAGGGGAGTAACATATCAGGGTTTCAGAGGAGGTGTCTAGGATGACTGGAATGATAAGAAATCCTATTTAAATATTTAAGATGGTTGAGATTCTTGACATACACGTGTGATCGTGAGTTTCAGTTGTAGATCAAAGACTTTTTTTTGGAAGGTAATGGTGATGTGGTATTAATAAAAGACATATACAAGATAACAACATCCTCATGGATGAACAAAGATATTGAGGACCACATGGACGGGGTTCTAATTAGCAAATCATAGAATATAAAACTGAGCTAAACATTAATATTGAAGTGGTGCAAAATGCTCTTCTCCCTTTGTTGTGATGTTTACGTCGGAATTGACAAGTCCAAAAAACAAATCTTGTATCCTTCAGAATATATAGCAGAAGTTGAATTAATGAGGTTTCTTCTCCTTCAAACCCGTAAGCAACGTTCCCCCAGCCATATCCCATATTGTGAATCGAAAGACCATTTTCCCAAGCTTGGTAAGTGGGCCATTTGTAGGGAAACTTTGTTGCAAAAGTTCTATCTCACCATGTAATGTGTCTGAGGGTGATCGAGTGAATTAAAACGAGACAAATAGTCCCCCATATGGATCTTGAAAAGTTACATTGGAAGATAATGATCAGCTCCTTCTTCTTCATTCCTACATAGAGCACACCTATTTGCTAACTGAAAGCCTTTTTTTTTTCTGTAGAATATCTAGAGTGGGCAGGCGATGCAAACTTGCTTGCCATGAGCATAGTGAAGCCCGTTGGCATGTAGGAGTAGTCCATATCTAATTATAATATGCATAAGCGAAGATCGAACCCTAATAGCATTCCAAGCTGAACGAACCGTGACTGTCCCTCCATCATGACCCCAACATATCTATCCCGAGTTTCTTGTCGAATATCAACTGAGGATATTAAGGAGCAGAGGGTCATCATGTTAACAGATGGTCTTCTTGGAAGAGGGAACAACCACACACCCTGTTGATAATTTGTGAGACAGTCAAATTCTTAGGTAGACCAAATCCTTGGCGTATGCCATCACAACATAATTTGATAATACTATGTCTCTGATCCAGGATATACAAAGACTAGTGTCAGCTCCTGTAGATATATGGTATGTAATATGGGGAAGAAGCCTTCTCTAGCTTTGAAGATTGCTTTCCAAGCTGCAGAGTAATGAGATTTAAATTGTATACACCAATAGAGTTATGTTTTAAATACCTAGCCTTTGACCATTTGGCCCAAAGGCTGTCCACAGACTGTAGAAGATCCCACAACAATTTCATCAAACTAGCTTTGTTCCATTCCTGTAAATGCCTCAGCCCAAGAACACTTCTCTCTTAGGTTTACAAATGCTATCCCATTTAACCATATGCAAACTCCTTGACTAGAATTACCTTCCCAAAGAAATTTCTGCAATAGCATTCTATCTCATCAATGACAACTGATGGTATAAGAAAAGCGGCTGACCAATATATGGAATAAGACCATAGTATAGATTTAATTAACTCCACATGACCAGCTTTAGAGAGAAATATGTTTTTCCATGAGTTCAGCCTCTTCTTAATTTTCTCCATTATAGGCAGACAACGATTCCTTTTCAGCGTTGAGGAAAATAGGGGCAAACCTAAATATGGATTTGGTAGCGTACCCAATGGAACATTGATATGCAGCTTGATCCGATCAGGCTCCTTCACTGCTGCTCCTACATAGATTCTGCTTTTTGAGGAATTCATATTAAGTCCTGATTGGGAGAAGAAGTCCTGGAGAACTGCTGAAATAATAGAAATGGAAGGCATATCATCCTCCATAAATAGAAGCAAATCATCCGCAAAAATAATATGTGAAATCTGAATAGCCCCTGTCTATGGAACTTTTAATTTGTGTCTGAGAACAGCGTCATCCATAAGACATGTAAGTCCTTCCATTACTATAGTAAAAAGACATGGTGAAAGAGGGTCGCCTTGCCGCAAGCCATTTGAACTTGGAAAATAACCACAGGCGAACCGTTAATCAATACCGAAAACTTTGGAGTTTCAAGACAGATTCGAAGCCAAGAGATCCATGTCTCTGGAAAAGCCATCTTTTCCAACATATAATAAAGAAAGTCTCGACGAACAGAATCAAATGCTTTCTTGAGGTCCACTTTGAGACAAATTCTCCTCCCTATCATATGAGAATGGAGGTCTTTCACAATATCATTAGCAAGCAACACATTGTGATGTATACTTCGCCCCTAAATGAATGATGTTTGATTCAAGCTAATTAGCATAGGGAGGACCTGCTGCAATCTATTGGCCATTATCTTAGAAATAACTTTATAAATAAAGTTGCATAAAGAAATAGGCCTGTATTGAACAAAAGAATCTGCATTTGCGCATTTGGGAATTAAAGAAATAAAGGTGCTGTTCAGTTGAGTTAACAATCTTCTTGTTGTAAAAAAATATTACACAGCTTGAATCACTTGCTCACCCACTATCGACCATGATGCTTGAAAAAACTCAGCAGAGAAGCCGTCTGGTCCAGGTGCTTTTCTAGGTGGAGAAGAGAAGACAACTTGTTTAATCTCTTCCGCACTCACAGCGGAACAAAGATTAGATGAATCTTCTTGACTTAGTTATTTCTTAGGCCTGACTGAAAAATGAATAGGTGGTATTAGAAGACCTTCGGCTTTTAATGGCAGCATAGAAAATCTTGTATTGTTATCTCCCAATGAAAGCCACATTTGTCTAGATTTTTGACTTGCAAATCCTTCTTCACTATTCAAAGCCTACAAATAGGATTCTCTAGCAGATTGTTCTTTAGAAATGAGAGCCTCCAATGCAGGTGAACTCTGAAGTAGTTGTTGGATGCTAATTAAATTAGACTTGGCTTTGGAAACATCCTTAGCAACATCTCCAAAGACCTCAGTATTCCATCTTTTAAGAGCAAGTTTGACTGCTTTTAGCTTGGAGACTAGAATAAACAATGGTGACCCAGAAACATTAGTTGCCCATGCTTGCTGCACAACAGATAAAAATGAGGGTGGGAAGTCCACATTCCGAATAATCAAAATGGTTTTTTCCCTTGCGAAATATGCTTATAAACAGAAATTGTAAGAAGTGAATGATCAGAAAATAGTTCAACTCCATAATCTGTGATAGAATGTGGATAAAGACTAAGCCAGACATCATTAATCAAGCAGCGGTCTAGCTTAGCCATAACTCTACGTCCTCCAAAGAACGATTACTCCAAGAGTATCTCCCTCCCACGAACGCATATCTTGCAATTCACAATAAGCTATAGAATCATTGAAAGCAGAGAGAACATAATTAGGAATAGAATTCCCACCATATTTTTCATCTTGAAATCTGATATTATTATAGTCTCCCACTGCAAACCAAAGATTTGCAACTCATTTCTATTCATCGCAACAAGTTTCACCTGGGATTACATGTTATTTCTCACAAAATGCTCAACGAGGCACGTCAATGACAATATGTGGAATATGGCATCAGTTGATAGCATGTTACTTCTGTAGATAAACTTTTCAGGATCTATAGATTCTTTTTGGTTAACTTTAGGAATCTGTAGATTCTCTTTACACCAGATTTTTTTTGGATTGTTAAGTTTGATTAATTAGCTCATTGATATTATGATGTCTTCTTAACAAAATGTCCCCAATTTTGAGGAGCATATGCCCACTTAGTTTACTGTTTTTTAAAGTTTAAACTCATTGGGAATATGAGATTCTGATCTTGCTCTTATCCCTTTGTAGGAAAGTAAATTATCAGAAATTCTAGAGGATTTTGGATCTGACTTTGATTCATGTATCATTTTTGTTGGCACTGTTTCTTGTGTTTCCTGGTTCTGTTCTTAGAACATGTTTTGTTTCCTCTTTTTTGTGGATTCCTATTGTCTAATGTCTAGGCTTGCTTTAGAGTCTGCAATTCCCACCAACGTCATTCTGCCATGCACATCTTCCTTATTGTTATTATTTAATCATCTATTCATCTGTGGCTATGCATGGCTTTCATTGATGATTCCTTCAGGAGGTCAATTTGATTCTCCAATATGAGCAGATGCTGCTCTGCTAATTATTGGTCAAGTGTCTCTGAGTACTTTGCTAATGCTCACTCTTTCACATTTGTAGGATGCTCATGAACTTTTGAATTTTTTGCTAAATGAACTTGCTGATATCCTGGAGAAGGAATTTAATGATGTGAAAGGATCCCCTGAAACATCATCTCCATCAGAAAAAAATGGTAATGGACTGCAGAATTCTCCAGTCAATGGTGTTAAAGAAGAACCACAGATGACATGGGTCCACAAAATTTTTCAGGTAGGTCATCCTTTAGGTCCTTCTTAATGTGGTGATTTTCTTCATTCATCTGTTATTGGTGAAACTGGAAGCCTCCTTCTGCAGGTTTTGTGGATTATACTGATAGTGATTCATTCTTCAAAATGTACAGGGAATACTAACCAATGAAACAAGGTGCCTACGATGTATAACTATGACAACACGCGATGAAACATTTTTGGACTTGAGCCTAGACATTGAGCAAAATAGTTCAATCACAAGCCTGTCGAAACCATCATTATTTTCTAATTATGATTTACTGGAACCACCCTTGCATGTCTAGGTTGGTTTAAATTGGTTTCGTTATTTTTCATGTACTCTACAATTTGTTCTCTATTTTTGAAGCACCCTATGTCAATATAAGGCAGTCCTAGACCGCAATCCAAGAACATGTCTTTTCTCTGTCGGATTCAGGCGCAGACCCTGTGAACGTGACGGCCCGATAGGCCGCGTTCTATGGTCTTGTCGCGACATCAAACCCATCACGTTTTGAACGCGATGAGCGCCCCGTCGCTATCTCTCTGCCTGTTCTGACTGCCTTGTCGCGTTCTTCACATCCCCTTGTCGCTTTCTGTCCCGACCCCGTCGCGACCCTTACTGGGGTGCATCGCGATCTCAGAATTTTGCATGAAACCCCACTTATTTTTCTTGAAAATCTTACCGCTATATCTGAGGTCTATTTAAATATGATATTTAGCGTGCAATTCACATGTCTTAGGTTTGATCATTGCATGATGGTTATTTTAATGGCTTAACAGTGGTTATCCCATTTAAAAGTTTTAATTACATGAATGTTATTCTAATTGCTGCTTAAATGATATGATCCATTCATGCAACTCGTGATTTAATCTTCCTATTATTATTCTACCATGTTTAAAATGATAATTTATTATATTAAAATCTTGCAAACTCGATTAGTTAAAGTGCATAGTTTCATGTCATGCCATCATGTTAAGTGTTTTCCGCGAGTTTAAAACCAGTGGTTTGTGAATTGAGACACGCGTACATCACTACACACTTACACGTCTAGGCAGCCTTTTCTTGGGAATTTGGAAGCTCTCTACCAGTCGTTCCGAATCGGTAGACTAGTTGTCATGCCCGGCAATTTAGCAGCGGAATAAATCGGGGAGGCATGAACAATGAGTATGTTAATGTAAATTGCGCATACATTCGCAAAATCAGAGCAACTAATGAATAATAATTGCAATAAAACTCATCATTTTATTGATAATTCATCTAAACTATTACAACCACTAACTCAGAGCCAAAACATAGGGCTCAATGACATTATTGCATTGGAAAAGAAATCTAAAGTAAATATCTAACTAGACTTTAAGGTACTAAGGACATTCCATCGCTATGACTTCAGGACGCTCATCACTCCAGTCCAATCCCGTTGTTGGTGTAAGGTCATTCCTTGACTTACCTGAAAACACAATAACCAATAACGAAGGGTGAGCGATAACGCTCAGTAGGACTTAATATCTCGTGTAAACAAGCATGCTATAAGTGATTAATGTCTTGTATCGCAGGTTAACTAGATAGAACGATCATGTATGGTCGAGAGAGTAATAGTACAAGATAACAAGTGAATGATAATACATTTCTCAAAAATATTACAAAATTAGGATGGCAACATAACGAGATAGCGCGTAACAAGATAGTGTATAACAAGATAGCGTGTATCAAAATGGCATGAAATAGGATAGCTTGTATCAAGGTGGTGTGTAATGAGATAGCTTGTAAAGAGATAGCATGTAATGAGATAACGTGTATGGTTGCACAACGGTGCACTAGTCGAGTACGACAATAGTCACTTTGGGACAGTAGCCATTTAACGATAGTACATTTCGTCTGAACTCCTCAGACTAATGTTAATCAGTCAGTGCTAGCACACTAATAGCACAGAACTGGCACAATATGTCTGAACTCCTCAGACTAATAGTAAAACAATTCAATGTCTAGCCAATGTCGAGATAGTCAGAACGGTGCAATGCATAACACCGTTAATAGCCCCTGCAGGTATTTTCGGGTGGCTCTCTGCCCCAGGACTAGATTGGAGCCCCTCAGACACTCTCCGTGCCTTGCACACTTAGCATTCAAGTCAGTAGGTCACCAGACCCATATTATGGCGCTAGACAGTCATGTATAGTACAGGCAATGGGAGCCACAACAGCTCAAGAGTCTCAAGAGAGTACTAGATGAATAAATGAGATAGTAGAGTGAACATGAACAGATGAGAGTACAAAGATAGTAGACGAGATAGGGGTATAATCGTAAAACAACGATAAACCATGATAGTAACGGTTGCACAGTACCAGGTCGGGTACCGACAGTCAGGTAGAAGTCACATCCGCCCATTAGCCATGCCGCGTACACGAGCCAGATGGTCCGGCGTGATCACAGATAAGAGAGATCTTACTAAGGCCGTTTTAGATCGTACTGATCCCTGAAAGTGTAGCAGGATTTAAAGGTACAACCAGCTCGTCGGCTAAGGACGTGCGCCAAAGCCAAGAAGACTTACGGAGGCCTTGACAAGGAGTCCCTGGTCCAGTCGAGAGTATTCCCGATGGAGAGGTGGTCTAAGTCAAGAGAAAGTGTGTAATGAAACGTTGTCCGTCTTGCCTCGAGTGCTCGAAGGCAGAGGGACGCGATAACGGTGTACAAATCACGCGAGTAAAACGAAGACATGTGTCATTTAAATAATAGGGAAATTAGGTAATTAATTTCACTTAATTACCAGATACATTATTGAGTAATTTAATAGGGTCAAATGGCAATAAACAATGTTTAGTGTGCAAGTGTAAAGAAATCATGAGAATAGAATAAGTCGTGCTCACGGCTTTTAAATTAATAAGAGTTATTTAAATATTATCAAATAAAAATATTCATGTCATTTATTGAGCTTAACAGCACATGGTTTAACTTGTATAATGGTTAGATGACATTTAAAACATGGATATAAGTGCAATTAAAGGTTCTGGCCGAAATTGTAAAGAGGCGACGAGGAGACCTGTCGTGATCAAGTCGCGACAGGGCGCTAGGTCACGTTAATCCCAGTATCGCGACGGGGTTTCCCGTCGCGGTCCAAGTCGCGACGGGGCAGCCTGGTGCGACGGGCGAACCGGCCGGCCTGGCCTGGTTCGGGGTTGGGAACGTGACGGCAAGGCCCGTCGCGTTCAAGACGCGACGTGGAGGCCGACCGCGACCCTCTTGTTATCGCGGCGTGTCGCGCCGCCGCGATATCAGGGGCGGTCTGGGTTTTCCCCTTTTTCCCAGGGCGAGTCCTCTGTGATACAGGGACGTTCTAAATTCCATATAAAATAGTACGGTGATCCAAAAAGTACGAAATCAGTTTTAAACGAAAGTATACATGTATATATATCAACATGCACGATTAATTGGAAAATAGACAAGGTTTAGATATGCATTGATTAGGTTATTTTTCGGTGACCTAAACAGGCACAGTCAGGGTTCAACGAATTAATTAGAGATGTATACATGATGAAAATTCTGAAACCAGCGGCGTTTGAAAGCTAACATGTACTAGTATTTATGATAATTTTATCATGGAATGATGTCAAGTGTGCATAAGGTTAAAAAGAAAACAAGTAGGGTCGAGTGCACAGATCTGATAAATATTCAAAGATTTAATTCTTCCTCATGGGAGATCGAAATCAAGCAAGACCAGGGGTGTTTGAAAGATAATGAGATGTAGTATATCTAAGAATTTTATCAAGACATGAGAGCAAGTACACGTTGGGTATTATAGAAAACACAAGATCTCAGTTCATGGTAACAGCATGACTTCATGAATTAAATTCGCCCAAATGGGTGAACGAAATACCACGAAACCATAGGGCTTTTGAAGGGGTACATGAAGGATACCTAGGGTAATTATTTCACGATTTTAGCTTGAGAGATTGCCTACCTTTTTTGTGGAGTAAGAAAACGCTAGTTTGGATGACGAAATTATGAAAACCCTTCTTGCTCCAAGCCTTCTCCTTCCTTGCTCCTTGGTCCAAATCTTCTCATCTTCCTCTCCAAAAGTCTTAGCACGAAATTGTGGGGTGCTAGGGTCAAATGGGGGGTGTTTTGATGGCTTGTAGAGTTCTAAATCACCTAAAACTCTTTCCTCCTCATTTAATTACGAATTTCCATAATTATCACATATTTTTCTTGCTATATCTATCTAATTGGGTAATTGAGAGGTCTAATTTCATGGGTAATAGTTTAGGATAGGATTAGGACTCTTATTAAGATATATATGAGTCATATTAGTGCTTTAATGACCACTTTTTAATTAAGAGATAATATAGTTACGAATTTTCCTATTTAATTTGGGTCTCTTATATTTAACCAATTGTCTCTCATCTAAATCCTAATTTAGATTAGGATAGAGTCCTATTGGGTTAGACTAGGGTTAGGACTCTTTTAAGATAAGTAAGAGTTAAAATAGTCATTATCTTAACCCTTTTCTATTTATTACTATTTTTATGTACGAATTTAGCTTAATTATTTCCCATCCCAAGATGAGCTCTTCATATTTGGGCCCAATAATTCATGTTAGGATCATTAGTAAAATCCATTACTAATTTAACTTAATGGGTTTGCTTTAATTCCAATTATTCACCCTTATCCTTATGTAAATCTATTTATCACACTTATTCAAGTAATTTTATATTTTTAAATTGAATAAATATTATTCATGCCAATATTTCTAATATTCATCATTTGGGTAATTACTCTTGGCCCAATAACTCATGTGAGCTTAATTGTACAACCCATGTACTTACTTTACTTAATGGGTTTTTATTCATCCTTTTCATTAAAGAATTTATTTATGCGCCAAGATTGTCCATTGGTCCAAATATCATAATGGGCTATCATCCCATATTATTTAAAGTCTACCAACATGTTTATTTTAATTTTTAATCCACTTTGGGTCATAAAATAATAAGTTCTTCGACTTATTCCTTAATTATGCTAATAAGTCGCATAAATTCTTAAACTAAGTCCAAACGATTTTTCTATGCCCAAATTTCATGGTGGGTCATTAGAGAACATTATTTAAAGTATAACTACTATTTTTACGAAATTTTTATATGGGTTTATACGCATGCAATAATGATGCGTACCATTTTAATTAATTGAATTTATTAATAGATAAAATTTCTATTTATCTATAATTTTTAATTAATGGATTTTCCGGGGTACTACACTAGTGACCTATTCTCCAAGGCCTCCATAAATCTCCCCTGACCATGGATTCCCACATGGCCGACGAGTTGGTTGTACCATTGAAGTTCCATGGAGATAGCGCGCACTTCCTTTCTCTTCTTGCTCTCGTGAGTGTGACTTACCATCTAGACTGAAGCCATTAATGTAAAGATTGAACTAAAGTATAAATCGTACTGTTATGCTACCAAATTTATCTCTCGACCATTGTTCTCATGAAATCATGTTCAATTTACTTATTACTTGTTCTCATCATCATCATGAACATGACATTACTTATGCTTACTTATTGAAACTCTCATTGGCCATTATTAATGACTGTGGGTATCTACATTTAAAATTTAAGTGAGATGCTGACCGGGCACGGCGAGTGTCCAAGGGCTCCAGTCTAGCCCTAATGACGGATAGTCATAAATATACTGTTAACCATGGGGTATAATGATTATTGGCATTGCATCTGCACTGGGAGTCGTGTGTGCGTGTTGAATGTTAGATAAAATAACCACATGCACGTGTCCTAGAGTACATTCTTGATGGATCTTTTCTTAGTGTGCATTAGTGTCTACATGCCTAATTAGTGTTACATTATCGTGCTCGTGCGTGGTTGCTTGCTTGCATGTTATGGCCATCCTGCATTTAATGCAATTAGTGATATCTTGCATTCTTGACATCATGTGAAATCTTGCGTGCTTGTACAAAGTGATCTATTGCTAGTTCTATCTTGTCATCAAGTTCAAAAATCTTGTTCTATCGTGATCACTCTATCTAGCTGGTCCATGTATCATGTTTTAATGAGTTTTATTCTCACATGCATATCATGACATTCATCGTGCTTACCTAGTTCTAAAATGTTAATCACTTATATCATTGCCCGCACATTGAGATATAAATCCTACTGGGCTAGTTTGCTCATCCCCTACTTTTACCCAATCTAGGTGACTATAAAGTTCAAGAGGAAGAGCAAGTCGAGGATGGAAATGCGTCCGAGTGATGAGCATTCCAATTATGAGTCTATCTATAGTTAGTTTATTTTGAGTGTTAGAATAATGTAGTAGGAAGTAAGGTATTATGTACTTTTGCTTTTATTGAGTCTTAGTCCTATAATAGTTTCTATTTGGAATACAATGACTTGAGATTTGAATACAAGATTAGTTGAGTTCAATATTTGGGCCCTATGATGATGTTGTGTTATTAAACACTTAGTGCGTGCTTGCTAGAGGCTTATTTGTCGACTGTTCACATCTCAAAATATCGACTCGAATTAATTCGCATCATTAATATCCGCTACGTAATTCTCGGGATGTGACAACTCTTCACCCCCTCACCTTCCTCCAAAAGGTGTTCTCCCTCTCTCAACCCTAACCCCTCTCTCTAGGGTGCCAACACCCAGAATCCTCTCCTTATTTCTTCCTACTCTTGTCTTCCTCCTCTCCTTAGAGATTATCTCTACTCCGACCCCTCCACTCCCATGGCTCCCAGGAAGAAGCTCTGTGCCACACGTTAGCTCCATGCTTCACCCGAAGCCGACCAGGACTCTAGGGCACCAGATGAGCGCAGGAGCAAGCATCGAGATGACCGTCTGCCGGAGCTGATCATTCCTCAGGGTCTCAATTTCACCACGGTTCGAGACATCTTCCAGCGCTTCGTGCAACCACGCTACGTGGATTTCGTTTCTCTGGAGGACATGTTCCAAGGTGTCACGCCCTGACGCAGAATATCGGAACGTGAGGCAGTTGCAAATAAATGGGTACATAGCGAGTACTAGACATCACACCATTGAACAAGAATTAAACACTAAAGCAAATTCTTCTCATTAATAATTTTCAATGTCTAGTTACAACCACTACCATCAGAGCCATTCTATAGGGCCCATTTACATTGTATAAAAGCAAAATGCTAAACTCAAACTCTAACAACTACTAAGGCACTAGGCTATGCTTGACTTCACTCTTGGTCATTCCCGTCCTCTTGAGTGTAAGTCTCTTCCTCGGTCTCACCTAAGAACACAACGACAAATAACGCAGGGTGAGCGATAACACCCAGTAGGACTTAAATCTCAATAGTCAAGCAAGCTTTAAATGATTAATGTATTAAAAGGCAGAGCAAGTAATAATAGAGCGAGAGAGTCAAGTAGTGTGAGAGATAGCATGATAGCACGTGATTGAAATAGCACAAGTTTCCAAATATAGCACGAGCGTCGAGTATAGCACAAATAGCAGGATGGCCATAGCACAAGTATATCAATAGCACAATGAGTATAGTATAGCACTTTTGTTTATCATGTATACCACGAGAGAATATAGCACTTTGATTGTCATTTAGATAGTCGAGATACATAGCACTCGAGTGTAATGTCAAACCTCTAATCATTTAACTCCCATGGGCAAATAGCACTTTCGGGCGCACATCCCAGGACTAGACCGGGCCCTTTATATATTGCCAGACATTGGTTATATTGTTTATCTTTAGATAATCAGTCAATGGCCAATATAGAGTACTAAGAAATAGACGAGAGCACTAGATGAATAGATGAGATAGTACAGTGAACGTGGATAGACGAGCGAGTAAAGTATAGATGAGAACTAAGGGACATTGCACGCAACATGTCGAGTAAAAAGGCGATAGTAACAGTTGCACAACATGCACACTTGGTGTTGGCAGTCAGGTGGAATTCACTACCCTTCTGCTGGCCATGTTGTGCACAGGTCCAGAGGTCCAGCGTGATTCAAGATAAGAGCGAATTTCTAATAGTCGTTTGGATCTTACTAATCCCTAAAGGGTATCATAGGTATTAGGGTACAACCAGCTCGTCGACCATGTGGGAATCCTGGATGGAGGAGACTTACAGAGGCCTTCAACAAGGACTCACTAGTCCAGCAGAAGGAGTATCCGACGGAGAGTTCGTCCAAGTAAAGAGAAAAGTGTGTAGAGAAACAAGTGCTCGACGTTCTAGAGGAATTCTAGAACAGTGGAGTGTTAGGATCGGATACTCGGTGATGGCAAAGGTAGAAGGGCGGTTGAATAGATTTGCAGCGAAAACTTAAGCAATTTAAAAACTACTTCGGGTTAAAAGATCTACTCAATCAAAACCCGTTTGATCTGATGTAATGTGTGTGAATAAATTAACAATTAGTGTGTAGACGAAATCCCTATGCATGCATCTAGCGCAATATAATGCAAACCACGAATCAAACCACAGTGCACAAGGGATTTTTTAGGTGGTTCGGTGATCACACCACGTGACTCCTACGTCCACCCCCCACACAGTGAGGACACACTACTCAACAATTGAGTACAACACACAAACACGAGCACAACGGCTCAACCACACACACACACGCTAGACCAAGTTCACAACAGATCAGACCCTCTAGCCTTGATCTGACCAACACACCACACACACTATGATCTGCACACAACCCTTGTACAGATCACAAATCACACACACATCCACAAACACCACGTACTGATCTCCAATCAGTACACGCACATAGATATATGAAAGTAGTGAAAAGAGAAGAGTTTTGAGATGAAGAATCAAATCCAATATGTAAACTCTTCTGTGAGTTCGTCCAAAGTACTTCAAGCTTCACGTCGTTGAAGACCACGTGATGATGGAGAAGCTTGACTTGAGGACGAACCAACTTCAACTCCGCTCGTGAGATGGATCTTCCTCGTGTTGGATGAAGAGTTGAAGCAGAAAACAGGGGAACCTTCTTCTTCCTGTTCTTGGCTTAGGGTTTTTTGTGTGGAGGCTCCCTTTCTGCGAAAATAGCCTCATATGATCCATATACAGTGGTGTCTAAGCATAGAGAGTCGTGCTAAAAGGAAACACCAAAATATAGATCATATCCCGACCATTAGATCTTCCTAAAACTCCGTCTGTCGACAGCCGACTTGCTGCTGTCGACAGATGCTAACAGGTTTGCAAAAACCAGAAGACTGGACGTTCTGGAAATAGATTTCTGAGTATATCTGTCGACAGGCAAAAATCATCTGTCGACAGATGCACTATTCATCTGTTGACAGATGCACTATCATCTGTTGACAGGTGCACTATTTCAGCAACTTGTCTTGTTCATTTGCACTTGGATTTTAGGCTTTGTCTTGTGTACATTCACACCTACATTAAAAGACATAATTAGTGAGATATAATGAACATATAAAACATGTGTTTCATTTGTATCCAATTGTCATTCTCATCATGTTTCACACATTCATAACACATCAATTTTGTCTTGTTCATGAAATGTTCATCATCAAAAACAAACATAACATCAATTAGTATTGCTCATCATAAAAAACATTTAAACACTTGTTGTAACCCAACATTCTCCAATATGAGAACCCAACATTCTCCCCCTTTTTGATGATGACAAAATTTTCAATTTATGCACAATTGATGTTTCTCCCCCTTTTGACAACATTCAAAAAGATAATGAGTACACACAAGTAAAAGAATGAAGCAAGGAATTGTGTGACCACATAACTGAATTGTGAAAGATATGAGTGGGGAATGAGTGTTCAAATGAGATTGCAAGGTTGAGAATAGGTTGATACCCACTACAAAATGTCATAAACACTAGTATTAAGACACAAAAATTCTACAATGGTTAAGAGACAATACTCCGGGAATCTCAAGTTATAGCATTTAGAATACATCATTCAAAAACATATGAAAATAAAATAACCCTTTTGAATAAAACCATTGAAGAAAATCATATACCTTAGTGGGTGATGTTCAGTTGGTAAATGAAGGCAATGTCTACATGAACAATTGACAATAGACAACCCATAGCCCTTGATTTAAATTTTGGAGGCTCCACTCTATTTCAAGCATTTGAACAATTTCTTTTGTCAAGTTTATGTGGGAAAAGTGGTAATTATGATCACATTTACCTTTTGACGTGAAGGTAGACATGAGAGATGCCTGTACCCCAGTTACTCAGTGTTAGTGACCATCATACCATTGTGCAGAGATAATGAAAAGACTTTTTTTACGCGAAGACAGACATTTGTGATGCCCATGTCTCCGGTTACTTAGTGATACTCATCATTGCTCTGCCTTTGTCCCATTTCAAATACTATTTATGAACTTTTGAGTGTTTGAAATATGTAGCTTTTCTCTTTTTTTTTTCTTTTTTTTTAACAATCAAGGTCAATGGTTAATGCAAAACATTAAGTTCAAAAACCTTCTTACTTATCAAACCATTTTAGAAACATGATAATCCACAAGGGAGTTATTCAAGTGAGTTAGGCTAAAATCATTAGATTTGATCAATGTTTTCTAGATGACACAACCTAGACTCAAGCACAAAATATTATATCAAAATCATTGTGATTAATTCAATGTCTTTGATACTATGTGAATATGAAAGGTTGCAATGAATATTAAGTCCAAATTCTCCCCTTGCATCAATGATATGAACATACTCATGAAGAAATTATGAAGAAGGATGAAGAATTTACAGAAAATGTGTATCTGTCGACAGCAAGAATGTGCCTGTCGACAATGCACACAGGCCTGAATGGCTTGGTTCTGGGAAGCATGTCTGTCGACAGATGTGATAGTGGCTGTCGACAGATACTTGAGAAAATCAGTGTTGAGGCATAGAATTGAGTGACATGAAGAACAAGATTTTGAGAAGTAATGACACAATGAATATGAAGGGTTTCTCTCAAGTATTTCACTCAACCTACCTTGAACTTACTCCCCCATAAGATGTGCATGTGATGAGACAACATTCAAGCATGATATATATACATTCATGACAAGCATTTGCACATAGATTTCATGAGCATTCATGAGCATATGAGCACTTTCAAATTTACTCCCCCATAACACATGCATAGTAAATGTATCAAGCAATTCACACATTATTGAGCACTCAACTAGCCTTATGCATTACATGACTTTTGATACTTGGCGGAGTATTTTACTCACGCATAATGATAGTTTCCAAATAGGCATAACTTGTTTTTCCACATGTCATCATTTGATATACCAAGAAGTCATGAGCACAGTTACACAAGCAAGATGGCATGATTCCAATTGCTAAGTGGCATTGTCATGTGGGGGTATCAACAAAATACATTCTTCATTCCTCAGATAGAATTAAAAATCCATTTCAATTCTTGCAGTTCAAAATTGAAGTGACAAAGAGATTTTACCTGAACAGTCTTCAATCTCAATTAAAAAAAAATTACCTTTGTTCTCCATCATTTCTTGCCTTGCACAGCCAATGTCATGAATCCATTTCTAATTTTTGGCTGCAAGATATCTCAGCTTGCTGATCAAGCTTGTTTTGGGACCCACACTTGCTTGGGTCCTGCAACGACATTAATGTTAGGACATGGATAAAACAAAGATTTCAAAACCCAAAGTGATTTGATTTTTGGATTTTTGTTGTTTTGTGCAGTTTTCCTGTTCATAGATACATGAAATTTTTATCTTTATGAACATGTTTATCCTTGTATGTATGAACACATGGATTATTATGGAGCTTTGAAGCATAAACAACATCATGATTTTTATGAGAGTGTTGATTTTTCTTCCAGTAGAATTTAGCAAGATGACCAAGTTTATTGCATTTGTAGCAAACGGGTTGAGCATTTACCTGGAGCTTACCATAGTGTGATTGCATTTGCTGGAATCTCTGAGATCCTTTAGAGTACCTTTGATCACCCTTGGGTTGAGAAGAAGGAGGTGGTACCCTTTGGTATCTCTTGGCATGATGTGGAGTTGGAGATTGCCTTGAAGCATTCTGGGCCTCTGGAGGAAGTGTAGAGACCCTGTAGACTCTTGTTTTCTTCTCCATTTTCTTTTTCTGGTTTTCAATTGAAACATGATTCTTCCTATTTGGAGCCTTTTTGTTCAATTTTTTCTTTTCAGCTTTCAATGCAACAATTTCTTTTTCAGAAGTTAGAAGTTGGCTTTTCATGACATCCAGACCATTTTGTATTTTAATATTTTCAATTTCACTTTGAACAACATGATTTTCCAAGTCAGCAATATTCTTCTTAGCATTGTTCCATTCATCATTTAATGATCTATCATGATACAAGCTTTCAATCTTCTTTTTCAGATGATTATTCTCCTCAAACAGTTGATTGCAATTTTCTTTTATTTGGTGATCATGAGCCATGTTGGAGATTTGTTTATTCAATTGATCATTATCAAATTTGAGATTCTCATTATGATCAATCAATTTTTCATTTTCATTTTTCAAATTAGAATTTTCAGATTCCACATAATCATGATCTTCTTTCAACTTAGAAAACTTGATTTCATAGCTTTTGACTTCATTTTCCAATTTTTCATTCTCCATTTTCAATTTTTTATTTTCTTCATAGAATGCTTGAGCATTATCAATTATCATTTCATTCTTCTCCAATTTTTCTTTTAACTTCTTGTTTTGAGATTTTACCTTCTTAAATTGATTGGACAAGTGTTTATAGCATTCTATCAATTCATCATAGGAAATACCATCTTCTGAGTCAGAATTAGATATTGATGCGTCAAATGGTTCTAAATTGGATTTACCTGACCTTTGAGAGTTTCTTGACGTCTCTGACAGATATGATCTTTCAGATTTGTCTGAACTAGGAGAACCTCTGGAGCTGCCATGAGCCATGAAGCATTTGTCTTTGGCTTTATTTGCAATCTTGCTTGTCTTCTTAAAGGAGTCCTGCATTTTATCAACATGGTTATCAAACTCAATACGCATTGGTCTATTTATGATACTCGAGAACTCAGACATATTTCTGAGTATGTTGTAGATAAATAAACCAACCAACAAAGTAATCAGATCAGTTAAGAATCAATTATAAGCCCAATCAGAGCAATTAAGCACACATAAACAGATATGCCAAATCACAATCGATGAATAGAAAACCTGCTCTGATACCAATTGTTAGGATGGGATACTCGGTGATGGCAAAGCTACAAGGGGGGTTGAATAGATTTGCAGCGAAAACTTAAGCAATTTAAAAACTACTTCGGGTTAAAAGATCTACTCAATCAAAACCCGTTTGATCTGATGTAATGTGTGTGAATAAATTAACAATTAGTGTGTAGACGAAATCCTTATGCATGCATCTAGCGCAATACAATGCAAACCACAAATCAAACCACAGTGCACAAGGGATTTTTTAGGTGGTTCGGTGATCACACCACGTGACTCTTACGTCCACCCCCCACACAGTGAGGACACACTACTCAACAATTGAGTACAACACACACACATGACCACAACGGCTCAACCACACACACACACGCTAGACCAGGTTCACAACAGATTAGACCCTCTAGCCTTGATCTGACCAACACACCACACACACTATGATCTGCACACAACCCTTGTACAGATCACAAATCACACACACATCCACAAACACCATGTACTGATCTCCAATCAGTACACGCACACAGATATATGAAAGTAGTGAAAAGAGAAGAGTTTTGAGATGAAGAATCAAATCCAATATGTAAACTCTTCTGTGAGTTCGTCCAGAGTACTTCAAGCTTCACGTCGTTGAAGACCACGTGATGATGGAGAAGCTTGACTTGAGGACGAACCAACTTCAACTCCGCTCGTGAGATGGATCTTCCTCGTGTTGGATGAAGAGTTGAAGCAGAAAACAGGGGAACCTTCTTCTTCTTGTTCTTAGCTTAGGGTTTTTTGTGTGGAGGCTCCCTTGCTGCGAAAATAGCCTCATATGATCCATATATAGTGGTGTCTAAGCATAGAGAGTCGTGCTAAAAGGAAACACCAAAATATAGATCATATCCCGGCCATTAGATCTTCCTAAAACTCCGTCTGTCGACAGCCGACTTGCTGCTGTCGATAGATGCTAACAGGTTTGCAAAAACCAGAAGACTGGGCTTTCTGGAAATAGATTTCTGAGTAGATCTGTCGACAGGCGAAAATCATCTGTCGACAGATGCACTATTCATCTGTTGACATATGCACTATCATCTGTTGACAGGTGCACTATTTCAGCAACTTGTCTTGTTAATTTGCACTTGGATTTTAGGCTTTGTCTTGTGTACATTCACACCTACATTAAAAGACATAATTAGTGAGATATAATGAACATATAAAACATGTGTTTCATTTGCATCCAATTGTCATTCTCATCATGTTTCACACATTCATAACACATCAATTTTGTCTTGTTCATGAAATGTTCATCATCAAAAACAAACATAACATCAATTAGTATTGCTCATCATCAAAAACATTTAAACACTTGTTGTAACCCAACATTCTCCAATATGAGAACCCAACATGGAGCATTAGTAACGGTATTCCCAAAACATTGCGAGAAACGAAGACAAGTTCATTTAAAATAGGGCAATGTAATTACATGATTGACATAATTTACCATATGTATTATGAGATATTTTCATGCCATGTTGAGCCATATTTGGATGGTTCAAGTGTGTGCATGTGTGAGAGAAATTATAGATAGAAAGAGATCATGTGCATGTATTTTAAATTACACAATATATGTTCAGTATAACAAGTGTATATTACTGCGTGTAGGACTGTTAACAAAAGGGTATAATCACTGTATAAATTTATAGCATTTATGTAAAAGTCCCAGGTCGCAACGTACTCCAATAAGGGTCACGACGAGGGCAGATCAGAATGAGATAGGGGTTTACACAAAACGCGATGGGTCGGGCAATGCAGGTTGCCAGAATGCAACGGTGTAGCCTGTCGCGATTACATCGCGACAGGTACTGTGTCGCGACGATCCTGAGAACACGGCCTATTGGGCCGTCGCGTTCTCAGCTTCTGCACCTGAGTCCAATAGGGAAAGGACATGTTCTTGGTGTTGGCCCTTTTGGTACGACAGCAAGCTAACCTAGAGGGGGGGTGAATAGTTTTTCTAAAATCTGAAAAACATACTTAACCACAGAAAATTATCACTTGAAGATTTGGTTAGTTGAGTGATAGAGAGTAGTAGTACGGAAGCAAATAAACAATCACACAAATAACATAGGGAATTTATCCTGGTCGGCCCTTCCCACATGGAAGTCCTACGTCTAGTCCCCAAGCAACCTCTTGGGATTTTACTAACCAAGGGTACAGTCCCCCTCAAGCACAATACAATACCCAGCACCCCAACTGGTCTTCTTCTCTTTCCCGGGCAAGAAGGCAGCCCACTTCTTTTACAGATTAAGATGCCAACCTCCTGGTACAAACCCCAGTGCGGTTCTGCTAGACACAAACCCCTAGTTAGGTTCTACATTGTATACAGTCCTACAACTGGACAACGAATAGAAAGAACAAAGCTGAGAGTTGGAACAGATGAACACCAACTAAAAGAAAACTCTCAGCGAAAAGACTCTCTCTCCAGATTACAAAGATGCAGAGAGAGAGAGTGAAGAGAGGAGAAGGAGCTTGAAGCTTGAACACTTCTTCTTGGGCTCGGGCTCTTTCTCTCTTTTCCTTTAAGTGTATATGGAGTTGAGGTCCCTCACAGGATGTACACTCTTAAAAAATCTTCAGGAAAGCTTTTACTTCTTCTTCAGCCTTGCTTCATCTTTTATATGAGCAGCTTTGAACAAATCCATTGAAGTTCTAGCCGTTGCTCATCTTCTCTTTCTTCTGATATTTTGTGATCTACGAGGTCTGCAAGCATAGAAGAAAGTGTTTAAATAAAAGAGTGTTTCTGACAAAAAGGTTCATACCTCTATGTTTCCTGTTGTCACCCAGAAATAGTAGGTAAGCTCCTTTTTGTTCTGACAAGAGAGAAGAGATCTGGATAAATAAAAAAAAGGATCCTCTGTCAGAGACATTTTGACTTTTCATTAGGCACCAAACACATTTGAAACATTTGATTATAAAGGAAATCAATGTTTATATGAAGTCGATGTTTGGACAAAATCGATGCTTAAGTGAAAGCGAATCATTATTATAAATATGGGCAAATCGATGTATGAGCAAATCGTTGTTTTCACTTATCGAATCGTTACAACAATCAAATCGTTGTTTGAGTGAAAGCAAATCGATGTTTGAGTTATCAAATCTATGTTGAAGTGAATCGATGTTTCACTTATGAAATCGATGCGGCGATCAAATCGTTGTTTAACTTATGAAATCGATGTTCTGGTCAAATCGATGTTTTACTTATCGAATCGATGTGAGACCAAATCGACGTTTCACTTATTAAATCGATGTGAGAGGCAAATCAATGTTTCACTTATCAAATCGATGTGAGACTGAAATCGATGTGAGACCAAATCGATGTTCTCACTTATCAAGTCGTTATAAGATGAAATTCATGAGCGATCAAATCGATGTTTAACTTAACGAATTGTTGCATGATCAAATCGATGTGGTACTTTGTGAACTGAAATCGATGTATATTGAATATACATCGATTTGACTTTTTAGTGCAAATCACACAACGATAGTACCATAAATTTATATTTATTAGGAGAACATGATATTAAATATATTTAATAATATTTAATTAATCATAAGTTTTGTTATCACCAAAATATAAGGGTAAAATATAAGAGTGGTTCAACACTTGGATTGCGGTCCAGAACTACCTTGTTTTGACACAGGGTGATTAAAAAATCCATAAGTAATTGTACAAGTGACAAAAATTCATGAAACCAATTTTAAACGACTCTAGACATGTAAGAGTACTTATAGTAAATAGGAATTTGAAAACAAACATGGTTTCAACATGGTTCAATCAAGTGCATTCATGGAGAGCATAGAACAGTGTACAATTGAGATGAAAGATTTAATTTGAGCAACATGGTGGATGATAATTAGGGATTTCAGGGGCAAACGAGGTCTAACTATCATCAGTATCTCCAGTAAAAATTTGAGAGCATGGGATCGAGTATACATGGAGAACAAAAATTTAGAAGAGGGTTCGGGGTCATGGTAGTTGCAAAACTTCAAAAATCAGAAAGAAAAGATTGGCTCAATGGAAAAATATGAAACTAGAGGGCTTTTATTCTTGATGCTTGGAACAACCTACAGACGAAGTTTTATGATTTTTGCTCGTGAGGATGCCTACCTTTGGCTCATTTTCTTTTCTAGGGCTAGAACTTGAAGAACTCGGGTTGAGAGCTTGAGAGATCCTTCTCCCCACGAATTCTCCACCTCCTTAGCCTCCTCTCCACGTCCAACAACCTTGGCAATGAGCTAGGGCCAGCCATGGGGGATTTAGGAGAGTATTTAAGCTTTCCTTCTTTCTATTTCCTTATAGGACTCTAACTCCTATAAATTTCGGGATTTCCTATTCTCTTCCTTCCTTCTAAGCTTGAGAACTTCTAATTGGGTTAGGAAGGGAGCCAAATTCGTGTCCAATCGATTAGGGTAAGGTTAGGAATTCAATTCCCACCCAAACTAGCTATTTTACTCATTTAATAACCCTTTTCTATTTAGGCAAAAATTAAGTTACGAATTTAGGGTATTTTTCTATTATTCTTCTTTTAGAAATCCCTATTTTTGCCCACTAAATTCTAATGGGTCCATTTAACAAAGCCCATTACTCCTTTTCGTTTAATGGGTTTTATTTAATTGTCTTTTTTTTTGAATTTTCAATTAATTAAACTATTATTGCACATATTATTATTATTATTATTATTTTACATTAAATTTTTTTTGATAAATCAAGTTACTACATCCTCCCACTCTTAAAAAGAATTTGGTCCCCAAATTCATATGATCATAGTGGATATAATGACTTACCGAAAAGATAATTTTCAGTCTGATGATTCCTTCGGTTCCCATGTGGCTTCTTCCAATCCACGATTATTCCATAGGACTTTAACCACATGGATGGGACGGTTTCTGAGTTGTTGCACCTTCTGTTCTAGTATCTTGACCGGCTTTTCTTCATATGTCATGTCTTTGTTTAGCACCAGCTTCTCATGGTGAATGATATGCGTAGGATCATATACATATTTCCTAAGCATGAAGACATGGAACACGTTGTGTACGCATGCCAAGTTTTGCGGCAACGCCAGTCGGTATGCAACCTCAACTTCAAAAGGACCGATGAACCTAAGACTGAGCTTCCCTTTTACACCAAATCTTTGGATACCACAGGTAGGTGATACCTTTAAGAGTACATGGTCACCTACTTGAAATTCCAGATCTCTCCTTCGCTTGTTAACATAGCTCTTTTGTCTGGACTGAGCAATTTTGAGCCGATCTCGAATCACCTGGATATCCTTGGTTGTACGTTGTACCATGTCCGAGCCTAGCCATTGCTATTCTCCAACCTCATTCTAGCATGCAGGAGATCTACAATTTCTTCCATATAGTGCCTCGAACAGTGCCATTTTAATACTCGCCTAGTAACTATTGTTATAGGCGAACTCAATTAGGGATAGGTGCTCATTCCAATAACCTTGGAAGTCTATCGTGTAGGCTCTCAACATGTCTTCAACAATTTGGTTGGTTCTTTCAGTTTGCCCATCAGTTTGTAGATGAAATGCAGTACTAAAGTTGAGTTTAGTACCAAGTGCACTTTGCAATCCTTTCCAGAAGTAGGATGTAAATCTCGAATCTCGATCCGAGACAATAGACGATGGGACTCCGTGCAGTCTCACTATCTTATTGACATATAAAGCAGCTAGTACTTCTACCGACCACTTACTCTTTATAGAGAGGAAGTGAGCGGATTTGGTTAATCGCTCTACAATGACCCATATAACGTCGAGTCCACCACGAGTCTTGAGTAAACCCATGATGAAGTCCATGCCAATGCTTTCTCATTCCCATTCCGAGATATCTAGTGGTCTAAGCACACAAGCAGGGAACATATGTTCCTCTTTTACCTGTTGACAAGTAAGGCAATGAGCGGCATATTCGGCTATCTCTCTCTTCATGTTCGTCCACCAAAATGTTCTTTTCATGTCTCGATACATTTTGGTACCTCCAAGATGAATAGTGTACTTCATCTTGTGAGCTTCATCCATTAACCTTCTCTTCAATTCTTCATTGTCGGGGACGCATGTCCTCCCTTGGAATACAAGCCTTCCATCCTCGGTCATAGCAAAGTCTGGCTTCTCAGCTAAAGTCTCCTTGATATGAACCAAGAATGGGTCACTGTCTTGTTGAGCTTTGATCTCTCCCAGCATGTCAGATTGAATCCTGATATTGGAAATCAAGACTCGATCATCCCTATGTTCAATATTCAAGTCTAACCTTGCGAATTGTTCTACTAGTTGCATCTCGCCCAGGATTAGACTCGAAACAGATGCCATCGGCTTCCCACTAAGAGCATCAGCTACGGCGTTTCCTTTGCATGGATGGTATTGGATGTTGAAGTCGAAATCTTTTAGGTATTCCAACCATCTTCTCTGTCTCATGTTGAGCTCCTTTTAGGAGAATAAGTACTTCAAGCTTTTGTAGTTTGAGTAGGCAGTGAATTGCTCTCCATACAAATAATGTCTCCAGATTTTTAAGGCGAAGACCACGGCAGCCAACTCTAGATCATGCACATGGTAGTTGACTTCATGCATCTTCAGCTGTTGGGAAGAGTAGGCGATGGCTTTCTCTTTTTGCATCAATACACACCCTAGCCCAATTCTTGAGGCATCGGTATAGACCGAGAAACTTTCTCCCTCTATCGGAAGAGCGAGAATAGGGGCTGAGGTAAGACAGACTTTTAGAGTCTGAAAACTCTTCTCACACTCTTTACTCCAGAAGTAGGGATTCTCCTTTCGTGTCAGACGCATGAGAAGAACAGTGATTCTTGAGAAGTCCTTTATGAACCGCCTGTAGTAGCCGACCAGTCTTAAGAAGCTTCTGATCTCGGTGATGCTGGTTGGTCTCTCCCAATTGAGTACAGCTTTGACCTTGGAGGGATCAACGGAGATGTCATCCTTTGAGATGACGTGGCCCAAGAAAGACACTTCTTCGAGCCAAAATTCGCACTTGCTCAGTTTTGTGTACAGTTTGTTGTCTCGCAGGACTTGCAGTACCACCTTCAGATGCTCTTCATGTTCTTCTTTGGTCTTTGAATATATAAGGGTATCGTCGATGAAGACGACCACAAACTTTTCAAGGTATGGCTGATATATGTTGTTCATGAGTTGCATAAAGGCTGCAGGAGCATTGGTTAGACCAAAAGACATAACGTCGAATTCTTAGTGTCCATACCTGCTCCTGAAAGCCGTTTTGAAGATATCGTCATCCTTGATCCACATTTGGTGATAGCCAGATCGAAGATCGATCTTGGAGAAATATTGAGCTCTAGATATCTGGTCGAAAAGTTCATCGACCCTGGGCAATGGATACTTTTTCTTGATGGTTAGCTGATTGAGTTGACAATAGTCGATGCATAGCCCCATTGATCCATCTTTCTTTTTAACGAATAGCACAGGTGCTCCCCATGGGGAAGTACTTGGTCAGATGAACCCCTTCTCTAATAGCTCCATCAGTTGTGTCTTCAATTTCTTTAGCTCGGCAGGTGACATTTGGTACGTTTGACGCGATACCGGGGCAGCTCCAGGGATCAACTCAATGGCGAAGTTGACATCACGTTCCGGGGAAATCTCTGGCAGATCTTCGTGAAATACATCTGGGAAATCCTAGACTATGTGGATGTCTTCTATCTTAGAACTCTTATTTTCAACTATTACGGCTGCAAGGAAGGCAATGCAACCTTTCCTTCTCATGTTGTGGGCCTTTATGGCAGAGACTAGAGACATTCGTCTCTTATGTCTAATCCCAGTGAATGACAGCTTAGGGAAATCACTAAAGGTAACCTTCCCTTTCTTACAGTCGACACTTGCCCCATAAGTGGACAACCAGTCGGCTCCCAAAATAACATCATAGCCTTCCATGGGCATACACACCAGGTCGACTTTTAGATTATGGTCTCCGATCATTACATCGGTGGATGGAAAGTATTTGTTCAATTTCTCCTTCTCTCCCAGTGGTGCTGTGACAGAAAATTCACAACCCATGGATATAGGTTCAGCATTCAAGGTATCAAAAAAGTTTTGAGATATAAATGAATGAGTTGCTCCAGTATCAAATAAAACAAATGCTGATAAGGAGAAAACTTGTAGGGTACCTTCTAACATGCCACCTTCCTCAGTGGGCTCTTCATCATGCAGGGCTTGTAGTCTGCCTTCTTTCTTAGGCACATTGGTGCGCCTCTCGTTCTCCTTCAGTAGCGGGCACTCAGGGATGCGGTGCTCGCGGCTTCCATAGCGCAGACATGCGCCGACTTTCCTCCAGCATTCATTAGCCATGTGACCCGGCTTGTCACAGTGTTTGCAGTTGCTTTTAGCTGGAGTGGAGGGGACAATAGCTTTGGGTTTTCTTTCTTGACTGGGTCCCTCCGTGATGTTGAAGGGACGCTTTTTGCCATTGTTTGACTTAGCAGATGACTGACCAGATGTCATTTCTTTTTTCAAGAACTTCCCTTTCGTGCGGTCAGTGAAGTCCATAGCATCTTCTAGTAGTTGAGCTTTCTTTACCATCTCGGCATAGGTCTGGATGTTGAGAGGGGCCAGTTGAGTGATGTATTGTGGCTTAAGGTCGTTGAGAAAGCGCTTAGCCTTCATCCTTTAAATATTCACCAGGTGTTCAGCATAATGTGCCAGTCTTGAAAACTAGGCTTCATACTCGGCCACAGTCAGGCTCCTCTGCTTAAGAGCAGCAAATTCCGTGGCCTTCCTTTCTTGCACACGCTCGGAGAAGTATTTGGAATTGAAGGCTTCTTTGAATTCGGCCCAAGCGAACTACCATTCGCTCGGGTCGCTTCCACAAACTCCCACCAAGCGCAGGCGTCCTTTTCAAGTTGAAATGTGGCTAGTAGCAGCTTATCCCCCACTGCACATTGCATGATGCGGAAAATTCTTTCTGTCTCTTTGAGCCAGTGCTCGGCACATCTAGATCTGTGGATCCACTGAACCTAGGTGGGTTCAAACTCTAGATGTTACGATGCAGCTCGCCTGTACCACTGCGGTTTCCACCACCTTGGGTAGCTTGCATAATGGCACGTATGAGTTCATGGATGGTCTGTTGCATGCCCCTCATTTGAGCACGTTCAACAGTCATCTTAGTTGCTTAAGTTGCTACAAAATAATTCGTTGTTAGAATATTGACGTGGAGTTTAATTTGTGTGTGTGTGAGTTTATTTTAGCTAGTTACACATGGTTCTAACCACATCTCACATAGGTAGGATAATTGACTCTAGTCGAGGCTGGTCAACCTAGATCATCCTATACTTAAGAATAACCTAGGCTCTGATACCACAAAACTATCACGCCCCAACGCGGAATATCGGAACGTGAGGCAATTGCAAATAAACCGATACAAAGTGAGTACTAGACATCACATCATTGAACAAGAAATAAACACTAAAGCAAATTCTTCTCATTAATAATTTCCAATGTCTAGTTACAACCACTACCATCAGAGCCATTCTATAGGGCCCATTTACATTGAATAAAAGCAAAAGGCTAAACTCAAACTCTAAAAACTACTAAGATGCTAGAGTACACTTGACTTCACTCTTGGTCATTTCCGTCCTCTTGAGTGTAAGTCTCTTCCTCGGTCTCACCTAAGAACACAACGACAAATTGTAAGGAATCGATCAGAGTGCAGTGGAAAGCGCGATTCCCTCAGGTAGATATCATTGCCGGCGGTCGGAATCGAACAAAAACGGAGAACCCCCACGTAGGAAGATCCGATCTTTACCTTTGCGCGGTTGCGAAACACCCGAATCTGGGGAGGAGGTAGCGCTGGAGGCACTAGTGCTTCAAGCTGTTCAGGTGTCCGGCCTCTAGACGTGTCCACGCGAGCTCCGGACGCAGACGGGATCTCCTCGGTCTCCACGCGTCTCTCGGATCTCAACTCCACCATGTGCCAGAGAGAGGAGAGAGAGAAGGGGGCACCTAGGGAGAGAGAGAGGAGGTGGCGGCCAGGGAGAGAGCCTGTAGCTTGGGCCATGGTTTAACTCTCCACGTATATTTATAGACACTGCAGTTTTTCACAAAAACCTAGTTATTGTCTATAACGACCATCCTGCCCAGTCTGCTCGGAACTCTATTGCGTGTGACCCTCTAGGCCCAAGTGCTAGTCCAATTTTTAGCCCATCAAGCCCAATAACTCTTTATTGACTTACTATAATTAATCAATATCTCATATTAATTAATTACACAATCAATTATCGTCTCACGATAATTGACCGGGCTTCCAATCAAGTTGGGTGCCAAGCAACACCACTTGATCCTGAAAAGCATTGGGGTTCAGCAACCCATTCAAGGAACCTTTTGTGTCAATAAATACCACTTGACTATAGTCCTTCGCTCGTACAATGCTCCCGAGTGCACTTAGGGTATGGTCAACTGTCAAACCCTAATACGCGCACTCACTTGGATTAGATGCCGCATAACAATATCAGAAAACTCCTTTTCTGATAAGTAGTCATGCCCTGGCCAGGGACTATCAGGCATCTTTCCCTAGAGCATTCACTCTCTTATTACCGAGAGCGAGCGATCCCATGTTGACCACACAATCACCTTCGAAGGTATTCCGCTAGATCCGAACACTTAACTGATTAAGACCCCATGGATAGAGATCTATAAGTTAAGGTCAAAATCTAGAAGTCCACCGACAAGGTGTCCTTGGTGTCTCAGGTCTAAGGACCAATCACGCCACTATGACAATGAATATAGCTGGTTGACAGTTAGGTAACATTACCATCCAGCGATTCATAACGGATCATTTAGTGAACTCATTCTCCAATGAGCATTTACAGATTCACCTTAGTGTCTCCACACAAGTGACAATGAGACCAGTCACCCTCATCATATGAGCAGGTGCAACCTGTACTAGTCTAACCGGATATCCGATGTCCTTCTCGAATATCCTCCGACTAGGAACAATTAAGAATATGCATTTAAAGGACATTAATCCCATTGTTATGATCTCATCATAATTAGTATCCATTGCGCATATTCATGGACTTCATAATGAAACGATAAACGAATTACACATAATGAATATAAAAGCCTTATTATTATTATTAAAGAATAAGATTGTACAAGTTATGATTGGCTTGAGGACACCCATAACTAACAATCTCCCACTTGGACTAAAGCCAATCACCTTTATGTCTTAAACCCATAGACTCCAGGTGGTGC
Organism: Colocasia esculenta; assembly: GCA_014218235.1. NCBI lineage: Eukaryota > Viridiplantae > Streptophyta > Magnoliopsida > Alismatales > Araceae > Colocasia > Colocasia esculenta. The sequence goes on from CM024757.1 coordinate 51,229,562, forward strand.
TCAAACACAATTTAAGTCAAAGGCTTCGTCAGTGGATCTGCAATGTTGTCGACTGAAGGAACTCTTTCCACCAGTACATCTCCTCTAGTGATAATCTCCCTGATCATGTGAAATCACCTTAGAATGTGCTTCCACTTCTGATGAGACCGCAACTCTTTCGCTTTTGCAATGGCCCCATTGTTGTCACACAGCAATGGGATCGGATCAGAGTCACCTGGCACCACACCAAGGTCGGTGATGAACTTCTTCATCCACACTGCCTCCTTGGCGGCTTCAGCTGCAGCAATGTACTCAGCTTCTGTCGTCGAGTCTGCAGTGGTTTCTTGCTTGGAACTCTTCCAGCTCACTGCACCTCCGTTTAAGGTGAACACAAACCTAGATGTAGACTTGCTATCATCTGTATCTGACTGGAAACTCGAGTCAATATATGCCCGAAGTTTCAAGTCCCCTCCTCCATAAACCAGAAATATATCCTTAGTCCTTCTCAAGTACTTAAGGATACATTTCATTGCCATCCAGTGTGTTTCACCTGGATTTGCCTGATATCTACTCGTAACACTTAGAGCAAATGCTACATCAGGCCTTGTACATAGCATGGCATACATGATAGACCCTATAGCCGAAGCATAGGGGACTCTATCCATGACTGCCCTCTCTTTAGGAGTCTTAGGAGACTGCTCTTTAGAGAGATTAATCCCATGTCTCATTGGTATGAGACCTCTCTTGGAATTTTCCATGCCAAACCTTTTGACAATGGTATCTATGTACATGGATTGGGTCAAGCCAAGAATCCTCTTAGATCTATCTCTATAGATACGTATTCCCAATACGTAGGATGCTTCTCCCAAATCCTTCATGGAGAAGTTCTTTGACAATTAAACCTTTACTGATGATAACATCCCTACATCATTCCCAATGAGCAAGATGTCATCAACGTAAAGTATGAGAAAAGTGATAGCACTCCCACTGATTTTCTTATACACACATGGTTCATCTTCATTCTTAATGAAGTCATAAGATTTGATAGCCTCATCAAACCTTATGTTCCAACTACGAGAAGCTTGCTTCAATCCATAGATGGATCTTTGAAGCTTGCATACTTTATCTAGACACTCTTTGGATGTAAAACCCTCAGGCTGTATCATATACACTTCTTCCTCAATGTTTCCATTGAGGAAAGCAGTTTTTACATCTATTTGCCAGATCTCGTAATCAAAGTATGCAGCAATGGCGAGAAGAATTCTGATCGACTTTATCATGGCAACTGGTGAGAAAGTTTCGTCATAGTCAATTCCTTGCCTTTCATGATACCCCTTTGCCACCAACCTTGCCTTATAAGTGTCGATCTGTCCATCTGCACCGATCTTTCTCTTAAAGATCCACTTGCACCCAATAGGTATAATACCTTCAAGCAAGTTTACCAAGTTCCAAACTTGGTTGGTGTACATGGACTGCATCTCAGAATTCATGGCATCTCGCCATTTCCCTGACTGAGGACTATCAACAGCCTCTTGGTAGGTCTTTAGATCATCATCCTCATTATAAGACATGCCTTCACTGATATGTCCAACATATCTTTCAGGCTGTCTAGGTACTCTACCAGACCTACGCTGACCGATGTTTCAACTAGTGGACTTTGCACAGTTTGTGGATCTAGAACCTCTTCTAGATCTACCTTACTCCCACTGTCCTCTTAGGTAAGGTACTCCTCTTCCAAGAAGATACCTCTCCTGGTGACAAACACTCTTTGTTCACCAGGATGGTAAAAGTAGTACCCAAACGTTTCTTTTGGGTATCCAACAAACCTGCACTTATCGGTTCTAGATTCCAGTTTATCTGGGTCGTGTCTCTTCACGTGGGCAGGACAGCCCTAGATTTTAACATATTTAAAATTAGGCTTTCTACCCTTCCATATCTCATATGGAGTAGAAGACACAGATTTACTGGGAACCTTGTTTAGTAGATATGCCGCTGACTCTAGTGCATATCCCCATACGGAAACTGGTAACTGCGAATGACTCATCATAGATCGTACCATGTCCAACAAGGTCCGATTTCTCCTTTCCGATACACCATTCATCTGTGGTGTATAGGGAGGAGTCCATTGAGAAAGGATACCATTATCCTTTAAGAATTGTGTGAACTCTGTACTTAAGTATTCACCTCCTCGGTCTGACCGTAGGATTTTAATGCTTTTTTTAGTTTGCTTCTCAACTTCATTCTTAAATTCTTGGAACTTCTCAAACGCTTCAGACTTGTACTTCATTAAGTAAACAAATCTGAACCTTGAGTAGTCATCCGTGAATGTAATGAAGTATGAGTAGCCACCCTTGTCTTGGGTAGACATTGGACCACATACATCTGAGTGTATTAGTTCCAATATGTCCTTGGCCCTATCTCCATGTCCACTAAATGGAGATTTGGTCAACTTACCCATCAAGCAGGATTCGCAAGTTGCATATGATTCATAATCAAATGGATCCAAGTATCCATTCTTATGCAACTTTTGAAGCCTATTCACGCCAATGTGACCAAGCCTACAATGCCACAAGTAGGCAGTGTTCACACTATTCCTACTTCTCTTAGGAGAAACATCAACATGGAGATTTTCATAAGAAACATCAATCAGATACAAACCATTCACCAAATTTGCTAAAGCAACTAGTTTATTTCTCAAATAAACAGAACAACTATTGTTCTCAATGGTAAACTTGTATCCAATTCTGTCTAAACAAGAAACAGAAATAATGTTCTTAATGATACTAGGCACAAAGTAGCAATCATCTAATAAAAGTAAATCTCCTGAGGGTAACTTGAGCTTCACTGTCCCCACAGTGTGTGCAGCAACACTTGCGTCGTTTCCAAGCCTCAAGTTCACCTCGCCCTTGCTCAGCTTCCTTCTACTTGTCAACATCTGCACATCATTGCAGACATGAGAAGCACATCCAGTGTCTAAAACCCAAGATGTGGAATCTCTAATAGACAAGTGAAGATCTATCATATAGATACCTGAAGCTTCGCCAAGCTTCTGCTTCTCCTGAGCCTTCAATGCAAGGTAGTCCTTGCAATTTCTTTTCCAGTGCCCCTTCTTCTTGCAGTGGAAGCACTCGCCCTTTTCTGCTCCTTTGCTTATGTCCTTCTTTTGTTTTTGCTTGGACTGCTTCTTTGCATTACCTTTCTTAAAGGCTTGCACTGCTCTCCTCTTCTTGTTGGACTTTCCAATCATGAGAACAGTGGGCTTTTCCTTCTTAAGGTTGCCCTCAGCAGTCCTCAGCATGTTCAGCATCTCAGCTAAACTCACCTTCCAAGACATAGGCAATGCGCTCAGACTTGAGGACAATATTTAGGTTCCTGAGCCAATCCGAGTAGTTCGGGACTGTCAATTTGTTGGCATCCAGTATGCCACAGAGTGGGTTACCCGACGACATTTTTGCCAATAAAGGAAATGTAAATACAATTAGCAGATGTTCATAATAATAATTAAATCTAGATTAGGACTTTAATCAAGATTAGCTCCCACTATTTTCTGACAGACTATGTAACCCTCAGATATACAGAATGGGAGACTCCGACGGTTTCCTAGTGGGGATCGGAATCTTACAAACTCATAGCATGACCTTGTGGATAGCACAACAAATCATGCTATGATTTGAAAGCAGTCAACTCTTGACACTTGCAACTCTTGCAATATCCGATCTTATTTTGGCCCCTGAATTTTAATGACCTTGTGGATAGTACAACAAGTCATTAAATCCAGTCTAAACAGTACCATCATTACGTAACGAGCATAGATTTGGATGTAGCCCTTGTGGATAGCACAACAAAGCTACACCGTTCCTCTACCCCGTTTAAGGCATCACCATGCCATAGTTTTAGTCTGTCATCAGATTTGACAAGCTTTGTGGATAGCACAACAAACTTGCCTGATCTAATGGCAATCCTAAAATATAATGATGGAGGGCCACGTAATTCATTCTTAATGATTACGCTACGGCTTAAATTTTAAACGAGGAGGGATTTTGACATATTTTGTCTTGGTCTCTATATCTGCGTGCTATTGACATATAGAATTTGGAATATCATATATTTAATTACATATATCATAGCACATTCCACATATATCATATATATGAAGAAAAACAATGGATGCTCATGGACTTTAACCTAGAGTGGCATTACCAGAGCCAGTTGGTAATCCACAAACATGGCAAACATATGGCAGCCCCGCATTGAATGCTCTTACTTGATGTAACTCTATCTCCATGAGGGTCTTGCATGGTACTCTCCTCCATCTCTGCCAACCTGCTTCTTAAAATTACAAGTAACATTAAATTGGGCTCGCAGGCCCATAAATATACATCAGATAATAATAAGAAACCTTGAACATGTCAAGGGGAGTACACAACAGGAGGGAGATAGAATGTACAACCCAGATTTAATAAAGGGAGAGAGGGAGGCACGCAGTCCTCAAAAATTACATCACATGCCATAAACCATAAACATCATCACATGAAATCTAGGTCCATGATCATCCATCCATACATCAACACATCACATGCATCAATAAGCAATTATCACATAATTACTTCTGAAATAACTTTTATTTCAAAAATATAATAATTATATTTTGAAAAACATTTAACTAAATAATTTAGCTAACATGGATAATATCTAATCAACATTAGATAAACGCCATTCACCGTTGCTGCATGAATCCTCCAAAATTTACTGTTAATTAATTTAACAAGAATCACATTCTTAAATTAATTAACATGCATTAATTAGAAGGTAGGAAATAACTAAAACAATTTCAGAATTCCCTTAAACTAATTAAACATTGGGTCAAGCATCTGAAAATTAATTTACAGAGCGTTAAAACAATTTTAAAATCTCTTAAAACTAATTTCAAAAATTTTCTAGAATTTTTAAAATATTTTTCTGGTTTAAGAACAATTTAAAATACTTTAAAAATGGGGGAAAAGGGGAGGGGCAGGACCGGATCCAGGCGGGCCGGATCCGGTAGCCGGTCCGCCCAGAGGCGGACCGGCGCGGGCACCCGCGCGGGTGCCCTGGGCCCCATCCGCGTCCGGGTAAGTCGACCCGGACGTGGCGGGCGACCCGCGAGGGTCGCCCCTCGCGCCCGACAAGGGCTGCGGCCAGGGCGAAACCCTGGCCGCTGCCCCTCCACGGCCCCGCGCCAGAGCCGAGCGGCCTTGCCGCCTTCCGCGCCGTCTCCGGCGGCCGCGGACGGTGCCAGTGGTGCCGAAAAAACGCCTCCCATCTCCCCTTAGCGCCCAGAAAACTCCCGAAAAACCCCAGATTTGCAGGAAATGCCCCCTTCTTGGACTGTCCAAGAAGCATGGCGGCGGCATCTTGCATGTGGCCTCTATAGAGGGCCAAACGATGCCACAAAGGGTTCTTCGCGAAGCCCTTGGTACCAGGAACAACTTCCATGTACCAAATAGGAAGTGCACATCCCATGTGCGACCCAAGAACGGGGTTAAAATTAGGGATTCATGCAGAACGCGAATCGACAAAAATGCATAAATTGACATTCATATGACGCCGATTGCGACCGAGCCAGCAACCTGGCTCTGATACCACTGTAAGGAATCGATCAGAGCGCAGCAGAAAGCGCGATTCCCTCAGGTAGATATCGTTTTCAGCGGTCGGAATCGAACAAAAACGGAGAACCCGCACGTAGGAAGATCCGATCTTTACCTTTGCGCGGTTGCGAAACTCCCGAATCCAGGGAGAAGGTAGCGCTGGAGGAGCTGGTGCTTCAAGACGTTCAGGTGTCCGACCTCTAGACATATCCACGCGAGCTCCGGATGCAGACAGGATCTCCTCAGTCTCCACGCGTCTCCCGGATCTCATCTCCACCATGTGCCAGAGAGAGGAGAGAGAGAAGGGGGCGCCCAGGGAGAGAGAAAGGAGGTGGCGACCAGGGAGAGAGCCTGTAGCTTGGGCCAGGGTTTAACTCTCCACGTATATTTATAGACACTGCAGTTTTTCACAAAAACCCAGTTATTTTCTATAACGACCATCCTGCCGAGTGTGCTCGGAACTCTATTGTGTGTGACCCTCTAGGCCCAAGTGCTAGTCCAGTTTTTAGCCCATTAAGCCCAATAACTCTTTATTGGCTTACTGCAATTAATCAATATCTCATATTAATTAATTACATAATCAATTATCGTCTCACGATAATTGACCTGGCTTCCAATCAAGTTGGGTGCCAAGCAACACCACTTGATCCTGAAAAGCATTGGGGTTCAGCAACCCATTCAAGGAATCTTTTGTGTCAACAGATACCACGTGACTATAGTCCTTCGCTCGTACAATGCTCTCGAGTGCACTTAGGGTATAGTCAACTGTCAAACCCTAATACGCGCACTCACTTGGATTAGATGCCGCATAACAATATCAGAAAGCTCCTTTTCTGATAAGTAGTCATGCCCTGGCCAGGGACTATCAGGCATCTTTCCCTAGAGCATTCACTCTCTTATTACCGAGAGCGAGCGATCCCATGTTGACCACACAATCACCTTCGAAGGTATTCTACTAGATCCGAACACTTAACTGATTAAGACCCCATGGCTAGAGATATATAAGTTAAGGTCAAAATCTAGAAGTCCACCGATAAGGTGTCCTTCGTGTCTCAGGTCTAAGGACCAATCACGCCACTATGACAATGAATCTAGCTGGTTGACAGTTAGGTAACATTACCATCCAGCGATTCATAACGGATCAGTTCAGTGAACTCATTCTCCAATGAGCACCTACATATTCACCTTAGTGTCTCCACACAAGTGACTATGAGACCAGTCACCCTCATCATATGAGCAGGTGCAACCTGTACTAGTCTAACCGGATATCCGATGTCCTTCTCGAATATCCTCCGACTAGGAATAATTAAGAATATGCGTTTAAAGGACATTGATCCCATTGTTATGATCTCATCATAATTAGTATCCATTGCGCATATTCATGGACTTCATAATGAAACGATAAACGAATTACACATAATGAATATAAAAGCCTTATTATTATTATTAAAGAACAAGATTGTACAAGTTATGATTGGCTTGAGGACACCCATAACTAACACAAATAATGTAGGGTGAGCGATAACACCCAATAGGACTTAAATCTCAAAAGTCAAGCAAGCTTTAAATGATTAATATATTAAAAGGCAGAGCAAGTAATGTTAGAGCGAGAGAGTCTAGTAATGTGAGAGATAGCATGATAGCACGTGATTGAAATAGCACAAGTTTCCAAATATAACATGAGCATCGAGTATAGCACAAATAGCAAGATGGCCATAGCACAAGTATATCAATAGCACAATGAGTATAGTATAGCACTTTTGTTTGTCATGTATACCACGGGAGAATATAGCACTTTGATTGTCATTTAGATAGTCGAGATAGATAGCACTCGAGTGTAATGCCAAACACACTGATCATTTAACTCCCATGGGCAAATAGCACTTTCGGGCGCACATCCCAGGACTAGACCGGGTCCTTTATATATTGTCAGGCATTGGTTATATTGTTTATCTTTAGACAATCAGTCAATGGCCAATATAGAGTACCAAGAAATAGACGAGAGCACTAGATGAACAGACGAGATAGTAGAGTGAACGTGGATAGACGAGCGAGTAAAGTATAGATGAGAACTAAGGAACATTGCACGTAACACGTCGAGTAAATAGGCTATAGTAACAGTTGCACAACACGCGCACTTCGTGTTGGCAGTCAGGTGGAATTCACTACCCTTCCGCTGGCCATGTTGCGCACAGGTGCAGAGGTCCGACGTGATTCAAGATAAAAGTGAATTTCTAATAGCCGTTTGGATCTTACTGATCCCTAAAGGGTATCATAGGTATTAGGGTACAACCAGTTCGTCGACCATGTGGGAATCCATGGACAGAGGAGACTTATAGAGGCCTTGAACAAGGATTCACTAGTCCGGCAGAAGGAGTATCCGGCAGAGAGTTCGTCCAAGTCAAGAGAAAAGTGTGTAGAGAAACAAGTGCCCGACGTTCTAGAGGAATTCTAGAATAGTGGAGCGTCGGTAACGGTATTCCCAAAACATCGCGAGAAATGAAGACAAGTTCATTTAAAATCGGGCAATGTAATTACATGATTGACATAATTTACCAGATGTATTATGAGATATTTTCATGCCAAGTTGAGCCATATTTGGATGGTTCAAGTGGGTGCATGTATGAGAGAAATTATAGATACAAAGAGATCATGTGCATGTATTTTAAATTACACAATATATGTTTAGTATAATAAGTGTGTATTACTAAGTGTAGGACTGTTAACAAAAGGGTATAATCACTGTATAAAGTTATAGCTTCACGATTTATGGGTTTTTATTCAAAAGTCCCAGGTCACGACGTACCCCAGTAAGGGTCGCGACGGGGGCAGATCAGAACGCGACAGGGGTTTACACAGAACGTGACGAGTCGGGCAATGTAGGTTGCCAGAACGCGACGGTGTAGCCTGTCGTGATCGGATCGCAAAAGGTACTGTGTCGCGATGGTCCTGAGAACATGACCTATCAGGCCGTCGCGTTCTCAGGTTCTGCGCCTGAGTCTGACAGGGAAAGGACATGTTCTTGGATTACGGTCCAGAACTACCTTAGTTTGACACAAGGTGATTCAAAAATCAATAACTAATTGTACAAGTGACAAAATTTCATGAAGCCAATTTTAAACGACTCTAGACATGCAAGAGTACTTACAGTAAATAGGAATTTCAAAACAAACATGGTTTCAGTATGGTTCAATCAAGTGTATTCATGAAGAGTATAGAACAGTGTACAGTTGAGATGAAAGATTTAATTTGAGCAACATGGTGGATGATAATTAGGGCTTTTAGTGGCAAACGAAGCCTAACGATCATCAGTATCTCTAGTTAAAATTTGAGAGCATGGGATCGAGTATACATGGAGAACAAAAATTTAGAAGAGGGTTTGGGGTCATGCTAGTTGCAGAACTTCAAAAATCAGAAAGAAAAGATAGGCTCGATGGAAAAATATGAAACTAGAGGGCTTTTGTTCCTGATGATTGGAACAACCTACAGACGAAGTTTTATGATTTTTGCTCATGAGGATGCCTACCTTTGGCTCATTTTCTTTTCTAGGGCTAGAACTTGAAGAACTCGGGTTGATCGCTTGAGAGATCCTTCTCCCCACGAATTCTCCACCTCATTGGCCTCCTCTTCACGTCCAGCAACCTTGGCAACGAGCCAGGGCCAACCATGGGGGATTTAGGAGAGTATTTAAGCTTTCCTCCTTTCTATTTCCTAATAGGACTCTAACTCCTATAAATATCGGGATTTCCTATTCTCTTCCTTCCTTCTAAGCTTGAGAACTTCTAATTGGGTTAGGAAGGGAGCCAAATTCGTGTCCAAGCTATTAGGGTAAGATTAGGAATTCAATTCCTACCCAAACTAGCTATTTTACTCATTTAATAACCCTTTTCTATTTAGGCAATAATTAAGTTACGAATTTAGAGTATTTTCCTATTATTCTTCTTTTAGAAATCCCTATTTTGGCCCACTAAATTCTAATTGGTCCATTTAACCAAGCTCATTACTCGTTTTCGTTTAATGGGTTTTATTTAATTCTCTTTTCTTTAATTTTTCAATTAATTAAATTATTATTGCATATATTATTATTATTATTATATTTATTTTTACATTATTGTTTTTTGACAAATTGGGTTAGTACACAAGGTCTGCAGCCCCTATTCGACACCAAGGGCTGGAATGTTTTCTTGTACTCCCACAAGTGATACTCCCCGATCATTGTGACGGAGTTTTTCAATAACATGGGAATGACGGTTGTGGGTGACAAACTCTACACCACGGTTAAAGGTACCTCCTTCCAGATCACACCCAACCTTTTTAACCGTGCCTTGCAACTCCCAAACTCCGGGGTTGATGTTCTTATCAACCGTCCCACTGCCTCGGAGTACTACAACCTTATCACCCTGCAGCCGTATGATTCTACCAAGGATCATATTAAACTGAATCCCTTCACTTCACCGTCTCATTCATCACATCTTCACCACCATGATTGCGCCAAAGGATGGCAGTCGAGAGCTTGTGACCGAGGTTCACAAGTCCCTTTTCTACTTCATCCTCAAGAGCCAGCAGATTAATTTGCCTATTCTAATCTTTGACCTCATCAAGCAATGCTTTCGCAATCCCAAGAGGTTAATGCCCTATGCTTGCCATATCACCTCTCTCCTTACCTTCTGTGGCATCAACATTCCTGAAGGAGAGCTGGTTACTCTCAAATCCCATAACTCCTATGATCTCACTGCTGCCCATAGGATGGGCTACAAGTTGATTGACGGGAGAGTTACCAGGGCTCTTAGGGGTCAAGAGCCAAATGTGGAAGAAGAGTCCGCTGAGGATGATGAAAATGATGAAGACTCCTATGCTGAGCCAATGGATGCTCAAGGTGGAGATGACGAAGTTCCGCAAGCACCCGCACCACAGGTTGCTGCTCCAGATATGCAGACATTCATGGCAGATCAATTCGCTCAAATGCAGCATCACGTTACTACTGGCTTTGATCAACTCGATGCCTGCTTTGATCAAGTGCAAGCACATGTCAACACCAGAATTGATGCACTTGTTGATACTCACGTTCAAATTCAGCATCAGCTCACCCGACTCTCTACTGAGTTTCATGAGTTCCGTCATCCCCCTGCTCCTGGGAATGACAATGTCTAGAGAATCTAGGATTTAGTTTAGGGTCATCTACTTTTTATTTTCACTAGGATTGGGTCATGAGTCTGTTTGTTCTGTCAGTTATGTCATTTCCCTTCTTTTTTTTTCTTCATTTCATGCAATGGATGTCCTTTTTATAACTATGTGTACTTACTGATCAATGAATGAAAACATAGTTCTTTGCTTCATTGTTATCCATGTGTGCATGGTTTGTCTTTTTGAATGTTGTCAAAAGGTGGAGAAACATCAATTGTAAATTTTATCATCATCAAAAAGGGGGAGAATGTTGGGTTACATTGTGTATCATGACATGTGCTTAAATGTTTTTGATGATGTTTAACATAATTGATGTTACATTGATGTTGGAAACATGATAAATATGGTAAAGACATGAAAGAAATGAACAAATGAAAATAGTGCTTCTATGACTATTCATGTATCCATTATATCTCACATATAATGTCTTTTGATGTAAGTGTGAATGCAAACAAGACAATTAACCGAAGTTAAGTGCAAAAGACCAAGAAATACACTTCAAGTTGTCATGTGTCGATAGCCCCCAGGGCATGTGTCGACAGATAGACCAATCCACAATAAATAGGCTACTGGAAACATATTTATAGTAGTATGTGTCGACAGATGAGATGCACCTGTCGACAAATACAGGATGCCTGTCGACAACAAGCATATCGCCTGTCGACAGATCTAGTCTTCCACGAACTAGCATGGTTATGGAAACCCAAAGTCTGCAGTAGGCGCCGACAGCTATAAAGCACCTGTCGACAGACGAAGAGAAAAGTCAGAAACGTGATTGTGATATGTTCTATATTAGGGTGATCCCTTTAAGCATGAATCTCCATACTTGGACACCCATATATATAGACCTTATGAAGTTATTTTCGCAGCAAGAAGCCACAATACAAAAAACCCTAACCAAAAGTCAGAAGAAAAGTTTCTCTCTGCTGCTCTGCTTCAACTCTCCGTCCAGTTCAAGGAAGATCCATCTCACGAGCGGAGTTGAAGTCGGTTTGTCCATGATTCAAGCTTCTACATCATGTGATAGTCATCAAGTTGAAGCTTGGAGTTCTTCTGGACGACCACCAAGAAGAGTTCTTCATCAAGATTTATTTTTACTTCTCAGACCTCTTCTTCTTCTACACTTTTCACTACTCTGTGTGTGTGGCAGTGGTTCAAGCATCTCTTGTGCTTGATTCATGTGTGGGTTGTTGTTCTGATTGCGTTTTTGCATTAGACAACGTGCGTGTGTGTGTTTTTAAAGTTGAACTCGCTGATAAGCAGTCGTTCTACGTGTGTGTGTGGAGGGTGGACGTACGATACACAAGTTGTGTACTCCGAACCACCTTAAATCTTCGTGTCCTATGGTTTGCACATTTTCACGGTAGATGTTTGGTAGGCACATTGATTGTTCACACGCTATATAGATCTCTAATGTTCTACTCACAATCAGCACACACATGGAAGTCCGATTTCAGTACATATTTACTTAAGTATTCTTCATGTCAGTGTTAGCATCTAAAAGAAGGTCATAGTGCTTTTAAATCAGTGGTAATCTATTCAACCCCCCTTCTAGATTACTGCACCAGGTGGTTCCGCACACCTTTCAGGTATGAGAGAGGTATTCTTTCTAACTCGCTTTCAATTAACCCTTAAGTTACATCACCAACCAATCATTATATTATGAGCAATTCACAATTAGACTCTCTGTAAGTCCAGCTCATAAACACATGTGAATTTGGGGACCAAATTCTTTTAAGTGGGGGAGGATGTAACACCCCGGAAAATCAGTAATTGGAAAAATAGAAATAAATTGAAAACGATAAAATTCAAATAGCAAAAACGTACGTGCCATTAAAGTACATACAAGAACCCATTATAAAATTGCGTAGAAATCATAGCTCAACTCTAAATAATACTCCCTAATGACCCACGAAGAAATTCGTGCAAAGGAAAATCAGATGGTCCAAGTTTAATACATTTTACGACTGAGTATCGTAATCAGGGAATAAGTCGGGAAATCATTATCACACATACTTAGATGAGTCAACAAATTAAATAAAAATCATAGATGGACTTAAAATAATATCCTCTAATGATCCATCAAGCAATTTGGGTCAATAAAAAAAATCATTTGGGGTAGGCTTAAGAGTTATTGTGACTTATTATCGTAATTAAGAAATAAGTTGGAAAATCCTTTATCATGTGTATAAAATATGATCATGAACCAAATTAAAAATGATGGGTGGACTTTAAACAACATGGATTGATAGCCCATTATCGGAATGGTTTAGCACCTCGGAAAAAGTCAGTGATTTGAAAATTGTAAATAAATGGAAAGAAATAATTTCTATATTATCGGAATGGTAGAACGTACGTACCACTATTGTACATACAATAACACATTGGAAAATTTTGTAAAAATTATAAATCAATCCCAAACATTATTCCTAAGTGTTCCACGAAGAAACTCATGCAACAAAAAATCCGATTGGCCAAGTGTACGTCACAATGTGACTAATTATCCAAATTAGGAACTAAGTCGGAAAACCATTAACACGGAAATATAACATGATCCCAAATTAAATAAACATGTTGGAGAGACTTCCAACATCATGTATTTATGACCCATTATCCGAATTGGGCCAATGGAACACCTTTGGCCCAAGAATAAAATGAAGCAAGAAAAATACATGGAAATTCGTAACTCTAATTGAGCTGAAATTAGAAAGAGGTAATTAGGGCAAATTCTAAGGCAATTAGGCTCTCTTGGCAATCCAAATTCATTCTTAACCATGGTGGGAAACTTTATAAAACCTCACACACTCTATTGGGGTGTGAAATCATCAAATTATGGAAGGTGGGAGGCCAAAACCACACCCTTCCTTACGTACACCCAATGGGACTTCTAAAACACCCTAGATGTATATATACATGCCTTGGAGCCCTAGGAGATGAATTTACAGATTGTTGGGGTCGTGGGAGGCTATTCTTGAGCACCCAAGGTGGAGGAAATCGCCCCAACTCGGAGCTTTCTTCCCTGCTGCTTCTGCATCAACCTGTGCAGATAGCTATTCTTGGAGTCAACCATAGGTAAGCCAAACCTTAACCAAACCGTTCAAGACATAAATCCCTGGAAAGAGAGTCGAGTCTAGCTCCTAACGGCAATGGTTTTGCTATTTTTCATTTAGTAGATCGGGTGTATTAAGCGTTCTCCTCCAAGCGGTTTGAACAAGGGCATTTCTAGAGGATGAGACTTCTTTAACCCAAAAGGCAGGTGATCTTGGGCCAAATCTAAATAAATCCTATGTCCGTGTAGAGAGCATCGAGTCTACTTTCATGTGCAAGTGATTTCATCAATTTTCATTGAGTATATCTTGAGTACTAAGTGTTTTGCCAAAGTCGCACATGTCTAGGGCTTTTTGCGTTCTTCATGTGTTTCACGCAAACTGAGGTCGATTTGGGTAAAAACAAAAACATGAAACGTCTTCTACTAGATGTCCTCGTCATTTTTTGTGTTAAGAGTTTTATCTAAATGTCGTTAGATTTCAATTTATAGGTCAATCATGAAGGGTGTCACATTTTTTCTGGGTTTCAGGCAAGATCCAAAACTGCGACGACTCCAGACGTCGCGATTCATATTGCATTAATGCGACGTACTGGTAGGTCGCAATTTTGTGAACGGCGACCGATAGGTCCATTGCATTTTAATGTCTGACTAGTCAACAACGTTGCATGAAACTGTGTAACGATATGGTCGTTCGGATCCGGGTTTATCGGGTCTATGTGTGGAGCTTTTGACCAAGAGATGGTCAATGGGCTATTTTCGTGGTTTGTGTACACAGGGAGAGCACTGTGGGCTGGTTATCCCAGCCCATTTGCACTGCTGGCTCACAGTTTGGAATTGCGACAGAGGAAGGCGACGCGATCTGAACGCGGCGGACTTGCTGCACGCGATTCCAGGAACCGACTCTGTGGCATGTGGCTCGGGTTTCTGTTTGGCGTCGGACAAGGTGGACGCATTTAAAGGGTTTAAACACGGCGTCTGCCTTGGACGCAATTTCAATCAGAGTTTTAAGTGCATCGTTTCGGCCAGACAGAGCAGAGGAGGCTCTGTTCGGCGCAGGGGAGGATGTCGTGGCTTCTCCGGCGAGGATTTCTGGCAATTTCGACTTCTGGTGGTCCGTGCGGTGTGAGAACCACGTGAAGACGACGCTCGGAGCATGGGCGTGCCGTTGGCAAGGAGGTTTTGACGTTCTTCGGCTTCTTCCAATTGCTAGGGAGACTACCTACCTTGTGTTATTGTTTTAAAGCATGTTTGGATTTGGGATTAAGGGTTGGAGCATGTGTGGGTGGTGTGCTAAGGTTTGGAATTGTGTTTACTACTTTGAATTGATGTTTGGTCAGCCTATGTGTGGTTTCTCCTGTGTGGAAGTGTGGGGTTCGGTCTGTGAAATGAAGTCACAAACAAACTGGAGTCGCGTCGCCCACCGTGATTCGATGAACGCGACGAATCACAATGACGCGTTCTGCTTTCCGATGTGTCTATTAGGTTGGTCATCGTGTCGTGAACTTGTGGTCAATCGCATTAGCGTGAAACGCGGCGTCAAGGTTGGACGCAACTATGAGTTGACCGGAGGTTTGACTGATTGGGGTTTTATGCCGTCGTGTCGGGCCAACGTGACCTAGTCGCGTCGCTAAGGCCTGTCGTGATAGCCTTTGTGATAGCGTCTGGAAGGGCCGACGCGACATCGTCACGGTGCTTGGCCCTATCGCGACAAGGTTTGGAATGGCATCCAAACCGATCGACGCAATTCAAGTGGCGGCGTCTATGCTGGACGCGTTTCAGGTTCTATGGTCGTTTTGTGATGGTCGGGCAGTGAAGGTTCTGTGTAGGAAATAGCCCGGGTTTCTTAATGTTCTTTAAAGGCTGTGGTTATGTTTATTATGTTATGTAGTTTGAGTTGCCAAGGAGGTCATGGGGTAACCAATGACAGGCAATGCTATATTCTAACATTGTTATGGTATGTTTATGCCATGTGTTAAGTATGTTAAGGTATTACGATAGGTGTTTAATGGTTAATATGTATAGATCTTACGTGTGGTCTTGGCGGTCATGTGATGACCCCGTTAATGAGTGGTAGTGTGTAGAATGGCTTGAGGGTCATAGGGTGACTGATGATTAGCCATTCCTTACACTTGAGTACCGTGTGTTGTGTATGTGTCGGCGTTGGTTGGCTTGGAGGTCACATGGTGACTGTTGACAAGCTGAGCTCGACACTTGTATACCGTGGTTTATGATAAAGAATCATATATCGTGCTTTGTGTGCATGCCGAGTCTGGTAGTCCGGCGCCTATTCCGGAATACCTCTCTAGTCGGTTACCCTAGCACCGGGTGCTTAGGGCTTGTCCCGGTACGTGTGTACCGTAGAGGTCTGAGTCGTCTTCCTGGACACCCTCCTCTTGTGCTTGAGTAGTACGTCCGGCTGAGGGGAAAGACGACTGGGGGCAGCTACTTGTGTTTGTGGGTGTGCAGTCGCTTGTAGCATGCTCATGGTTGGGGGACGGACACCAGTAGTCGACACTGGTCCCCATCTAGTCCTGTTCCAGTGCCTCACTTTAGGGTTCTCAATAGGAGTCCCTAAAGGTGTCAGGCTTGCGCCTGCTGGGTGTGTGACTTGCAAGTTGTGGTGGTTAGCTAGTCTCCAATGTTCTTGGCTTGTTGTTGTAGAGCGGCAGTTGGACCTTCCGTCCATGACTGCGAGACTAGGAGGCAGTTCTTGTGCTTTGTTGTCCTAGTTTGATACTGGTGTCATGAACCAGTAGTCTGTTCCCGTGTGGTGGCGTCGTCTCCGTACCGACTCGTGTTTGACCACTGATTGTGGTTTGTGTGTGAATTGTTGGTTAAGGTTATAACCGTGAAACCGTTAACCGTTGTGGTGTGCCCTGGAGGTGGCACAGTTTTGTGGTTCAGTGTTGTACCTCGTGGTAGCAGGTACATGTACCCCTCGTGGGTAGAGTTGTGTTGTGGTATGTGAGTCCGACCTCAGCTGGTGTTGAGGCGAGACCGCGCGTACTATGGAGGTCTTGTGGTGTAACGCTCCACGTGTTAAGAAGATTGGTCTCCATTTACGATGTGGTTTACGGGTGTTGGCTGGTTGTTGTCAATCCCGATGCTTCGTGTGTGATGGTTAGCCTGTGAGACCATAGCCTAGGCAGTGGTTTTCCGGTGAGGCTTGTGGTCGAGGTGTTTTAGTTGAAGGGTGGACTAGTGGGGTTAAGCTAGTCTTGTGTTTCCATTTACTTTCTGAGGACCGGGGTTTAACTGGTGTGTTATGATTAGTTGTGGTTTAACATGCTTGTGTGCGCATGTTATGTTTCAGTTGCCCGTGTTGCCAGTGAGACCCTTTGGGTTTGAGGTCTCTCGTGTAGTTGTTGTTTCTTTGTGGGAGGTCCCTACTGAGCCAGTGACTTGTTGAGGCTCACTCCCTTACAGTCTGTTTCAGGTGTTGGCCGACTTAGCAGGCGTTGGCTGACTTCGACGTGGTTTACGCAGAGTAGTGTAGACTTGTACCACCAGCAGTAGAGTAGTTGAGTCGTTTGAGCTTGTGCTCCCTCGGGGTATGGCCCAGGCAGTTGTACTCTTTAATTGGACATGTAATATTGTAAATGTGGACTATTGTACATTGTGGTTATAGTTATATACACTTGTACTTTCCTGTGTGATATTGTGTAATTGTGGTCTTTTATATTGGTACTGGACACGTATTTATGATATCCCTTGTGAGACTTCAGTCCGATTGCGGGAGACGGATCTGGATATGGACCCTTAATGGGTATAGATATCCGAGGCCGTTATAGTTGGTATCAGAGCAATGGTCCAGTTAGAATATGAAAAGACATTCAAGGTATAATGTCCCAATACATGAATTAATGTCCACTGCTGGTAGTAAGTCTGCGGTTTTGTGTGGTATCAAGTGGTTTTTGGTGTGACTTTTTGACACGTAGATCGTGTGTTTCTGCTTGTTAAGTTGACAAGTGTTGGCAGTGGTTGAGAAACAGTGTAGGTTGTGGTGAGAATTGTGTGGTTTTTTCACTAGTGTGCCAGTCTGCAATGAAAGAATAATTATTTAAAGGTCCTTAGTTATAGAAATTGAAGAGTTTCGAGAATTCAGATATGGAAACTAGTAAGGATGTTATAGTAAGAACCAGAGTTGGCATAGATAGGTAAGAGGTAATAATGGGATAGTATGGTAAAGAAACAGTGTTATTGACGTAGAATAGCTTGTGTTATGATTGTTGCATGTCTGGACTATGGTCAAGAACTTTGGTAGAGGTAGTTGAGTAATGAAAGGTGCAGTGAGAGCGGCATTGTAGTGTGGAACAATACTTGTTTACCTAAGGAATTGTGATTAAGGAATTCAGTAAGGGTAACCACTGCATCTGAGATTGAGATATGTGCTAGCTAGCAAGTGTTAAAGAGTGGTTTGAATGATCATATGATAAGGTACTGGTTAGAAGAGGATCAGAGATAGCAGAGGGTTGAGAGTATATTGTAATTAGAAGTAGATAAGCCAAAGAGTTTGAGAATTGTGCTGTTATGAATTGAGATGGTGATAGAAAATTAGAGTTAGAGATTTATGTAGGTTTGTGCCGAGGTGATCACCCGAGTAAAGAAAAGTAAAGGAAGATTTGTGTATAGTCAGTTTTTTTGAGAATTTCAAAAGGAAAGATGTTTTCTCGACAAATGGCGGTCTGTCAAGATTTTATAGAATGTCCTGTTAAAGGTAGATGAATTAAAAAAAAAAATAGTGTCGTCTAGTAGTTGGGTGTAGCCTGAGAGGAAAGAAAGATAAAAGCTGAGTCCGATAAAGATTAAGAATGAGGTTAAGAGTGATGGGAATGAGAAAGAATATTAGTGGATATGTTGTAGCAGTGGTACTTCAGCATTTGAGAATAAAGCAGTAATGTGGAATAGAGAAAGCAGGCAGAGCAGATTATTGTATTAAAGAAATCGATTTCAGGTTTTGGCTTTGAGGGCATTTGAATGAAAGATGACTAGATATCAGCGAGAATTGCAGCGTAGCTGACATAGTGAGTTTGCCAGATAGTAGAGTGGTTAAGAGAAATGTTCGCAAAAATGATAGCACGACCAGAATGGAAATAATAGAGGAAGCAGTTCAGAAATTTAGGTTCTTTCTTCTAGTATTTATATGATTGAGTAAGATGGATTGAGAAATGAGAAGAACTAGAATTGAGTTCAGCCCGAACTAGTGTAACAGCAAGAATGGAAGGTAATGTGAGGTAGTAATAAGAGCAGTATTTGTGAGATACTTTGCTAAGAATCCAGTGCAATCAGAGCAGCGCCGCGAAAACATGGAAGATTCGATATCCACAAGTTATCCGAAGTTTGGTAGATTAAAGTTAAGTTTGAGGTTTTCTGCACCGTTAGGCCAAGAGACAGTGGTTCATGATCAAGTATGATTTAGGGCATCCTGAATAGAAAAGTATTAAGAGGTAGGAAATGCAAGGATGGTAATTGATGTTCTTTGGGAAAGCTGGCAGAGAAAAATTTGAATATAAATGAGGTAGAGTAATGAACAGCAGTGACAGATAGATAATGGAATAGCACCAGGCAATTTGAGATTTTAAAGTTGGTTCTGCATGAAAGAGCACTGAAGTGTGGCAGTGTATAGCAAGAGGTCTGAATTAGAAAAGCAGCTCAGAAAGAAATGTTACGAAACACAGTTGAGGAAATGTGGACGTAGGTTGAGTCCAAGGAGATAAAGCACCAACAGCAGGGTAGAATTGCTTACAACTACAAGGTATAGAAAGAGTGGAAGAGCGGACTACAATAGCCTAGCTGAGCAGCTATGAAGGAAATTAAAGAGAGAGGAAAAACGGAATGGACACGGGGAAAGAGCAGATGGACATGATTAGAAAGGAGAGAACGAAGGACATATCCTACTTGTTCTGTTTACGGCTTTATTTCTTTTTAGGTGTTAGTCTGCTTTACCGTGGTTTCATCCTGAATGTCGAGGATGATATTTCTTTTAAGGTGTTAGTAATGTAACGATACGGTCATTCGGATCTGGGTTTATCGGGTCTATGTGTGGAGCTTTTGACCAAGAGATGGTGAATGGGCTGTTTTCGTGGTTTGTGTACACAGGGAGAGCAGTGTGGGCCGGTTATCCCAGCCCATTTGCACTGCTGGTTCACAGTTTGGAATCGCGGTGGAGGAAGGCAACGCGATCTGAACGCGGCGGACTTGCTAGACGTGATTCCAGGAACCGCCTCTATGGCACGTGGCGTGGGTTTCTGTTTGGCGTCGGACAAGGGGGATGCATTTAAAGGGTTTAAATGTGGCATCTACCTTGAACGTGATTTCAATCAGAGTTTTTAGTGCATCGTTTCGGCCAGACAGAGCAGAGGAGGCTCTGTCCGGTGTAGGGGAGGATGCTGTGGCTTCTCCGGCGAGGATTTCCGGCAATTCTGACTTTTGGCGGTCCATGCGGCGCGGGAACCACGTGAGGACGATGCTCGGAGTGTGGGCATGCCGTTGGCGAGGAGGTTTTGACGTTCTTCAGCTTCTTCCAGTTGGTAGGGAGACTACCTACCTTGTGTTATTGTTTTAAAGCATGTTTGGATTTCAGATTAAGGGTTGGAACATGTGTGGGTGTTGTGCTAAGGTTTGGAATTGTGTTTACTGCTTTGAATTGAAGTCTGGTCAACCTATGTGTGGTTTCTCCTATGTGGAAGTGTGGGATTCGGTCTGTGAAATGAAGTCACAGACAAACTGGAGTCGTGTCAGGTGTCCACGCCACAATTCAATGAACGCGATGCATCGCGACGACGCATTCTGCTTTCCGATGTGTCTGTTAGATCGGTTGTCATGTCACGACCTTGTGGTCTGTCACGTTAGCGTGAAATGCGGCATCAAGGTTGGACGCGACTATGAGTTGACTGGAGGTTTGACTGATTGGGGTTTTATGGCGTCGTGTCTGGCCAACGTGACCTGGTCCCGTCACTAAGGCCTGCCGCGACAACCTTTGCGATAGCGCCTAGAAGGGTCGACGCGACATCGTCGCGGTGCATGGCTCTATCGCGACAAGGTTTGGAATGGCGTCCAAACCGATCGACGCGATTCAAGTGGCGGCGTCTGTGCTGGACACGTTTCAGGTTCTGTGGTCATTTTGTGATGGTCGGGTAGTGAAGGTTCTATGTAGGACCTAGCCCAAGTTTGTTAATGTTCTTTAAAGGTTGTGGTTATGTTTATTATGTTATGTAGTATGAGTTGCCAAGGAGGTCACGGGGTGACCAATGATAGGCAATGCTATATTCTAACATTGTTATGGTATGTTTATGCCATGTGTTAAGTATGTTAAGGTATTACGATAGCTGTTTAATGGTTAATATGTATAGATCTTACGTATGGTCTTGGCGGTCATGTGATGACTCCGTTAATGAGTGGTAGTGTGTAGAATGGCTTGAGGGTCACAGGGTGACTGATGATAAGCCATTCCTTACACTTGAGTACTGTGTGTTGTGTATGTGTCGGCGTTGGTTGGCTTGGAGGTAACATGGTGACCGTTGACAAGCTGAGCTTGACACTTGTATATCGTGGTTTATGATACAGAATCGTGTATCGTGCTTTGTGTGCTTGCCGTGTGTGGTGGTCCGGCGCCTATTCTGGAATACTTCTCTAGTCAGTTACTCTAGCACCGGGTGCTTAAGGCTTGTCCCGGTACGTGTGTACCATAGAGGTCTGAGTCGTCTTCCTGGACACCCTCCTCTTCTGCTTGAGTAGTACGTCCGGCTGAGGGGAATGACGACTGGGGCAGCGACTTGTGTTTGTGGGTGTGCAGTCGCTTGTAGCGCGCTCGTGGTTGGGGGAAGGACACCAGTAGTCGACACTGGTCCCCAGCTAGTCCTGTTCCAGTGCCTCACTTTAGGGTTCTTGACCGGAGTCCCTAAAGGTGCCAGGCTTGGGCCTGCGAGGTGTGTGACCTACAGGTTGTGGTAGTTAGCTAGTCTCCACTGTTCTTGGCTTGTTGTTGTGGAGCGGCAGTTGGACCTTCCGTCCGTGACTGCGAGACTAGGAGGTAGTTCTTGTGCTTTGTTGTCCACGTTGGATACTGGTGTCATGAACCAGTAGTCCGTTCCTGTGTGGTGGCGTTGTCTCCGTACCGACTCGTGTTTGACCACTATTTGTCGTTTGTGTGTGAATCGCTGGTTAAGGTTATAACTGTGAAACCGTTAACTGTTGTGGTGTGCCCTGGAGGTGGCCCAGTTCTGTGGTTCAGTGTTGTACCTCGTGGTAGTAGGTACATGTACCCCTCATGGGTAGAGTTGTGTTGTGGTACATGAGTCCGACCTCAGCTGGTGTTGAGGTGAGACCGTGCATACTGTGGAGGTCTTGTGGTGTGACGCTCCAAGTGTTAAGAAGATTGGTCTCCATTTACGATGTGGTTTACGGGTGTTGGCTAGTTGTCACCAATCCCGATGCTCCGTGTGTGATGGTTAGCCTATAAGACCATAGCCTAGGTAGTGGTTTTCCGGTGAGGTTGTGGTCGAGGTGTTTTAGTTGAAGGGTGGACTAGCGGTGTTAAGCTAGTCTTGTGTTTCCCTTTACTTTCTGAGGACCAGGGTTTAACCGGTGTGTTATGATTAGTTGTGGTTAACATGCTTGTGTGCGTATGTTATGTTTCGGTTTCCGGTGTTGCCAGTGAGACCCTTTGGGGTTGAGGTCTCTCGTGTAGTTGTTGTTTCTTTGTGGGAGGTCCCTACTGAGCCAGTGACTTGTTGAGGCTCACTCCCTTACAGTCTGTTTCGGGTGTTGGCCGACTTAGCAGGCGTTGGCTGACTTCGACGTGGTTTATACAGAGTAGTGCAGACTTGTACTACCAACAGTAGAGTAGTTGAGTCATTTGAGCTTGTGCTCCCTCGGAGTATGCCCCAGGTAGTTGTACTCTTTAATTGGACATGTAATATTGTAAATGTGGACTATTGTACATTGTGGTTACAGTTATATACACTTGTACTTTCCTGTGTGATATATTGTAATTGTGGTCTTTTATATTCGTACTGGACACGTGTTTGTGATATCCCTTGCGAGACTTCGGTCTGATCACGACAGACGGATCTGGATATGGACCATTAATGGGTATAGATATCTGAGGCCATTACAAATTGTGTGCAGCATGGTTTTCCGCGCCAGTCATGAACGCGACGGCATAGGCCATCGTTATTTGACTCATTTTCCCACCCAAAGATTTTCTGTATTTTTATATTCGATTTTTAAAACTATCTTATGAACGCGATGGGTAGACCCGTCGTGATTCCATTTGAAAGGCGGCCACATGACCAGTCACGATTTGAACGCAACGGGTAAGTACGTCACGATTTAGACACTTGTTACCGAACTGTGTTTTGTCCGTGTACGGCTTTTTTAAGTGCATCGACTGGTTCTGACGCGACTTAAGGGCCAACCCGAGACTGTTCTTTCTGGCTAGTCAGTCACATGTTTAGTCTCTTAGTCCGTTAGCATGTTACTTAGTGTGCATTGGCCTAAAAGTGATCAACCTATTTGAAAACTATAAAGACATGAATATGATTCTAATGTATATTATGAAGTGAATGATCTTATGTTATTGATTATCATCTTGTGATCTAGCTTGATACGAAATTGTCATATTAAGAATGTGTTATGAAATTGTGGAGAATACATGTTAGAATAGACTTACTTAGTTAAGCTTTCCGATTATGTTACTCGCTTGTTGAATGTTAACGTTCTTTCTTTATATGCTTTCTGAGGTTTTCATATTTGGCACGACACCACACGTTTGCATGATTAGGCACACCCCTCTTTGGGAATTGGGAGGTCTCTGCCGGTCATTCTGTATTGGTAGACTAACGATCTTTTCCCTAAGACCTCTGTAAGTCTCTGTACTCTATGGATTCCCTCATAGAGGCCGAGGTGGTTGTACCATGAAGTACCTTGGAGATAGAGAGCACTTGTACCATGTACGATCTGTCATTAGTCATCCTCTTGTCAAGAGATTAAAGAATTATGAAACATAAGATATGTTGTTATACTGTCCTAATAATCTCTTGAGCTATTGTCATACCTTGACTATGTGAATGATCATGATCATGGTCCTTATTACAATGAGCTTTATTGGAAATCCGTGGCCATAATATATATATTGATCGGCACAACGTGGGACATTGGTTCATTGACTAATGCCTGTGCAATAGGGGCCCTGTCTGGTCCTAGGGAGGAGCGCCCCAACGTACTTATTAACCGTGGGAGTATGAACTTGTGGTGCATGGCATGGCACTAGAATGTGTGCAAGATTTGTGTGAATGTGCCTTCGTTTGATGTGATATGATACCTCTGATCACGTGAATATGTGATATCTGTGTGAATATGGCCAATTCTTGTTTATGTGATACGAACTCATTCTTGAAATCCTTGTGATACCATTCTATTCTTCAATTACCTATCCAATACATATGAAAGTCAATATTTGTTTCGTTATGATATTCGTTCTATTCAGCCAATTGACTTGTTAGAAATGCATGCCCGTATAGCCATCATGTACTTGTTAAGATCCTGCTTATTTAAAATGCTAATCACGTATATTAGTGCCCGCACATTGAGATGTAAATCCTACTGGGCTAGTTTGCTCACCCTTATCTTCCTAAACATTTCAGGTTGTGAAGATGAGGTGCACGTTTTAATGGGGGACTTGTGCGCCGAGCGTGGAGTACGCCTTAGAGAGTCTTTCTTATTCTAGATTAGAGAGAGATTAGTAATCATTGTAATTTTGTCTTTCTTTGAGAGTTAGATGAGACAAGTAGTGGTGAGTTGTTCTTATTTTGACCTTTAGAGGTTGTAACATTCACTTACAATGAATAAAAGAGTTTCATTATTGAATTATGGGCCCTATTGATATGAGCCATTTGTCCTGGCTTCTGAATGCTTACTTATTCGTCGCGTTCCCGATTTAAGTCCACTGCTAAAAATCGAGGCATGACAAGGCAACTGGGATATTCTCCTGGCTACTTGGTGGCCCAGTAATTTGGTCTGGCGGTTCATCTCTTATTTTATGATCTTCCATGCATGAGCTTTTACTTCTATCCTACCTTACTCGATCACCAGTGGAATTATCAAAAGTAACAAACCCAACTTCTTCTTGCAGAGTGGTGCAGTTATTATTAACAGAAATCAGAAAGTTCTCATGTTGCACTAAACTGGTCTTCCCAGAATCGGATATAAATTGTTAAAAGTAGTGGCTTCATCTACGCCCAGTGTAGCAAGCGCAGTAGGCACAACAGTGGAAACATGTGGAACACAAACTTCGATTATTCCATCACCAACTAGAGGAACAGCAGAAGTTGAAGGTTCCGCCCCTAACCCTTGACTAACAAAAACCCAGACTTTAGGAGGAGCGGGAGCCTTAGGGGGGGTGGGGGGTATATTCCGCTTAAGGGGTTGCATGTCCCAGTCTACAACAAGAACAACAATATTCCGGCAGGTTTATGTAAACAACTTCCTGCCAGTACCCTCCAAACTCTCCATGCCAATCCAAAGTCTCTCTGGCCTAGGCTTTAAAAGATCAATCTCAATGCATACCCTGACCGCCTTTGTGTTAAGCAATAACTCAGTAGCATGCACTATTTGCAGAACCAGACCAACATTTGCAGCAATGGAAAAAAGGAGGCTCTTCTGATAAAGGTTAACCGGTAAGGCAGGAAAGTCCACCCACACAGGGACAATAGAAGGTTCTTTAGAGGGTTTAAACAAGGGTGTCCACTTGAAAAACCAGAAGAGCTTACCTTGAACATAGAGGGATTCACACAAGAGAACTCTGAGATAATCATCCTAACTCTTGAACCTCAAAAGAAGGTGCATGTTAGCCAAGGCGCTGATGAGAAAGGAGTCTTTGAGGTTGCACCTAGAGGCGAGCAGGAATTGCCGGCCTCCCATATGCAGTCTTCGCCACCACCGAGAACATGAAGGGTTTGATTGAGGCCTCCATCTCCTCCTTGGAAAAGTACATCACTGGTTCGCCCTGGTCTGTGAACGCCAGAGCATGCACCTCTGTGTTAACCGGGGGTAGTTCGCGAGATGCAGCGACCACCCTAGCGAACGAAGGCCCAGCAGCAGGCAGGGGCATCCCCCCTGCAGCCTCCATGGCCGACCAGGCCCCAAGGGCCTATGGTGCCAAACGAGGCAAGAAACCTTATGGCTTATCTCTCTAGAAACCCTAGAGAGAGAGGGGCAAAATTCTATGTATATCGATCACATCGACTTCTAATGAACAACGACTTCAAACATCGATTTCGTTCAACATCGAATTCATTGAAACATCGACTTCAGTTGAGCATCGATTTCACTAAAACATCGACTCCATGTAAACATCGATTTCAATCAAACATTGACTTCATTGAAATATCGATTTCAGATGAACATCGATTTCACTAAAACATCGACTCCATGTAAACATCGATTTCAATCAAACATCGACTTCAGTGAAACATCGATTTACTCTCAACATGGATTATGTTTACATCGACTCTCTTTGTACATCGATTATCTTTAACATCGACTTCACTTAAATATCGACTTCAACATCGATTTCGATTAAACATTGACTCTATTGGAACATCGACTTCAAAACATGGATTACATTGAAACAACGATTACATTAGAACATCGATTGTCTTTCACATCGACTCTAGTCAAACATCGATTTCATACATGGATTACATTGGAACATCGATTGTCTTTCACATCGACTCTATTATACTTTAACATCAATTTCCTCTGTATTTCAAACGTTTCAAATTGTCTTTGGCGCCTAATGAAAACTCAAATACATTTCATATGCGTAACCTACTATTTCTCTGACAGAAAATCTTTTTGCTTATCTCATAGGATCTCTTCCTTCCTGTCAGACAAAAAGAGATTACGTACCACTTCTGGGTGTTAGCAGGAAACATAGAGGTATGAGCCTTCTGACAGAAACACTTCTCTGGTCTAAACACTTTCTTCTATACTTGTAGACCTCGAAGACCACCAAGTGGCTGTCAGTCAGAAGAAGAAGAATAGAAAGATAAGCAACGACTAGAACTCCAATGGATCCAAGACTGCAACATTGCATCCTTCAACGGATCTGTTCAAAACTGCTCAAATATAAAGGATGAAGAAAGGCTGAAGAAGATAAAGAGCTTTTTCCTAAAAATCTTTGGAGTGTATATCCTGTGAGAAGCCTTAACTCCGCATACACTCAAGCAAGATAGAAGAGCTCGAGCCCTTTCTAGAGAAGCCTTCAGAGTTGTAGAATTCTGAAGATCCTAGCATTCAAGCTTTCCTCTCTTCTCTTCACTCTCTCTACGCATCATTGTAAATCTGGGGGAGAGTCTTCCGGCTAAGTGTCTTTGAGTTGGTGTACATCCCATACAACTCTCAGCCTAGTCTTTCTTTTCTAAGAAAGAGTTCGGTCCAGCTAAGGGACTGTTCTTAGCATTTCCTTTAGGGAAGAACATAGCTGGGGTTAGTGTCAGCAGAACCTTGTTGGGGTTTGTACCAACAGAACCTAGCTAGGGGTTTAAGTCTAGTAGAACCACACTGGGGTTTGTTCCAGGAGGTTAGCTTCTTGACCTGTAATAGAAGTGAGTATCCTTCCTACTCGGAAAGGAAGAGAACCAACGGGGAGCTGGTGGTTTGTATATCCTTAGGGGGATTGTACCCTGATTAGTGAAATCCTAAGATTTTGCTTGGGGACTGGACGTAGGACTTCCTTTTGGAAGGGCCGAAGCAGGATAAAATTCCTTGTGTTCTTTTGTGTGATTGTTTATTTGCTTCCGCACTACTACTCTCTATCACACTATCTAACCAAAGTTTTAAGTGGTAATTTATGTGTTTATGTTTCTTTTTATGTAGCGAATCTATTCACCCCCCCCCCATCTAGGTAGCGTGTTGCGAACCGTACCAAGTGGGCCAACAAGATGGTCCATGATATAAACATGGAAAGATTGTGTGAGAGCACTTCAAGGAAGAAAGTGAGCAATGCATTGAAAGCTAAAGAAACAAGCTCAAAATAATCCAGTGCTGATGACAGCAGTGACATAGGTAGCGATGAGGAAGCAATGTATCAAGGCGACTATAACAAATACTAGCCAAGAAAAAATATCAGTCAAAAAGGAAGTTCTTCAAGAAGAACAAAATAACTAAGAAGCCAGAACCCACATGCTATGAATGCACGCAATTGGGGCACGTGATGGCAAACTATCCCAAACTAATGAAGAAGGAACTCAAGAAGAAGGAACCTTTAAAGAAATACAAGAAGTTCAAAAAGAGTGCAATGGCAGCAGCATGGAGCAGCGAAGAAAGCTCATCTGATGACTCTAGCTCAGATGAACAAAAAGAAGAGAAAGAAATCTCACTTTAATGGCAAATGTTGATGATAATGTAACCTCTGACATCTCATTTGACTCATGCTCAGATTCAGATGATGATTTAGAAAAAACATTTAATAAGTTATATGGAAAATATAAAGATGTGACTAAACAATTAAAGATATTAAAGAACAACTTTACATGTTTAGAGAATACCAACTCAGACTTAAAATCTAAAATTGAACAATTTGAAAAACAAATTGGAGAACTAAAACAAAGAAATAGTCTGTTATGCGAAGATCTAAACGAGAAGAACAAAAAAATTGAAAGTTTAGAAAATAGTAATATTGAAGATCTAAAAGAAGAAATAAAGGCTCTAGGAAAAGAAAATGAATATCTAAAAGACACTCTAGATAAACTAACTAATGGCAAATCATCTCTTATATTGAAAGAGGAAAAGAGAAGTGGTAGAATGAAGTATGGTGTAGGCTACACACCACCTGAAAATGAAGAAGAAATAATATACTCAATAATATCCTATATCAAAATTTGTACCCAAAGGTAATTATATTCTTGGGAATAAAAAAACAAAAACATTGAAGATATAAATGTAAATCAAATTCCTTATTGCACTCACTGTAACAAACTGGGTCATACTATAAAAACATGTATGACAAAAAAAGGAAAATGAATTCCTAAATGCACTTGTCATGGCACTAACCATGAAGGACCCAAAAAGATTTGGATACCTAAATGTTATTGATTTCTCTGTAGAAAAAACTACGAGCATCTAAGTGGTACCTAAATAGTGAATGGTCAAGGCATATGATAGGTGATCAAAGTCTCTTTTGTTGAGCAACTATCCTTAAAAATATTGCTAAACATTTAATCATAATGTTTTTTCTATGACAAAACCTTTTAATGTCTTCTAAATCAATTTATTGACTTATACTACAATTTATGAAAATTAATATGACAATATAAAGGCATACATATATAATATCACAAACCAAAGTTTCAACACTGTCACACAAAATTTCTCTAAGTCCACAGCGTATACTGTATATCATACTGACTCCACTTTAGACTCCGACTTTAGAAAAGTCAAAGTATTGTATCAATTGATGAACAAACGGGTCGTACTCCGACTTTGTTGAAGTCGAAGTCTTATATAACTCTGACTCTAAAAAAGTTGAAGTCCTTATACCGATTTCTTATCAACTAGACCTTACTCCGACTCTTTAACAGTCGAAGTCGGACCTTACTCTGACTCCTGAAAAGTTGAAGTCTTGTCAACTGTATCTTACTCCGACTCTTTAACAGTCGAAGTCGGACCTCCTCCGACTTCTAAAAAGTCGAAGTCTTTTCTATTACATTTCACTCAGACTGTTTAAAAGTCGAAGTATGATATCGATTGATGGACAAACTTATATCACTCCGCCTCTTAAAAAATCGAAGTCTATTATCAATCAATGTCTCACTGCGACTTCTATATAGTCGAAGATCTGTATGCATCTATTATCCTTCATTCCGACTCCTTCAAAGTTAAAGTATCATATCTGTGTACTTGTACTTAAATAATTTTTATGTATCTGTCATTTCTTACAGAACCCAATAAATTATAATCTTGATCATTTCAATGATTTTCTTTAGTCCTTTGGGATCTCTTATGAATAAAGTTTCTTGTATGATCCTTGTGATTATTTCTTTGCTATCATATTTCAAATATCTTTTTAGTAGGAAAATATTTTATTTAATATTACTCTCATTCTAAATATCCTTTTTAAATCTGTAAGCTTTGCATACTTGTTGTCTCTCTCACTGTTAGAAAGATAGTTCTATCTCTGTTCAATAGATGGTCAAGAGTTTAATGCAATGGTAGGTACAAGTAGCATGGGTTATCTGTCAGAGCTCACCTACCACAGTCAGAACTCCATGACTTTTAGGAAAAGTGTCACGCCCCTCCAATTTAGCAGTGGAATAAATCGGAGGAAAACGTGAGCAACAAATATGGTAACGTCAATTGCGCATACAGATGCAAACATCAGAGCATCTAACGAAAAATAATTAAAATAAATTCTTCATTTCATTATAAAATCACTAAGACTATTACAACCACTAATTCGGAGCCAATACCTAGGGCTCAATGACATCATTACATTGAAAAGAAATCTAAAGCAATAATTATTATACTCCATAGTACTAGGGCAACTTCATCAACTGACTCCAGGTCGCTCATCACAATGGTCCCGTCCCATTGGTGTGTGTGACATCATTGTCTGACTTAAAAATAACGAAGGGTGAGCGATAACGCTCAGTAGGACTTAAATCTCAGGCTCAAGCATGATTTAAATAATTAATGCATTAAATGGCCGAGTAACTAATGATAGAAAGAGAGAGTCAAGTAATGTAAGAAACAACATGATAGCACGTGATTGAAATAGTGGTAGTGTGCAGATATAGCACAAGAATCTAGTATAGCACAATGATTATGAACACAAGTAACGTCAACATCAAACAATAGCAAGTAACATGTATAGCGAGTGTTGAGCAACGACCTCTAAGAAATATAATGACTTTCTTAGTTTTTATAAAATTATGGCTTTTCTATGACAAATCTTTAAATATATATTTTATACCACAAAGTTTTTAGGTAACAGTATCCTCAAAATTTTCTAAGGCCACAACTATCTCTCAGCATACTGAATCCGACTACCATATTCGACTCCTTCAGAATAGCAGTCAGAAGTCATCGAATTTTTTCTAAGTCCACATCGTTTACATACCATTCGACTGATGACTTCGACTCTTACAGTCGAATATCTTTTTCTTTGTGATTCGACTGATGACTTCGACTCTTACAGTCGAATGTCTTTTTCTTTGTGATTCGACTGATGACTTCGACTCTTACAGTTGAATGTCTTTTTCTTTGTGATTCGACTGATGACTTTGACTCTTACAGTCGAATGTCTTTTTCTTTGTGATCTGACTGATGACTTCGACTCTTACAGTCGAATATCTTTTTCTTTGTGATTCGACTGATGACTTCGACTCTTACAGTCGAATATCTTTTTTTTTTGTGATTCGACTGATGACTTCGACTCTTACAGTCGAATGTCTTTTCTTTGTGATTCGACTGATGACTTCGACTCTTACAGTTGAATGTCTTTTTTGTAATTCAACAACTTATAGTTGAATGTCCTATGTATTCAACTAATACCTTCAACTGTCTCAATCGAATACCTTAGAAATCCTCACAGCTATTGTAGTCGAATCACCTTGATCACTCATGAGTCGAATTACTCTTACTCCTTCAATCGACTCATCTGTTCACATTCAACTACACTGAATTATGTACTTATACCTTTTATACTTGTCAGCTCTATATTATCTGAACTATATAAATATCATCAAATCTAGTTTGTTTATCTTAAGCAAATTCGATAGGAGGATTGTTGTATGCAAACTTCGAAGATTATTATTATATTTCTGACAGGATTTGACATGTCAGCTTCTAAATTAATTATCCTATGCTAAACATGTTCTGAAAAGTGTCTCCTTGAAATCCTCAGTCCTGATGACCTACCTTGCCTTATTGTTAGCTTCACAAGACACATAGCATTTATGTAAAACTCAGACGCATGGCATCTGGCCATCTCACCTACCACTGACAGACCCATACTTTAACTTTTTGTCTATCTGTCTGCTGTCTGTAATACTTGTGGGATACTAGGTTCCATGCCTTGTACTGAATTTTTCTGACCCACCTACCACAAGGGTATGGAGATCCGTTTTCTCTTGTGTCTTGTCCTTGCAACAGGCTTTTATTGAGCATGTGTTCAGCATGCCTCTCCCTCAGCTACTTGCTACAAGAGCTTATCTTCTAGCTATTATCAAAATGAAGACCTCGGGAAGAAGCATACTTGAAGGCCTGTTGGATAATCTTTTCAAGACTCAAAGGATCCCAGAATTCCTCGTCAAACGGCTATATTGCAAACGGCCACAAAGCTCCAACGGTCATCCTCTCAAACGGTCATATTTCTGAAGATTATAAAAAGAGCTCAAGAGGAAAAAGAAGACATACAGAGAGACACAGATAGATCATCCTTGAAGTGAGAATCCAGAAAGTACATTCAAGTCTCATTCTCCTGAAAGAGTCATTCGAATTCCTCAAGCTCCCTCTGAAGTCTTCATGCTTGACTTCCTCTGAGAGCTTCCTTGCATTCAGAAAATTCTGTGGAGAATTTGTTTGTGGGTGGCTATTGTACTCAGTTTCAATTCTCTTTAGTCCACCCCTTTTACTTCAGATAGGATTTAGAGTCAATTCTATATCTGTTGTATCCATCTGAAGTCTGTGTGTTTTGTGCTCAATTTTGAGGCAAACACACCTCTATCGAATTTCCTTGTATTTGTGCAGAAATCTGTCTCTGCACTTTGCCCCTCTTGTGTAGGGAAGGCCTTGGTGAAAAGGCATTGTTGTACCCTTGTATAGGGAAGACTTTCTTGGGAGCAAGTGGGTTTGTAATTCCTCTCAAGGGTGAGAGAAGGCGAAATTCATTGGCAGATTAGTGAAATCTCAAGTGGTTGGCTTGAGGACTGGATGTAGGACTTCCATGTGGGAAGGGCCGAACCAGGATAAAATATGTGTTTTCTTTGTGTCATTGTTTCCGCCAAGTCTACACTTGAATCACACACATCACTTTGAGTACTAACTGTTTATTTAGTGCTGTGATTTTCAGAAGAAATTTTAAAAGGTCAAAAGTCCTATTCACCCCCCCTCTAAGACTATTTTGCTTGCCATTTCGATCCAACAGGTGGTATCATAGCGAGGTCTTCTCAGAAGAATCCCAAAAAAACAGGGTTTGAGAAGAAATGGCATCTGAAGCTCACAACTATGAAGGCCAATTAGTTTCAAGGCCACCATTCTTTGATGGTGAAGATTATCAATATTGGAAGATGAGGATGGAATGCTTCATCAGAGGTACTCACTTCGACCTCTGGCAGGTAATAGATCAAGGTGATTATCAAGTCATGGGAGAATCCTCTTCTGGTGCTCTTTCTATTGCTGATTAAAGAAATATGTCTTTAAATTATAAAGCAAAAAATTATCTATGATGTGCTTTATCTAAAAGAGAGTTAAATAGATTATCAGCCTGTAAAATAGCAAAAGAAATGTGCGATAAGCTACAAGTTACATATGAAGGTACAAATAGGGTTAAACAAACTAGAATAGACATACTTGTATCTCAGTATGAACAATTCAAAATGCTTCCAAATGAGAATATTACTCAAATGTACAATAGATTTTCAAATATAATTGTAGGATTGAGTGCTTTAGGGAAAAATCTGACAAATGAAGAAACTGTTAGAAAAATATTAAGATCCCTAACCAATGTTTGGACTCCTAAAGTCACAGCCATAGAGGAAGCACATGATTTAACACAATTGACCATTGATAAGTTAATAGGATCCCTTATGGCACATGAAATAAACATGGAAAGGTTCTCTGAAAATTCTTCAAAAAAGAAAATTTCAAATGCTTTGAAGATTGCAGATTCCTCTTCATCTGAAGACTCCAAAGAGAAATCAGATGACAGTGATGATGAGGCTATGCTCTCAAGGAAGCTGCAAAGAATCTTGGCTAAGAAGAAGAAATTTGGGTCAAGGAAATTCTTTAAGAAAGACAAGAAGAAGGAACCTACATGTTATGAATGCAATCAGCCAGGGCATTACAAATCTGAATGTCCCAGACTCAAGAAGAAGGACCAAGTGGACAAATCAGATAAGAAGAAAGGAAAAGAAAAGAAGTTCAGAAGATTCAAGAAGAAGGCTATGGCAGCAACTTGGGATAATGAAGATGCTACCAGCTCAGAATCTTCCAGCTCGGAATCTGATGAAGAAGAAAAGGCAAATCTAGCCCTCATGGCAGGACTAGAACAGGTAAATTCAAAAACATCTTTTACTTCCTGTTCTGAATCTGATTCTGATAACATTGAAGATGCATTTAATGAACTTTATGAAAAATACAAATCAGTGGTTAAACAAATAAAGATAGTTAAGCTAAATTTAATAAACCAAGAAAAGAGCAATACCTTTCTTAAAAAGGAAGCAGAAAGGTTGAACCAAAATCTAAATGAAACCAAAAGAGCTAATGAGTTACACTGTGAAGATTTGAAAAAAAAAAGAAGCAAAATTCTAGATTTAGAATCAAATCTAAACTTACTCAAGAATGAAGAAAAAATAGTGGAAGAAAACAACTATCTGAAAGCTACCATTGAAAAAATTTCTAATTGCAAAACCTCACTATTTATTAGAATTAAAGGTTCTAGGTCTGGTAAAAAGAAATATGGATTAGGATACACACCTCCACATAATGAAGAAGAAATTATTTATCCTGAAGTATATCCAACACCTAAATTTGTAGCATAAAAGAACATAAAAAATTCCAAAAAGGTAATCAGCATAACTACAAACCGAAACAGAAGTTCAGCAACAATGTACAGAAGAAAAATGCTTTCAATTTGTGTTGTACTCATTGCAATCAATTAGGACACACTGTTAGCACATGCACCACTAGACATTTAAGATGGATTCCTAAAACTAACCATCATGGACCCAAGAAAATTTGGGTACCAAAAGTTACAACTTAGCCTATTTTGCAGGGTCGGCTGAGGGCATCCAAATGGTATTTGGATAGTGGATGCTCAAGGCATATGACAGGAGATAGGAAGCTTTTCACCAGTTTTAGAGAAGAATCCGGTCAAGTAACTTATGGAGATAATGGAAAAGGAAAAGTACTAGGATGTGGAATAATTGGTACTAAAGAAAAGAACCTAATTGAAGATGTTATGTATGTAGAAGGTTTGAAGCACAATCTGATCAGTATTAGTCAACTATGTGATAAAGGGCACTTAGTAAGTTTTCAGAATGACAAGTGTATAATTCAGAAGGATAACAAGATTGTTTTTGAAGCACAAAGAGTGAAGAATTTGTACACATTGCAACTAGCAGAGTTAAAAGAAGTAAATCTGTGTCTAGCCACTACCAAAAGTGATGAGTCTGATCTATGGCACAGAAGACTTGGTCATGCTAGCACTTCAGTAATCAAGAAATTGATAAGGCATGATTTGGTTGAAGGACTTCCCAAATTGAAGCTCAGAAAATATGGAATATGTTCAGCCTGTGCAAAGGGAAAGCAGACCAAGACCTCTTTTCAGTCTAAAACAATTGTTACAACTTCCAAGCCATTGGAACTAATTCACATGGATTTGTTTGGACCAATGAGGACAGTCAGTCTTGGTGGAAAATTATATTGTTATGTGCTTGTTGATAATTATTCAAGGTATACTTGGGTATCATTTTTAGAAGCCAAATCTGAAGCTTTTCAAGCATTTCTGAAATTCAGCAGAATAGTTCAGAAAAATCAGAAATTCCAGATCCCAAGTCTCAGGTCAGATCATGGTGGTGAATTCAAAAATGAAGAGCTAATGGAGTTCTGTGAAGAGAATGGAATTGAACACAACTTCTCAGCTCCAAGAACACCCCAACAGAATGAAGTAGCAGAAAGAAAGAACAGAACACTGTTGGACATGGCCAGAACAATGCTAAATGAGTATAATCTACCAAAATACTTCTGGGTAGAAGCAGTAAATACAGCTTGCTACATCATCAACAGATGCATGATCAGACCCATTTTGAAGAAAACACCATATGAGCTATACAAGGATAAGAAGCCAAATATCAGCCATCTCAGACCCTTTGGTTGTAAGTGTTTTATTCTAAATAATGGTAAGGATAATCTAGGAAAATTAGATGCTAAAAGTGATGAAGGTTTTCTGTTAGGATATGTTTCAAAACCTAGAGTCTTTAAGGTATTTAATAGAAAAACTTTAACAATAGAGCAATCAGTTCATGTATTATTTGATGAAACTAACCCTTCCATCAAAAAGATAGAAGGAGAAGAAGAAGAATGTGTTGATGATCTCTACAGGAATCTTGAGAAGACTTCTCTTAAAGAAGGAAAAGAAGAAGAAGTAGAAGATCCTCCATTAGAAGATCTTCAACAACAACAAGAAGAATCACAAGAAGGACTACCTAGAGATTTAAGGTACCATCGGGACCATCCTAGAGAAAACATAATAGGTGATCCTCAATCCAGGATAAGAACAAGAGGTATGCAAATTCCTTGTGACTTCTCTGCCTTAGTTTCACAAATTGAGCCCAAGACAATCAATGATGCACTGGTTGATGAATCTTGGATCCTTGCTATGCAAGAAGAACATAATCAGTTCAAACGTAGTGAAGTTTGGACCCTTGTGCCTAGACCTACTGATCATCCAGTTATTGGAACCAGATGGGTTTTCAGAAATAAAATGGATGAATCAGGGGTAATAACTAGGAACAAAGCTAGACTTGTAGCTCAAGGATATTCTAAGAGGAAGGCATAGACTTTGATGAAACCTATGCTCTAGTAGCTAGATTAGAGGCAATCCGAATTTTATTAGCTTATGCTTGCTCTCTCAATATCAATTTATTTCAGATGGATGTTAAGAGTGCTTTTCTGAATGGTTTTATTAAAGAAGAAGTATATGTTGAGCAACCACCTGGTTTTGAAGATAGTAAGTATCCTGATCATGTTTTCCGTTTAAAGAAAGCACTATATGGTCTGAAACAAGCACCAAGAGCTTGGTATGAAAGATTAAGTGCTTATCTTATATCACATGATTTTATAAGAGGAAAAGTAGATAGCACCATATTTATAAAGAAATTTTCAGATGGAATCTTAATTGTACAAATCTATGTTGATGACATTATCTTTGGCTCTACTAATGAACCACTCTGCAAATTCTTTGAAAATTTGATGCAAAGTGAGTTTGAAATGAGCATGATGGGTGAACTTAATTATTTTCTTGGATTGAAAATCAAGCAAACCAAAGAAGGAACTCACATCTGTCAAACCAAATACATTTCAGATCTACTGACTAAGTATGGCTTTGACAAATGTAAGCCCTTGGGAACACCCATGAGCTCAGGCATTAAGTTAGACAGTGATCCTCTTGGCAAAAAGGTAGACCAAAAGACCTATAGAGGAATGATAGGATCACTGCTCTATCTCACTGCATGTAGACCAGATATAATGTTTAGTGTTTGTCTTTGTGCAAGATTCCAAGATGATCCAAAAGAATCTCATGTTCTTGTAGTAAAAAGAATTTTCAGATATCTTATTAATACTAGTAACTTAGTCTATGGTATCCTAGATGTTCTGATTTCAAGTTGATTGGTTATAGTGATGCTGACTATGCTGGATGCAAATTGGATAGAAAAAGCACTAGTGGTACATGTCAAATTCTTGCAGGTTGTTTGATATCTTGGTCTTCTAGAAAGCAGAATTCAGTGGCTTTATCCACTATAGAAGCTGAATATATTGCAGCTGGAAGTTGCTGTACTCAACTCTTGTGGATCAAGCATCAATTAGAAGACTATGGTCATCAGCTTCAAGATATTCCAATGCTTTGCGACAACACAAGTGCTATAAATTTAACAAAGAATACAATCCATCACTTAAGAACCAAGCATATTGAGGTTAGACATCTTTTCATCAGGGACCATGTAAGCAATAGAAATATTTCTCTTGAATTTGTTTCTACAGAAAATCAATTAGCAGATATTTTTACAAAACCTCTCCCTGAAGATAGGTTTACTTCAATAAGAAGAGAAATAGGTATGTGCAACCTGATTAAACTCCTAAAGTAGTGTTTAAAATGCATTGATAAGAATTTCTTTGAACTGTTTGTGGAAAAACTATCCTGAAAAATCGCTAAGTCCTACATTCGACTTATGCATTCGATTCATGAATAACTGATGCATTCGATTCATGTTATAATGATGTATTCGACTGATGCAGTCAAATACCTAATTCGATTCATTAAGATATTTTAAAACGACGCTTACTATTCATAATTTGTTTTTAACTAATTATTTGAGTTAACTGACACCTCATTAAGGCGCGTCCCTTCATAATTAAATGGTCAAATCAATCATCGCATCCTTTCATCCTGAAATCAAGCGCCAGTTACTTTTTCCCTCTCTATATAAGTAAACCCCTTCTACCTTTCAAAACACCCGTTTGAAATCCTCTTTCGACTCACTTGTCTTCTTGCGTTCTTCGCGCCTTCACTGTACTCCGGCGAAGGATCTTCCAGGAACCATCTGAAACCTCACCTCTCTGGAAGAAAGGTAGGATCTTTCATCTCTACTGATCATTTCTTTCTCTCCTTTGAAGGTTTCCTATGTCCCTTTTGTTTCTATCGTATAGATGGCTTCCCTTAGGGCACAAGAGTCTGTCTAGTTGACCCCAGACCAACTCCAATGCCTTGCTAAGATTCCCATTTGCTCTGGAAAGGCTGTTGAGTTCTCTCACTTATCTGGAAATCTGTCTTGGTAGAAGAGACTTTGAATGCTATGGGTTGGACCAAAATCTGTCAGATTTCTGAGCCATTTGTTGCCGATGCAGTCAGATCTTTTTATGCTTCATTGCAAATCTCTGCTGGAAACTCAGTAGTAGGGTATGTCAAAGGCATCAAAATCACAATTTTTGAAGAGCATTTGGTCGAATTGCTGGATTGTCCCAACTCAGGGCATAAGCTTAGTGAGTTCATCCCTTTGGAAAAGCAAAAATTAGGGGTTATTGGCAGCCTAGGGACCCTCAGCAAACAAGGACTTCAAGTTAATGAGCTGTCTGCTGAGAAAAGATTGATTCATTCTGTAATTACCAATATCATAACTCCTAGAGCAGGAACTCATTCCTCCATTACTGCTAGAGATGGAAATTTGTTATTTTGGGCAGTTTAAAGGCATAAGGTGAATCTGCCAGCAGTAATTTTGGAGAAGATGATTGCTTCAAAGGATCTACAAGAATCTCTTCCATATGGATCTCTACTTACTCTTGTCTTCAAGAAATTTTTAGTGGATCTATCTCGAGAGATGTTTGTTGGAAACAAAGAGAAGATAGGCTTTTTTACTTTGAAAAGAAGCAAGTACTCCTTAGTTGGCAAGAAGCAAAATCTGTGGTATAAAAGTTCTGTCCCAGAGTGTGAACATGAGATCTATCCTGATGAATCTTTGGTTTCTCTACTCTTAAATGAAGCCCCAGCATCCGAAGTTCAGTATGAACCTCCTTCAATTCAGATTAGATCTGAAGACTCATTTCCTGTGCAAGAAGATGTTCCTCCATCCATTCCAGTTCTTGATGCTCCAGAGGATACCATTAATGATGTCCTAAGAGATCTCAGAGGCAAGAAAGTTATTTCTGAAGATATCCCTACCTCTTCCCCCCATGATCACGTCTTTGAAGAAAGAGAGCCTCACCACTCTCCTTCTCAGTTTGAGACCTGGCCAAGGTCTCAGGGGGAGAGCAGCAACAGCCTCAATGACATCCTGGATTTGGTTAGAAGCCAGCATGAGAACATGTCAGTTCTCCACATGCAAGTTGTTTTGTTAGATGCTAAATTTGATGGTCTGTTTGATGAGGTCAAGCAGATTAAAGATCTTCTACTTCAGTTGGTGTGCCAACCGGGCACCTCTAGGCCATCAGGGCCTGTTTCCTCACAGTAGCAAGAAAAGACTGTGCCAGCTCAAGAGCAAGAACACCAAGCAGAACCTCAAGTACCTGTACCTGAGGAACCAGTCCTTGAGCAATCTGTCAAAGAACCAGAAGTTCAGGCTGAGGAGCAGCCTATTTCAATTGAATCTCAGCAGCAGCTAGATGAGCAGACCACTGAGCAGCAGGCTCATGTAGCAGTAGTTGTTTTTGAACCCAGTGTTGAGCAGCAGCAGGTGAACAAATCTGAAAAGCAGCTAGAAGAAGTGGCAACAGACATAGAGGATTCTATGCAGCAGGCAGCAGCCAAGAGACCTCTCGAGCCCTCTCAGGATTTCCAGACATTTAAGAGAAAGGTGAAGAGAAGATTAGTCAAGAATGGTGTACCTATCAAACCTGTTCTTCCCTCTCCTTCCTCCAGGGCCACATCTCCAACTTCTATACCAGCTCCTGCATCACCTACTCCAGAACCTCAATCTCCTACTCCCTCATCATCAGCACAACCATCTCCACATTCCTCTCTGAATCTACTTCCAGTAGTCACTCCTTTCTGTAAGGATATTAAATTTTCTATCTACCCCTTGAAGTATCAAGTTAAACCACTTAAAGAGTTCACCATAACTCTTTCCACTCAACCTCCTCACTTCTATTCCTCTCTTCCCACTGCCTCAATGTCTGACTCCAAGAAAACTCTCATGCATTTAGTTGAGATACTTCCTAGTATCCAACTGTCAGCTACCAGTGGACCCAAATTGGGAGATAAACCTTCCTTTCTACTTCCTCCTTTTTGGTATACCTTCACTCATCACTCTGAACAAAACATGAATTTGTTCAGAGAATATCTTGCTATTAGAGCATTTCCGGAAGTTCATGGGTTGCCAGATTTCACGTTTGAACATTGGCTTCCTATCTTGATTCAAACCTCCCAACTTTCTATTTCTGATCTTCAACTCATCTCTCAGAAGAGCCACTGCCTCACACCTCAAGAATTTGTTGATCTCTACCCTGAAGAGGCAGCTAGGATTTTAGAAAATCAATCCAGAACCCATTACTTGACTACTGCTCAACATCTTTCTCTTAGATTCCATGCCCTTTTTGCAGAGCATCTCAGGGCCTCTCAGGCCAAGTACCTTGAAATGAGATATTTCAACCATGAAAGGTTCAAACTGGGATTTCATGATGTTTCCAAAGGGCAGTATGAAAATTTGCTCAGAGGGCAAAGAGAAATTGTTCCTTCCATGACAGTGGCATTACCATCAGGTTTTCATCCTCCACTGGTAGGAGCAGTTTCCTACATAAAAGCCTTTGCTGAAACAATCTTCAATAGATTCCTCCGGATTTCTGCCAGATTCAAAATCAAGTACAAATCCAAGCTAAGTTTCCAAAGTTCATATTTCTTCAGTTATCCAAGAAAGACAAGCATCTTCTTGATATTCAGTTAAGTTTTGCTAAATCCGAAAGATTCACCCCTGAGCAATGGGAAGCAGCCTATCCATCCTATCACTCTCAGTGTTTGAAGATGAAACTTAACATCAATAAATTTCACTCCAAGTGTCTTATGGATTTTCGTCAAAGTGTTACTCACCGATGGGCTGAGAGGTACCTTGTGTACTATCAAGCTAAGGATGCAGCCATCTCAAATGGTCTCTACTGGAATCTGACCTTCAATGAATTCCTCCATCTGGCATCCACCAAACAGTTCGTTCCTCTCAAAATCAAGATGGACATTGACAAATATCATTACAGAATTGGTTGGTACAGGAGGCGCCACATCAAGTCTATCAAGAAATTACCCTCCACCAACCCAGCCTACAATGTTGACGATGCTCTGTTTGCTCACTCCTTTAACAAGAATGTGTAAAACTAAGGAGTCATCCAACCATTCTAAACCTTACTCCCTGCTTCTTTGTTGTTACCCCATTCAGCTCGAATCTGAACTTTGTAGTTGTATTTCTTTCTTAGTACTGTTTGCTACTATGTACTGTTTGCCCCTTTATAGATGCAATTTCTTCCTACTTGTGCATTTCTATGAGTTTTATCCATTCTGTTAATGTCACAAAGGGGAAGAAAAAGGTATAAAAATAGTATATAATATTATCTATTTAAAGATTTTTTTTTGTCATTAACAAAAAGGGGGAGAATTGTTGAGCAACTACCTCTAAGAAATATAATGACTTTCTTAGCTTTTATAAAATTATGGTTTTGCTATGACAAATCTTTAAATATATATTTTATACCACAAAGTTTTTAGGTAACAGTATCCTCAAAATTTTCTAAGGCCACAACTATCTCTCAGTATACTGAATCTGACTACCATATTCGACTCCTTCAGAATAGCAATCAGAAGTGATCGAACTTTTTCTAAGTCCACATCGTTTACATACCATTCGACTAATGACTTCGACTCTTACAGTCGAATGTCTTTTTCTTTGTGATTCGACTAATGACTTTGACTCTTACAGTCGAATGTCTTTTTCTTTGTGATTCGACTGATGACTTCGACTCTTACAGTCGAATGTCTTTTTCTTTGTGATTTGACTAATGACTTCGACTCTTACAGTCGAATGTTTTTTCTTTGTGATTCGATTGATGACTTTGACTCTTACAGTCGAATATCTTTTTCTTTGTGATTCGACTGATGACTTCGACTCTTACAGTCGAATATCTTTTTCTTTGTGATTCGACTGATGACTTCGACTCTTACAGTCGAATGTCTTTTTCTTTGGGATTCGACTGATGACTTCGACTCTTACAACTTTTTTATAATTCAACGACTTATAGTTGAATGTCCTATGTATTCAACTAATACCTTCAACTGTCTCAATCGAATACCTTAGAAATCCTCACAGCTATTGTAGTCGAATCACCTTGATCACTCATGAGTCGAATTACTCTTACTCCTTCAATCGACTCATCTGTTCACATTCAACTACACTGAATTATGTACTTATACCTTTTATACTTGTCAGCTCTATATTATCTGAACTATATGAAGATCATCAAATCTAGTTTGTTTATCTTAAGCAAATTCGATAGGAGGATTGTTGTATGCAAACTTCGAAGATTATTATTATATTTCTGACAGGATTTGACATGTCAGCTTCTAAATTAATTATCCTGTGCTAAACATGTTCTGAAAAGTGTCTCCTTGAAATCCTCAGTCCTGATGACCTACCTTGCCTTATTGTTAGCTTCACAAGACACATAGCATTTATGTAAAACTCAGACGCATGGCATTTGACCATCTCACCTACCACTGATAGATCCATACTTTAACTTTTTGTCTATCTGTCTGCTATCTGTAATACTTGTGGGATACTAGGTTCCATGCCTTGTACTGAATTTTTCTGACCCACCTACCACAAGGGTATGGAGATACGTTTTCTCTTGTGTCTTGTCCTTGCAACAGGCATTTATTGAGCATGTGTTCAGCATGCCTCTCCCTCAGCTACTTGCTACAAGAGCTTATCTTCTAGCTATTATCAAAATGAAGACCTCGGGAAAAAGCATACTTGAAGGCCTGTTGGACAATCTCTTCAAGACTCAAAGGATCCCAGAATTCCTCCTCAAACGGCTATATTGCAAACGGCCACAAAGCTCCAACGGTCATCCTCTCAAATGGTCATATTTCTGAAGATTATAAAAAGAGCTCAAGATGAAAAAGAAGACATACAGAGAGACACAGATAGATCATCCTTGAAGTGAGAATCCAGAAAGTACATTCAAGTCTCATTCTCCTAAAAGAGTCATTCGAATTCCTCAAGCTCCCTCTGAAGTCTTCATGCTTGACTTCCTCTGAGAGCTTCCTTGCATTCAGAAAATTCTGTGGAGAATTTGTTTGTGGGTGGCTATTGTACTCAGTTTCAATTCTCTTTAGTCCACCCCTTTTACTTCAGATAGGATTTAGAGTCAATTCTATATCTGTTGTATCCATCTGAAGTCTGTGTGTTTTGTGCTCAATTTTGAGGCAAACACACCTCTGTCGAATTTCCTTGTATTTGTGCAGAAATTTGTCTCTGCACTTTGCCCCTCTTGTGTAGCGAAGGCCTTGGTGAAAAGGGATTGTTGTACCCCTGTATAGGGAAGACTTTCTTGGGAGCAAGTGGGTTTGTAATTCCTCTCAAGGGTGAGAGAAGGCCAAATTCGTTGGCAGGTTAGTGAAATCTCAAGTGGTTGGCTTGAGGACTGGATGTAGGACTTCCATGTGGGAAGGGCCGAACCAGGATAAAATCTGTGTCCAATTTCTTTGTGTGATTGTTTCCGCCAAGTCTACACTTGGATCACACACATCACTTTGAGTACTAACTATTTATTTAGTGCTGTGATTTTCAGAAGAAATTTTAAAAGGTCAAAAGTCCTATTCACCCCCCCTCTAGGACTGTTTTGCTTGCCATTTCGATCCAACAGTGAGGAGAGAGAAAGTAGATGGTCACGTAGAGAGAGTAAATTGCACTTTGATTGATTTTCCTCAATCGAACTCGGGATGAAGCTTGATGAAGCCTTCAACACACGAAATCTCCTCTTCCTTGGCCTCTTCTCCACATCCAACATGTCTCAGCAACATGTTAGGGCCGGCCATGGAGAGATTGGGGAGTATTTATGCTTGTTGGGTTTCTATTTCCTAATA
The DNA here is from genome assembly GCA_014218235.1 of Colocasia esculenta. NCBI lineage: Eukaryota > Viridiplantae > Streptophyta > Magnoliopsida > Alismatales > Araceae > Colocasia > Colocasia esculenta. The sequence continues at coordinate 51,273,963 of CM024757.1, forward strand.
GGACTTCAACTCCTATTTAATTATGAATTTTCCTATTTAATCCCACCTTCCAAGCCTTGCCATGTCCTATTGGGGTTGGGTTAGGATCCAAATTCGTGGCTAACCTATTTGGTTAGGTTTAGGAATCCAATTCCAACCAAAACTTCTTATTTAATGCATTAAATACCTCTTTTCTATTTAAGAAATAATTAAGTTGCGAATTTAGAGTATTTTCCTATTATTTATCTTTTTAAAAATACTTATTTTGGCCCAATAAATTTTATATGGTCAATTTAACCAAACCCATTATTTATTGGAATTTATCTTATAAGATTTCCCTTTTTAATTAGGGAATAATAGAGTTACGAATTTTATTGTATTTTCTTATTTGAATTTATTCATGGGCTATGAGAGGCCCATTGGTCCAAACCCAATAATGGTTAATCATTACATGATGTTGTAAGTCTCTCTGACATGTTCGCTAAATTTATGGGCACGTTATTTTTCCGTGTTAACGGTTTTCCGACTTAGTTCCCTAAGTTGGATAATGAGTCACATTGTGACGTATACCTAGCTAATCGGATTTTTCGTTGCTTAAATTTCTTAGTAGAACATTTAGAAATAATGTATAGGGTTGATTTATCATTTTTACGGAATTTTTATATGTGTTCTTGCACATACGATAATGGTATATATGTTTTCTATTATTTTGTTTTATAGAAATTTATTATTTTGAATTTTTAAAATACTGAATTTTCCGGGTTGCTACATCCTCCCCCACTTAAAAAAGAATTTGGTCCCCAAATTCATATGATATGATACGACTACCAATTTATTCTAAGTATTTCAATCCATCATCTCCCCCACTTAGGGCCTTGCTATCGTGAAAATAATATGAAATTATACTAAGGGTGTAGTGATAATACCTTGTCCACCTTCATTGGCATTATTCATATCCACAAGGGCTTGTAATCATCCTTGGCGTGGAGTTTGGTTCTTCTTTGTTGGTCAATTGATGACTTGATGTTGTTGACTTCCACATCTTAAGCATCTGCCCAATTTCTTCCAACAGTTATCAACCCTATGTCCTGGCTTTTTACAAAATTCACAAACTTCCTTCCGTTTCACCTCCCCTTTCATTCTCTTGCTATCTACTGTATTTCTTCCATTATTATCATTGGAATGAGTAGCACGTTCCCTCTTCAACACCTTCTTCTTATGGATCTTTTCAAGAAGTTCCATGGTGTCCTCGACTAATTGAGCTCTTAATACCATGTCTGAATATACTACAATGTCTAGTGGAGCCAACTTTTTCTAGAACACAGGTCTCAACCCTTCTAAGAATCTCTTTGCCTTCATCTTTTCCGTACTCACCAAATGTGGTGCATACTGTGCTAGTCTTTCAAATTGCACTTCATATTCTGCTACAGACATCATTCGTTGTTTTAAATTAGCGAATTCATTTGCCTTCTTCTCACGAATCCCCTCGGAAAAGTATTTGGTGTTGAAGAGTTCTAAAAATTTATCCCACTCTATATTGATGTTGGGTAATTATCGACTGGCAGCTTCCCACCAAGCTCTAGCATCGCGGTCCAACTGGAAGATTGCTAGAAGGACTTTCTCCTGCTTTGAACATTGCATAACTCTAAAGATTCGTTCCATCGCCTTCACCCAATTTTCAGCTTCATTAGGATCTGGAGTTCTATTAAACCTAGGGGGATTTATTCGTTGAAAGTTCCCATATAAGTCTCCTGCCCCATTTCTTGCTCCTACTTGGATCACGTTGTTAAGGGCTTGAGTTAACCCTTGTATAGTTTGCTGTAATTCATGCATTTGTGCATGCTCGCCAGCCATCTCCTCTAGTTCCTGCGAGCAATAATACTTATTAATTTTCTTCTTAAACTTAGGGTGCTTATACATATAGTTAAGCTCCTAGCATAACCCCAAGCTTTACCCAACCTCTCACATAGGTATGGTGGTTGACTTAGACACGTGTCATGGCAGTTCGTCTTAGAACACCCTATACCTAAAAGATCCAAAGAGGACATCCTAGAACATCTTAAACCTAAGATATCCAATCAAGACATCCTAGGCTCTGATACCAACTGTTACACCCCTCCAATTTAGCAGCGGAATAAATCAGAGGAAAGCGTGAGCAACAAGTATGGTAACGTGAATTACGCATATAGACGCAAACATCAGAGCATCTAACGAATAATAATTGAAATAAATTCTTCATTTCGTTATAAAATCACTAAGACTATTACAACCACTAATTCGGAGCCAATACCTAGGGCTCAATGACATCATTACATTGAAAAGAAATCTAAAGCAATAACTATTAGACTCCATAGTACTAGGGCAACTTCATCAACTGACTCCAGGTCACTCATCACAATGGTCCTGTCCCATTGGTGTGTGTGACGTCATTGTCTGACTCACCTGAGACACAATAAAAAATAACGAAGGGTGAGCGATAACGCCCAGTAGGACTTAAATCTCACGCTCAAGCATGCTTTAAATAATTAATACATTAAATGGCAGAGTAACTAATAATAGAGAGAGAGAGTCAAGTAATGTAAGAGACAGCATGATAGCACGTGATTGAAATAGAGTGAGTGTCCAGATATAGCACAAGAATCAAGTATAGCACAATGATTATGAACACAGGTAACGTCAACATCAAACAATAGCAAGTAACATGTATAGAGAGGAGAGAGAAAGTAGATGGTCACGTAGAGAGAGTAAATTGCACTTTGATTGATTTTCCTCAATCGAAATAGTATGGCACTTTGGTTATCCGTAGATAGCCGAGAGAAAACATAGCACTTGTTTTGATTATTAAATGGCACTTTGTTGTCAAAGGACAACGAGAGAATATAGTTGAACAATAGCAGTGTAGTAGGAGAGTACGACAGTAGTCGCTCAATAACAGGACAATAGGAGTTCAGTAATAGTCAGTGGTAGTGCAGTATGTCTGAACAAACAGACTAACAGTACAACAATCAATGTCTAGATAATTTAGAACAGTCAGTCAGAACTGGTGCAAATGCAGACACCGTCATTAGCCCCTGTAGGTATTTTCGGGTGGCTCTCTGCCCCTAGGACTAGATTGGAGCCCCTCGGACACTCTCCGTGCCCTCACCAGTATGCATTCAAGTCAGTAGAGTCACAAGACCCATTTAGCGCTAGACAGTCAAGAACTGTACAAAACAGTAGGAGCCACACAGCTCAAGGGTACCAAGAGAGTTCCAAATGAATAGACGAGATAGTAGAGTGAATTTGAATAGATGAGCGAGTAGAGTGTAGATGAGATCTTATGGTTGTTGCACGTGAAATGTCGAGTAAATAGGTGATAGTAATAGTTGCACAACACGCGCACTTGGTGTTGGCAGTCAGGTGGAATACACTACCTTTCCGCTGGGCATGTTACACACAGGTCCAGAGGTCTAGTGGGATTGAAGATAAGAACGAGAGCAAACTAAGGCCGTTTGGATCTTGCTGATCCCTAAAGGGTATCATAGGTGTTAGGGTACAACCAGCTCGTCGACCATGTGGGAATCTATGGACAGAGGAGACTTACGGAGGCCTTGGTCAAGGGGTCACTAGTCCGGCGAAAGGAATATACGACGGAGATTTTACCATAAGCCAAGAAGAGGCTTTCCTATCGTGCTAGAGTGTATGCGCATGCCACGCGTGAGAATCGCTCAAGTGCGTATGTGAATCCGATTATGAAAACTCTAGTTATAAAAACTCCGTTTATGGAAACTTCATTTTTGGAAACTCTATATATGGCAAGTATCATGAGTACTAAAACATGCATGACCAATTTTAGCAATTAACTATGCGTTTTTAGCATGTTCGTTAACAAGACAAGAAAGTGAATAATCGGTAGGTAGGAGCATGATCATGAACTTAAGATCAATTAAAAATCATGTGAACATATTTCAACTTTCATATGGGTTTTTTAGATGCATGATAAGACTTCTAGAACCTTCCTAGAGTGGATCAAACTCACACATGCAAAGAACGACACAAAATGACAGAAACCAAGACATATGCCCCTTAGAAGGCAAATGTAGTCTCATCCCTTCACTTCCTTAGGTCATAACTCATTGATTTTGTATAAAATCTTACACATGAATATATTAAATTGAAGCCTTTTTAATTAGGAATCCAGAAAAGAAAACGGCTCGTCAATCCGAGGACTATAGAAAACGTTATGGTCGATTAAGTGGACATTGGCAGAATGCGAAACATTGCATGTCGCCTTCTGCAGTGAAGGCGACCATCATCTTGTCGCCTTCTGAAGAAGACCATGAAACTGTCTGATTTTTGGTATGGGTCGCGACCATGATGTTGTCGCTTTATGCTAGCGACGTGTCGACCTGTCGCTACCTAAAAATGACGTTTGGGTTGCTTTTTCTACCTATTTCCAACTCCGACTTGGATTGGGTTTGACACCTGTGGGTTTGAAAAATCAAAACAAATACTAGGGTGATCCAAATCAGGTGAAACCACCTTTATTAGTTAGATTACAACTAATACATTGTACAGTATCAAATAATCGAGAGACAAAGATCATTTGACTATGTAATAAGACGTATTGTGACTGACACAGTGATCATGTTTGGGCTAAAACTCTTGGTACAACAAAGTAAAATTAGTGAAATCAGTGTCCAATGACAATAGACTCATAGGGTAACAAGTTCTATGTTGAACACTTGATCTAAAAATGACTCCACAAAGAGGTATGGAACTTATAACACAAGTCAAGGTTAAATCACGACAGTACATCGTCAAGATCATGCAAAATTTAATTCGTGATGTATGATGGATGAAAATTAGGGCTTTTAGGGGCAAAAGATGTCTAACATCCATCCGTAACTCCAGTTAAAATTTGAGAGCACAAGGTTGAGTATACATAGAGATCAAGAATAAAGAAGAAGGGTCTGGTTCATGGTTTTTGCAGAATTTCAAAAATCAACCATAAAAGATTGGCTCGATAGAAAAATATGAAACATGAGGCTTTTGTTCCTAGTACATGGAACAATCTACAGACGAAATTAATTAGGTTTTGCTCGTGAGAATGCCTACCTTTAGTCGTTTTACTCTTATAGGGCAAGAACTTGAAGAACTCGGGATGAAGCTTGATGAAGCCTTCAACCCACGAAATCTCCTCCTCCTTGGCCTCTTCTCCACGTCCAACAAGTCCCAGCAACATTTTAGGGCCGACTATGGAGAGATTGGGGAGTATTTAAGCTTGTAGGGTTTCTATTTCCTAATAGGACTCCAACTCCTATTTAATTACGAATTTTCCTATTTAATCCCACCTTCCAAGCCTTGCCATGTCTTATTGGGGTTGGGTTGGGATCCAAATTCATGGCTAACCTATTTGGTTAGATTTAGGAATCCAATTCCAACCAAAACTTCTTATTTAATGCATTAAATACCTCTTTTCTATTTAAGAAATAATTAAGTTGCGAATTTAGAGTATTTACCTATTATTTATCTTTTTAAAAAAACTTATTTTGGCCCAATAAATTTTATATGGTCAATTTAACCAAACCCATTATTTATTGGAATTTATCTTATGAGATTTCCCTTTTTAATTAGGGAATAATAGAGTTACGGATTTTATTGTATTTTCTTATTTGAATTTATTCATGGGCTATGAGAGGCCCATTGGTCCAAACCCGATAATGGTTAATCATTACATGATGTTGGAAGTCTCTCTGACATGTTCGCTAAATTTATGGGCACATTATTTTTCTGTGTTAACGGTTTTCCGACTTAGTTCCCTAAGTTGGATAATGAGTCACATTGTGACGTATACCTGGCCAATCGGATTTTTCATTGCTTAAATTTCTTAGTAGAACATTTAGAAATAATGTCTGGGGTTGATTTATCATTTTTACGGAATTTTTATATGTGTTCTTGCACATACGATAATGGTATGTATGTTTTCTATTATTTCATTTTATAGAAATTTATTATTTTGAATTTTTAAAATACTGAATTTTTGGGTTGCTACAAAAAGTCCTTGTATTCCCCATACAACTGTCTATCTATCTTTAAATGTTATGAACATCTCTGTCAAAACTCTTTTGCGTTGTATATATATTTTTTATCTCACCTACCTCCGAAAGAATGTAGGTATCTGTGTCTTCCTTGTCCTCCCAGGCTTGCTGAACATTAATGAAGCTCGCTTAGCTTTCAGTCTTGAGCATGGAGTTTACAGAACATTAATGAACTGCCTATCAAGCCATGAAGCTACCTACATAGCCTAAAGACGTTGGGACTCTAAGAACTGAAGGACTGATGGTTATAACAGAAGTCTCAAGGTGTCAACATCCAAAGATGAATGGCCATCCCTCAAACGGCTAGTTTTTAATGGTTAGTTTTAAATGGGAAGTTCAAGCCTCTGAAACTCATATATAGAAGCTGAAATTTGAACCAGAACATCACATTGAACTCCAATGAGAAATTGCAAGCAACAAGAGTCACCACAAGCTTACCTACTGAAAAGAGAAAGATAATTGCTACTTCAATCCTCAACTTCCAAGCTCTCTTATTTCTAGAAGTCTTTTCTTATTGGGTGACATTCTGTAATTTTAGATCTTCTCAGCCCACCCTCTTAGATTCAGAAAGAGTCAGAGCTCCAATTCTTACTTGTATCTTTTTCTGATTCTCTGTGTTTGCTCATTCTTTTGAGCAGACGCATAAGTGTTTTCATTTCTGTGTTAGATAACCCGCAGGGGATTTGTTTCCTACAGTGCCCCACTTGTGAAGGGAAGACCTACTGGTGTAGGTAGTTTTTGTACCCATTTATAAAGGGAAGACTTGGTTGGGAGCAAGTGGGTTGTAATACCTCTCAAGTTGAGAGAAGGCCAAGTATTCTTGGTAGTTAGTGAAATCCCAAGAGGTTACTTGGGGACTGGATGTAGGACTTCCATGTGGGAAGGGACGAACCAGGATAAAATCTCTTATGCAATTGAGTAATTGTTTCCGCAAAGTTATCACTTGTTTCACACACACCACACTAAGTACTAAGAACTCTACTTAATGTTATCTATTTTCAAATAAATTTTAAAAGCGCAAGAAGTTCTATTCACCCCCTCTACGACATCTAAAGAGCCATCCTGATCCAACATGTTTACTTTACTCAAATCAGACGAAGGCATTGTGACCTATGGAGATAATGGAAAAGGGACAGTTGTCGGATGTGGCACAGTGGGTAGTAATAAGAAAAATCTAATTGAGGAAGTATTATGTGTTGAAAGATTGAAGCATAATCTAATAAGCATTAGTCAACTATGTGACAAAGGACACCAAGTGCAGTTTAAGGAATCGAAGTGCGCACTAATGAAAGATGGTGAAATCATATTTGAAGCCCTTTGAGAAAAGAATTTGCATGAACTACACTTGGAGGATCTAAAAAATCAAGATGTATGTATTGAAGTAAACAAGAGTACATATGCAGAGCTTTGGCATAGAAGGTTGGGTCATGCAAGCTTGGATGTTATCAAGAAATTAATCAAACAAGACCTAGTAGAAGGACTTACCAAGATTAACACAAAGAGCAGCAATATTTATGGACCATGTGCAAAAGGAAAGAAAGTAAAGACATCCTTCAGAACTGAGACTCAGGTTACAACTTTGAACCCTTTAAAACTATTGAATATAGATTTGTTTGGACCAGTGAGGACAACAAGTTTGGGTGACAAAAACTTTGGATTCATTATAGTGGATTACTTCCCTACATATACTTAGGTATCATTCTTAGAATCAAAAGAAAACACTTTTAAAGCATTTCTAAAATTTACCAAGCTACTTCAAAAGGATAAAAAATTCAACAGCATCTCACTTAGATCGGACAATCGATGGAAGAAAATTTCATCATAAAAACTTTATTAAATTCTGTGAAGATCATGGCATTAAACACAATTTCTTAAAACCAAGGACACCACAACAAAATGGAGTTGCTAAGAAGAAAACAAAACACTATAGGATATGGCAAGAATAATGCTGCCATAGTACAATCTTTCTAGATATTTTTAGGCAGAAGCCATCAACACAGCTTGTTACAGAATTAACAGAGCAATGATCAGAACCATTCTGAAGAAAATATCTTATGAGTTATACAATAATAAGAAGCCAAAGGTTAGTCATCTCAAACCCTTCAGCTATAGATTTTATATTCTCAACAATGGCAAGTCTAACATTAGTAAGTTGGATGCAAAATCTGATGAAGATATATTCCTTGGCTACACTTCAAATCCTAGGGGTTATAGAGTTTTCAACAGAAGAACTTTATTAATTGAGCAAACTATTCATGTTACATTTGATAAGGCTAACCCTTCCTTAAGTAACGATATTGTTAATGATGATGAAGAAATAGGTGAATTATCAAAAAAACTGAAATATGTCACCCTAAAAAATGATGAGGTGGAACTGTCCCTGGAAGAACTACTACAACATGAACCATCTCCTGAAGATCTTCCCAAGGAGTGGAGATATCAAAAATATCATCCCCAGGAAAACATCATTAAAGATCCAAATCAAGGGGTAAGAACTGTTGGGTTTACATGTGTTATGTTTGTTTTTGATGATGAACAATCCAAATTAATGTTATGAGCATATTTGAAACATGATCAAGCAAATGATAATCAAGAAAGAACATCTCCAGTGATTGTTTAAATGTTCTCTATATCTCACTAACAATGCTCTTAAATGTAGGTGTGAGTGTAGGCAAGACAATGTACCAAATTCCAGAGCAAAAACTCAAGAAAGTCACATTCAACAAGTGCCTGTCGACAGACCCACAAGTCCCTGTCGACAGCTGCACACAGGGAGATCAGACAGGTTTCAGGACAAGTGTACCTGTCGACAGATCCAAATCGTCTGTCGACAGATACACACAAAAAATCATTTCTCGCAAGGCCAGTCTTCTAGATTTTGCATACCTGTCAGCACCTGTTGACAGATGCATAGTTTACTGTCGACAGACGAAGAGAAGATATCAGTTCCGCGATTTGCATATGTTTCCTATATGGGTGTTTCCCTCTACCACAACTCTCCATACTTAAATACCCATATATACGGAATGTCTTGAAGAGATTTTCGTACAGAAGCAGCCACCACACAAAACCCTAGCAAAAAATCTCAAGAGAAAAGTCTCTCTCTGCTGCTCTGCTTCAGCTCTCCGTCCAGAACAACGAAGAACAATCTTCTGAACAAAGTTGAAGCTGGTTCGTCTGTGATTCAAGCTTCTCCATCAACTGATAGCTATCAAGATGAAGTTTGAAGTTCATCTGGACGACCATCTTGAAGAGTTCCATCTCAGGATTTGTTTCCACAACTCTGAACTCTTTTCTGTTTCTACTTTCTTCATATTTTATGTGTGTGATTGTGGGTCAAGCGTCTCTTGTGCTTGATCTACGTGTGTCATGTTGTTCTGATTATATGTTTGCATCAGACAACATGAGTGTGTGTTGTAGTGGTTTGAACTCGCTGATAAGCAGTCCTTCTATGTGTGTGTGTGTGGACGGTGGACGTAGGATACACAAGTTGTGTACTCCGAACCACCTTAAATCTTCGTGTCGTATGGTTTGCACGTTTTCATGATAGATGGTTGGTAGGCACGCTGATTCTACACATGTTAGATAGACTGTTCATGTTCTGCTCACAACAAGCACACTAATTGTAAGTCGAACTAATCCTGAATCTGGTTAAGATTTCAATAAGTTTGTGTTTTCATTAAAAGAAGGCAACTGTGGTTAGAGTTTGTTGTAATCTATTCAACCCCCCCTTCTAGATTACCATATTAGATAATTCCGCACATCTTTCAATTGGTATCAGAGCGAGGTTTCTCCAATTTACTGTATTAATTGTTTGATCTTACAATCAGGAGATTCTCAATCTCATGGAATCTAACAAGGGGTATATGGCTGAGGGACATTCAGTGACCAGGCCACCCTTCTTTGATGGCACTGATTATCCTTGTTGGAAAAATCGTATGCAGGTGTTTCTGAGAGCTCAAAATTATGAGCTTTGGAAAATCGCCCACAAAGGAGCGTATGTGCTGCCCGAGGATAAAGATACATGGACAAAGGACCAAATTGCTAAGGGAACTCTCAACTGGAGTGCATTGAACATGATGCAGTGTGCTGTGCACCCCAAGGAGTATTCAAGAGTTTCCACATACACTTCAGCAAAAGAGATGTGGGACAAGCTTGAACTTATCTATGAAGGTACGTCGGAGGTAAGGGAAACCAAAGCAAGCATGTTAATATCTGAATATGAAATGTTTAAAATTAAAAATGATGAAACCATATATGATATGTTTGCTAGATTCATGTTAATAATCAACGGGTTGAAAGGTCTTAAGAAAGAATACTTAAAGAGTGACTTAGTTAGGAAGATACTTCGGTCTCTTCCATCCTCATGGAATACTAAGGCCACTGTCATTGAGGATTTAAAAGATCTTTCAAAGATGAAGTTGGATGAATTAATTGGTTCCCTGATGACATATGAAATAAATGTGAAAAGAAAAGAAACTGAAGAAAACCCAAGAAAGTCAATTGCTTTAAAAGCATCCAACAAAAATTCTTCAATTCTAAAAAGGATGTTCAACAGGAAAGTGATGAAGATGGTATGTCTAGTGAGAGTGAGAATGATGAAATGGCAATGCTCACTAGACAGTTCAAAAAATTCCTTAAGTTCAAAAGGAAAGGCTCAGGTAACTCCAAATCCTTTCAGAAGAAAGACTTTTTAAATAAATTTGAGTCTAACAAAAAATCTGACATTGTATGCTATGAGTGCAAGAAACAAGGGCATATGAGAGGAGAATGCCCGGAGCTTAAGAAAAAACTCAAGAAGGAAAAGTTCACCTTCAAGAAAGCCAAGGCAATGTTGGCAACTTGGAGTGATGAAGACGAAGATGAGGATGCACAAGAAGCCTCTGGAGATGAAGAGATTCAATGCTTAATGGCAAGAAGTGATGACTCCAATGAGGTAAATTCTTCCTTTGAAAGCTATACTGTTGGTGAATGGAAAGAAGCATACACTGTCTTATTTGAAAAATGTTGGGAATTAAAGTCTGAAAACAAAGCACTAAAAAAGAAAATCAACTCTTTTGTTCATAGAACAAAAAATAATGAACAAATTGCAACCTTAAATAAAGAGATTGAAATGATGAAAATTGATGAAGAAGCTTACAGTAAGAAAATGGATTGTCTGAAAACAAAATTGCAAGAAATTCCAAAGGAAAAGGAAAGCCTAATCAACTCTCTTGGATGTCTTCAAAATGAACATCAAGAAACTAAGAAAAAGTTGGAAAAAGCTAAAAAAGATCTAAAATAAAAATCTAAAAATCGTACAAGATTTGTTAAGGGAAAGCAAAATCTTGATGCAATTTTGGGATCAAATACTTTTGTTCCAAAGCATGGAATTAGCTATCAACTTGTAAAACAAAAGAAAATAGGACAAACATTGATAACTTCCTTTGTTGATCCCAGTCCAAGCACAAGCAAACAATTCCCTTCCAAGAACAAGAAAAATCAAGCCAAGGGTAAGCAACAACAACCAAAACAAAATCATTCAGGTGTTCAAAAGAAAGAGCAGTCTGTCGACAGGCTCAAAGGAAGCTGTCAACAGGTCTGGAAGAAGGTTACCAAGGGTCAGTCAACCAAGCAACCAAAAAGGAAAATTCAAGTGAATGGTCAACAAAATAACAGACCAATTGTTCTAAAAAATTCTCCATCTTGCAATGTATGTAAGAAGTTTGGTCATAAACAAAATCAATGCTGGAATAAACAGAAATGCAAACAAATCTGGATTCCAAAGCATTTACTATTTGGCATGAATGATACACTGGGACCCAAAGTAATTTGGGTGCCAAAACCTCTTGTCGGATCCATCTATGCAGGAATGCCTAGTAGCCCAAAATCAAAACAAATGGTACTTGGATAGTGGATGCTCGAGGCACATGGCGGGCGACAAAGACAAATTTTGTTTGCTGGTGGAAAAAGACGGAGGTCAAGTTGTCTTTGGATGCAACAATAATAGTCAGATCATTGGCACAGGTAAGGTTGGTAAGTATGCCTCTAACTCAATAGACAATGTATTTCTAGTTGATGGTCTTAATCACAATTTGCTTAGCATAAGCCAACTGTGTGATAAAGGTCATAAAGTTGTTTTTGAATCAAATTCATGTCAAATTGTTGATAAGGAAACATGAAGTCTTAAGTTTTCTGGAAAAAGAGTGAACAACATTTATCTAGTTGATTTGGATGATCCAGAAAAAGAAATAAACAGGATGAGCTTACTTTGTGGCATCGTAGGCTTGGCCATGCAAGCTACAATGTCTTGCACAAGATCATGAGGCGAAAATTGGTAAGTGGACTTCCTAAAATTTCTTTCAACAAGAATGAAAGTTTTTGTGATGCATGTGCACAGGGAAAACAAACCCGGAAATCCTTCAAATCAAAAGCACTGGTAAACACCTCTAAACCTTATGAACTATTGCACATGGACCTTTTTGGACCTACCAGAACTCTATGTCTCAATGGAAAACGGTTTGGTTTTGTCATTGTGGATGACTTTTCTAGGTTCACTTGGGTAAAATTTTTGGCACACAAAAATGAAGCACTTACAGGCTTTAAAGATTTCTTTAATAAGATTGAGCATGGAAATGTTCATAAGATATGCTCAATTCACACTGATCACGGGGGAGAGTTTGATAATAACTCTTTTCTGATATCTGCAGGCACCAAAGGATAGACCACATGTTCTCATCTCCAAGGACTCCGGAACAGAATGGAGTAGTTGAAAGAAAGAACAGAATATTGGTAGAAATGGCTCGCACTCTTCTGGTTGAAAGCCAACTCTAAAGGAGTTTTTGGGCAGAAGCTGTGAATACTTCATGCTATATTCTCAACAGAGCTATGGTAAGACCTGTAATGAAGAAAACCCCCTATGAACTGTTAAAAGATAAGAAACCCAGTATTGGGTATTTCATGGTGATAGCCCACGAATGCGTCGTTAAACACGTGACTAACAATCTCAAAATTATCGGCCTACACTAAATATTTTGACAATAGTTAAGTGGTGAGAGCCGAGTCGAATCCACGGGAAACTAGATTTTAGAGTTGAAAACCTTGGATTTTTATTTAGGAAAATAATGTGGTTATATTTAAACTAAGTTGCATTAAATAAAACTAAACTAATTAAACTAAGTAAATAGAGAGAGAGATAAAGAGTAACAAGTTCCAAAAATCACAATCCACTAAATACTAAAAGAGGATTAACAACAAAATATTTTATTCTAAACAAAATACATCAACAACTATACTAATAAAATATCAGAAATAGAAAAGAGAGATGAGTAAGAGAGAAGAGAGAGACGAGATACAAGAGAGAGAGGAGAGAGAGCGCGGGAGATAGAGGAGAGAGGAGAGAGAGAGAGCGTGAGAGAGAAGAGAAAGAGGAAGCGGGAGAGAGAGAAATGAAAGAGAAACAAGAGAGGAGAGAGAGAGGTGAGAGAGATAAAGACGAGAGATAGGAGAGAGAGACATGAGAGAGAGATAGGAGAGAGGAGAGAGAGGGCAGCGCGGCGCGGTCCACGTTGCATGCATGCAACGTGGGTGGGGCGCGCGAGGGCAGCGTAGGGGGTGCGGCAGGCGGGGCCGGGCGTGCGGGCGGCAGGCAGGGGGCACGCAGGCGGGCTAGGCACGGGGCGCGCGCGGGGTCAGGCGACCTGGGCAGGCGCCGCGCTGCTGCTGCTTGCTTGCTGCTTGCTGCTTCTGTGCGAGAGAGAGACCGGGGGAGAGGAAGAGAAGGGGAAGAGGAAGAAGAGAAGGGAGGAAGAAGAGATCGGAGAAGGAGAGAGGGGGGGAGAGAAGAGGGAAAGAATAATGGAATGAGAGAGAGAAAGGGAGAGTTTTATAAAGTGTTAGAGATGAAGGGGGGAGAGTTTAAAGGAAAGAGAGATTTTTGGAAAATAGGAGAGGGATTTTAAAAATGAGAAAGTGTTTTGAAAAGAAAGAGAGAGAGGGAATATTTAAAAAAATAGAGTCTCTCATTATTCTCTCTTGGTCTAATCAAATTTATTGGCCCATTTGACACTTCATTTCTTGGCCCATTAATCCTGCAAATACAACACAATAGAGATTTAATCAATTATCATTTTTGTAATAAAGTGATAATGAATTTGTGTAAAATTAAGGATCATAAGATAATAAAATAACATGATTATCATTAATAACAGCATCATTATCACACCCCCCAACTTACTCATTGCTACTCCCTTAGCAATGCACATAAGTAAATAATTGGGACAAACAAGAGTTCAAAACATCATACTTCATGACAAGAAAGTAAGAATGAGAATGATTGGTCATAAGTATTTCAAGTTCCAATCGAGAGTGTCAAAGGTAAATATGCCAGTTCATGTCATTAGACAGTTCCTCAAGATACACACAAAATTTCATGACTTTTTGTATAATGTTTGAGCATTAATAAGAGGGTGCATGGGCTTTCTACTTATCACTCAAGGATGGTATCAACTCTACACTCCTTAAATTCGATCCTCGAATTACACGTAGCTTTCACTCTGCCTAATTCTTTTTTCATGCTCTTTTTTTTTCTTTTCATTTACATGGTGCTGCACTTCCCTTCACCGTTTGACGCGAGCCTCAACTCTTACCTTAGGAGCCACAGGCCCGGTTACTAAGATCAGGGGCATTTTCCATGTTTCTTTTTTTTTCTTTTTTCACTACTACACACATTTTCACATTTATTTGTAGGCAGGTAGCTTTTCCCCACGATTGGTCATCAATAGGAATGTAGAATATCAATCAATCAACCTGAATGTTCGGTAAAACTCTCATCATCCATTTGAATAGCTCAAAATAATACTTTACCGTGTTGATGAAATTTCAAATGTATTTTGAGGAAGATGCTAAAAACATAACTAGTTAACTCACCCCTTCAACTCACCACCTTCACAAGTACACACTATGAGTCAAGCTAGAAGCAAAAAAAAAAAAAAAAATCTTGCATGAAATATGACGCATGAAGCACAATGTTACGGACAAAACTTTGAAATACAATTTGTCTCTCCCCCCAACTGAAATGACATTGTCTTCAATGGCATAAAAGTAATGACAATAGAATAAAGCCAATGTAAGTTAAGAAAGGAGTGATGCAACCTGATGATCACATGTGGGTGGTTGCACACTAGCTTTATCAAAGGATAGTGGCCAACAAACACCTAAGACACAAAATAAAAACAAAATCAATAGAAATCAATTTTCCTAAAAATATTGGGTTGCCTCCCAATAAGTGCTAAGTTTAATGTCTTCAGCCAGACACATGGGGGTAACAGGGTCACGTAACACCCCCAATCAATTGACGCCAATTTTTTCTTTGTAAGGCATCACCAGCCATGGTGGGTCAAGTGTTCCAAATGTACTTAGCAGATCAGTAAAGGATAAAGAAATTGAGGCACTCAAGATCATATCTTCAATTAAGAAATTTTCATTTGCACACTTAAGATCTTTATATGTGTTGAACATATCAATGCAGACTTTATTATTTTCTCCATTTTCACCCACAACTTCCATTTTCAGATCCTCTTTCATGATGTTCAGGTCAGATTGAGTTGAATGCTCAGAGGATTGTTTAAACTCCGCAGGCTGACTTGTGTCAAAAATAGTAGCATGATCTGGAATGAAATGGATATGACTTTCAACACAAGGATGCTTAAAAGCTTCAAGCGTAGTTGACCAATCAGCTAGTGATAGTATGTTCATGAACATGTTGGATTTGCCAAGGTTAGGGTGAGGTAGGAATTCTCTGTCTTTCTCAACATCAAGAGAGACCCAGTCAATGTGGACTTTAGGCAGAATTGCTAATTCATCTCTTACCCAATAAGAATGAGTGATGATTACACCTAGCTCTTTCTCCACACTCACTTCTTCTTTGTCACTCACTTGAAACAATGTCACATCAAACTTGGGCCCAACATCTAGATGACATTCTTTTTCGTCTCCCCCCAACTTAAGTTCAGCTAACTCACTAGAGCTTTCCTCAAGTATGACATTATGGATGGAGTCTTCTTGATGATTAGTTTCATGTTGGGCCAAGACTTTGGATTGATTTTCAGTGGCACCCATCTCCTCCTGATTTGACTCATTAATATTATCTCTCATTTTCCAAGTGGGCGTGTCCACAATCATGTTGGACTGAGAATTTGTGGATGGAATTTGAGAGTCAAATTGTTGGTCACAATCAAGATAATGATGTTCATATTTGTCAATGGGTTGACATGGTGATTGGCTATCTTTCCTCCTTTTGATTTCTATGAGTTGCGCAATCAGGAGGTCAGTTTTGACAAATGATTGCTCTAATTCTTGTTGTTTATGGGCGAATGTTTGCTCAAAGACTTGTTGGTTATCATGGAATTTTTGCATAAATTGCCCAAATTGATCATCAAATAGGCCTGATTGTGGGGGAGAAGTATAAGTGGACTGTGGATATACATGTCCCTCATGATGGCTTTTGTCATGAATATCAATTTGGCATTGGGCCCAATGTTGAAAGTTGTGGATAGGTAGATTTTGGGCTTGGGCCAGAATAGGTTGATCTCTAAGTGTTAAATGTGGCATTACTTCTCCAAGTGGTTGGAAGGGTGTGCCTTCAGGAGCATTTGTTAAGCACACAGGTAGATTAATGCCAAAAAAATTTTGATCGAACCATGATATGATTTCGGCACCTAGAAAGGGTTCTTGAATTTCCCCTTGAGGATCTTGATAGAGTAAACTCAATTTTTCAGGGGAGACACCTTGGTCAACTTTTGAGTAAGGAGTGGGTGTGGATAACACTTGAAAGGTTTGAGTCTGTTCTTGGGTTGAGGGAGGTGATGAGATGTAAAGTGGGTCAACATATTTCCTCCACCCTGAATCATACATGTGATCTTTAATTGGGTGACCATGAATCAGATGGGCTTGAGTCCATTTGGATCCATTGGACTGGTAAGTAGAGGTTGATGAATAAAGTGGGTTAGGTTGAGAGTGAATACCATAATGGGCTGATCCAATTCGCCCAAATGATGTGCTCATTTCATAACCATGATTGTCAACCCATATAAATCCTCTTTTTTTTGTTTTTAATTTTTAATTTTTTTTGTTGTTTTGAAATATTTGATTTTTTTTAAATATTTTCACACAAGTTAGCAAACAATTAATCCTATGACACCTATGGTTCCCTAAAATATAAACATTTGATTTCTCACTAATCAACTGAGGCCTAACTCAAATCCACTCTCAAGCCCGTTAACTGGCCAGGTAAGAGGTGGGAGAGTGGGAGGTTCCCCCTGCTCTCGCAGGGACCTAATTAAGTAACCACTTGTCCACTTAGGCATTTGCCAATAAACCTCTAGCCTTAGACACCAGTCTCCAAACTTGTTAGTGGGCCCAAGTGGGCCTAAGTCTCAAAGCGAACCCTAGGTCAAGTTTCTACTTTCTTTTATTGGGCTTGGGAATGCAAAAGATGTAGGAAGTTGTGGTTTGTGGGCTAAGGAAGGGTGATCAAATCCCCACCCTATCTTGTTAAGGAAGCTACCCTTAAAATATTTTTAGAAATGATATGCACACCACAAAATCACGCAAGGGGTTCTATGCAAGCATGGCAATGCATGATCATGCTTTTAAGAAAGTTGAGATTCTCACCTTGCCTCCCGCAATCTTCGACAAGAAAGGAAACTTTTCAAAAGGAAAATTACCTAAAGATGGAAATATAAATGATGCATGTCCTAAAGATGGAAAGTTTCTAATCTTGACATGACATCTTTTATTAGATTCAAGTGATTGATTTTTTTTTAATGAATTATCTAAACATGGCAACTAAAAAAAAGAAACTCAATCAAGAGGGTTTTAAGGGTACTTACCTCCAACGCAATCACTCGTTCTTTTGGAAAGTAAAACAAATAGAAAGAGTGAGAGAGAGAAGGAAACTCACCTCACTTACCTTTTTTTGTGATTTTTTGGGTGCAATTTTCGAATTTTTTTTCCAAAACAGCCCCTTTTACTTACAGATCTCCCTTTTAGTGACAAATTTCTGACAGATTCTTCAATTTTGCAATTTTCAGGATTTTTGACTTTTTTTTTGATACCTATAAAAAGAAAGAAAATGTTAGCCTGAATATATACAAAAAAAAACAAAGATTATCAAAACAAAAAATCTAATTCCCCGGCAACGGCGCCAAAAATTGATAGCCCACGAATGCGTCATTAAACACGTGACTAACAATCTCAAAATTATCGGCCTACACTAAATATTTTGACAATAGTTAAGTGGTGAGAACCGAGTCGAATCCACGGGGAACTAGATTTTAGAGTTGAAAACCTTGGATTTTTATTTAAGAAAATAATGTGGTGATATTTAAACTAAGTTGCATTAAATAAAACTAAACTAATTAAACTAAGTAAATAGAGAAAGAGATAAAGAGTAACAAGTTCCAAAAATCACAATCCACTAAATACTAAAAGAGGATTAACAACAAAATATTTTATCCTAAACAAAATACATCAACAACTATACTAATAAAATATCAGAAATAGAAAAGAGAGATGAGTAAGAGAGAAGAGAGAGACGAGATACAAGAGAGAGAGGAGAGAGAGCGTGGGAGATAGAGGAGAGAGGAGAGAGAGAGCGTGAGAGAGAGGAGAGAGGAGAGAGAAGATAGAGAGGAAGCGGGAGAGAGAGAAACGAGAGAGGAGAGAGATAGAAAGAAGAGAGATAAAGACGAGAGATAGGAGAGAGAGACGTGAGAGAGAGATAGGAGAGAGGAGAGAGAGGGCAGCACGGCGCGGTCCACGTTGCATGCATGCAATGTGGGTGGGGCGCACGGGGGCAGCGCAGGGGGCGCGGCAGGCGGGGCCGGGCGTGCGGGGCGGCAGGCAGGGGGCCCGCAGGCGGGCTGGGCACGGGGCGCGCACGGGGCCAGGCGACCTGGGCATGCGCCGCGCTGTTACTGCTTGCTTGCTGCTTGCTGCTTCTGTGCGAGAGAGAGACCAGGGGAGAGGAAGAGAAGGGGAAGAGGAAGAAGAGAAGGGAGGAAGAAGAGATCGGAGAAGGAGAGGGGGGAGAGAAGAGGGAAAGATTAATGGAATGAGAGAGAGAAAGGGCGAGTTTTATAAAGTGTTAGAGAGGAAGGGGGGAGAGTTTAAAGGAAAGAGAGATTTTTGGAAAATAGGAGAGGATTTTAAAAATGAGAAAGTGTTTTTGAAAAGAAAGAGAGAGAGGGAATATTTAAAAAAATAGAGTCTCTCATTATTCTCTCTTGGTCTAATCAAATTTATTGCCCCATTTGACACTTTATTTCTTGGCCCATTAATCTTGCAAATACAACACAATAGAGATTTAATCAATTATCATTTTTGTAATAAAGTGACAATGAATTTGTGTAAAATTAAGGACCATAAGATAATAAAATAACATGATTATCATTAATAACAACATCATTATCACAGGGTCTTTGGCTCAAAAGTGTTTATACATAACAATGATAAAGTTGATTTAGACAAGTTTGAAGCCAAAAGTGATCAAGGTATATTTCTGGGATACTCAGAACACTCTAGAGCATATAGGGTGTTTAACAATAAGAATAAAACCGTAGAAGAAACTTCATATGTTGTTTTTGATGACTATCATACAAAGACTGACATTTCTAATTTACACAGGAATGATGTTGGAAATGAAGGAACAACTCTTGGGGAACTATATAAACAAAAGCAAAAGGAAATTCTAAAGTAGTTTTCAAGACTAACAGTGGATATCTTCACAGGTACAATGATGAAGATGATGAAATACTGTTCAACAAACGAGATGATGAATCTGAAGAAGATCCACAAGAGGAAGAGCCTTAAGGTGAAACTCCTCAAAGAAACCCTCTACAAGATCACCTTCCTCAAGTCCAAGATCAACCCGGCCCGTCAACAATCACAATGTGAGGTACTCCAAAGATCACCCACTTGATAATGTGATAGGAGATGTAAATGATTCACTTCAAACTAGGTCTAAGGTTAGACAATTAGTTGAACAAGATCATTTAGCTTTTGTATCTCAAGTGGAACATAAAAAAGTTGAAGAAGCTTTAAAAGAAAATTCATGGATTGATGCTATGCATGAGGAACTTGGTCAGTTTCAAAGAAATAATGTCTGGACTTTAGTTCCTAGAACCCCTGAGATTTATGTCATAGGCACTAGATGGGTGTTTAGGAATAAACTAAATGAAGAGGGTAAAGTGATGAAAATAAGGCTAGAATGGTAGCAAAAGGATACAGTCAAGAATTTGGTATAGACTTTGAAGAATCCTTTGCTCCTGTAGCTAGACTTGAAGCAGTTAGAATTTTGTTGGCATATGCATGCTCAAATAAGTTTAAACTTTTTTAAATGGATGTTAAAACTGTTTTCCTGAATGGCTACATCAAAGAGGAAGTATATGTTTCTCAACCACCTGGTTTTGAAATTTCTGAAATGCCTAACCATGTTTACAAGTTTGCACAAAGCTCTTTACGGTTTGAAGCAGGCACCTCGAGCTTGGTATGACATGTTAAGCAACTTCTTGGTGAGTAAAAACTACTCAAGAGGTAAGGTGGACCAAACACTCTTTACTAAGAAAGTTCGTAATCATATAATTGTTGTTCAAGTTTATGTGGATGACATTATATTTTGTTCCACTAACCCATCACTGTGTGAGGAGTTTTCCAAACATATGCACAGTGAATTTGAGATGAGTCTAATGGGGGAGCTTCAATTCTTTCTTAGTTTGCAGGTAAAGCAACATGAAGATGGCTTCTTCATTAATCAAGAAAAATATGTTAAGGAGCTTCTCAAAAGATTTCAATTTGAACAAGCCAAACCTGCCTCAACCCCAATGAGCACAAGCATTAAACTTGAAAATGATGAGAAAGGTAAATCAGTAGATGCAAAGCAATTCCGAGGTATGATTGTTTCACTCCTTTATCTTACTACAAGCAGACCGGATATATAGTTCAGTGTTTGCCTTTGTGCTAGATATCATTCTAATCCAAAGGAAAGTCATTTGGTTGCAGTTAAGAGAATATTCAGATATCTCTCAGGTACGTATGATTTGGGTCTTTGGTATCCAGCAGGAAGTAGCTTTGATTTGATATCCTATTCTGATGCTAACTATGCTGGATGTAAAATTGACAGAAAGAGCACTAGTGGATACTGCCAATTTCTTGGTGGTTGCATGGTTTCGTGGGCATCCAAGAAGCAACACTCGGTGGCACTCTCCACTGCAGAGGCAGAATATGTTGCTGCAGGGAGCTGTGCTGCTCAAGTGTTGTGGATCAAAAGTCAACTGTGTGATTACAACATTGACATTGGATGCACACATATCCTATGTGACAACACTAGTGCCATCAATCTCTCAAAGAACCCAGTCCAACACTCTAGGACAAAACACATTGAGATTCGTCATCACTTCTTGAGAGATGAAGTAGCCAACAAATCCTTAGAGCTTAGCTTCATACCAACTGATAAGCAATTGGCTGACATTTTCACAAAACCATTGGCTGAGGATAGATTCACAACTTTGAGAAGAGAATTGGGGTTGTGCAAAATGCAATGAAGCCATACCAAACTTTGACGTATATGTTCTTTGTGTGCACTAACTATGAGGTATATCAAATGGTAAACTGTGGAAGAACAAGTTATGCTTGTTTGGAAACTATTATTATGCGTGAGAAAATATTCTCTGCCCTGTATCCATAGTCAAGTTGCACATAAAAGTCATTCCATTCAAATAAGGTATATGGTTTCTTTTCATTTTTCCCACTCATTTTTAGCAAACAAATGGTTGTTCATGTTGAAATGTTTCATTCCTGAACTTGTGTGCAATTGCTTGTTAAACATATGAAAGTCTGTCTTGAATTGCTTGTTGAGTCTACACATGCACACACTATGGGGGAGCAAGTTCAAGTTAGATGAATGAATTCTTAGGGAAACCCATTTTTCTACTCATCCTAGCCCTCAATTTGATTTGTAGAAGTTCTTGTCGACTGCCCCAATTCCATCTGTCGACAGCCATGCCTCCACAGAACCCAGATCTTGAACCCTGTGTGCCTCTGTCGACAGACTCAAATCCATCTGTCGATAGCCAAGCACAGTTTCAGCTCTCCCTGAACCCAATATCTTCTGTTTGTGTGCATCTGTCGACAGCTGAAATCCATCTGTCGACAACCATGATCTGTCTGAACCCAGAAGTCTTCAACTGTGTATATCTGTCGATAGGTTCACATCAGTTGTCGATAGATACATATTTCACAAGCAATTCCCTATTATTTCTCAACAGTCTTTATGAGCAGGTCCATACCTTTGATGTATGGTGAAACTTGGGTATTTATGTATGCTTTTAATCTCTCATGTCCACATTATATTAAAGATATTGTCTCAATCACAATGATTTTGACATACTATTCTTGTATAAGTCTAGGTTGTATCATTCGGAGTTCATTGGGCAAATCTAATGGGTATAACCTAACTCACTTGAATAACACCCTTGTGGATAATCATTTTCTCAAGAGATGTGATAAGTCCTATGGTCATTGAACTTTATGTCTTGCATTGATTGTTACCATACACATTCTTTGACCTCAATTTTCAAATATAAAAAAAAACAAACAAAAAAAGGGAGAAAAGCTACCTATTTCTTACAATCAAACGTCAATAATGGGATAAAGATAGAGCAATGATGTGTATTGTTGAGTAACCGGGGACATGGGCATCACAAATGTCTGCCCTCGCATCAAAAAGCTTACTCATTATCTCTGTAGAATGGTATGATGGTCACTTCCGCTGAGTAACTGGGGGTACGGGCACTTCACATGTCTATCCTCACGTCAAAAGGTGTGATCCTACTTACCACTTTTCCCATTGCTTTTTCTTCTAAATAAATCAAATTGAAATAGTGTGAAGCCTCCAATGTTTGATTAATCCTGGGTTCCTTGATGTTTGTGGTTATCTACTCATGAAGACATCTTTTTCATAAACCATTTGACCATCACCCACTTGGAATTATGTTTTTCTACAATGGTTTTTATTCAAAGGGGTTATCTTATTTTCATAAGTTTTGGTACGATGTCCTCTTAATGTTCCAACTTGAGACTCCTAGAGTATTATTTTTAAACCATTGATGATTTTGACTTGTCTTCATATTAGTAGGAATGATAGTTTAAAATGTGTACATACCTCCTTTACACATCATCTACATCTTGGGCGCTCATTGCCTTAAAAATTTCTATCAAGATTCCCATCTAGCACAGTTTTTGTATGCGCCTGTCGACAGATGCAGAGCCTGTCGACAGATACCTCTGCATCTGTCGACAGCCGGCGGCAGGCCCTATTTTGGAAACCCAATGGGCATCTCTTTAGGGTTGGATTTTGTGGGTCCCTATCCTTTGTACTTCTTTCCCTTTCTTTAAAAGGGAACCCATGACCCTTTCCTCTCTTTTCCACTTCTAAAACTCCCTCCTCCTTCCTTCTCCACCAAACCCTTTCTTCTCCAGGGTGCCAGACCTAGATTCTACCTCTCCTAGTTTTTTTTTCTTCCTCGTGCTTTTTCTTCTTCTTTCCGAGTTCTTCTCCACTTCGAACTCCTCTCCTTCTCAAGGCTCCCAAGGGCAAGAAACTTGCTTCCCATCACCGTCCCCTATCTCCCCAAGCCGGAGATGGTTCCGGGGCTCCTACCGAGCGCCGAACCAAGCATCGTGATGATCGGCTGCCCGAGCTTATCCTTCCTCAAGGTTTGCAACTTACCATGATTCCAAGAACCTTCAGCAAATTCGTTCAGCCCCACTATGTTGATTTTCCTTCTTTGGGAGACATGTTCCCCAATCTTCTACCCCTCTTCGACACCCAGGGTTGGACGGTGTTTCTTTATTCTCACCTGAACTACTCTCCTACTGCCGTCATAGAGTTTTTTAATAATCTTGGTCTGTCTGGGGATGGGGATCTCTACACCTCTGTCAAAGGTACTCCCTTCAAGCTTACCACCAACCTCATCAGCACTGCACTTCAAATTCCTAACTCTGGGGCTGATGTGGTTCTCAGTCACCCTTCTGCATCTAAATATTATCATCTCATCACCCTTCAACCTTATGATACAACTCAGAAGATTGCCAAGCTGAATGCCAACTCCTTTCCCCCACTGAATAGGATGATCCATCACATCTTCACAACCCTCATTGCTCCAAAGCATGGCAGTCGGGAACTCGTCACTGAGGTTCATAAATCTCTCTTTTTATTCTTCCTCAAGTGTGAACAAATCAACTTGCCAGAACTCATGCTTCACCTGATCCGCCAATGCTTCTACAATCCTAGAAGATCAATGCCCTATGCCTGCCCGATCACTTCCCTTCTCCTATTCATTGGGATACATATTTCTGATAGTGAGCTTGTCGCCCTCAAATCTCGCAGTGCCTTTAATCTCACTGCTGCTCATCGGATAGGCTATAAGCTGATTGACGGGGTTGTCACAAGGGACCTCAAAGGTAAGGCACATGCAGATGATGAAGATGAATCTGATGAAGATGATGCTGATGAAGAATCCCAGTCCGAGCCAATGGATGCTCAGGGAGATGAAGCTGATGTTGCTGCTGATGAACAAGCGCCTGATGAGCCCTCTCTTCGAGATTTCATCTCTGCTCAAATGGCACAAATGCAGCTCCAAATGACCACTGGTTTCACACAACTAAATGCTCGATTGGATAATGTTGATACCAGCTTGGATGCACTGGCTGACACCCAAGTCCAGCTTCAGATACGGCTTACTAGGCTCTCCACAGAGCTTCATGGTCTCCGTCAGGCCTCTGCACCACCTGGGAATGACGATGTCTAGAGAGTCTAGGCGTCAGTTATTTGGTCTTTACTTTGCTTTGGTCAGGGTCTTGTCACTGTTATCTTCGTTTGCTCTCACAATCATGTTATATCCTTCCCTTGCACTTCGTTTGTCATGTCCTGAGTCACTTTTGTAACTGTGTGTAATGAATGTTCAATCAATGGAATTCACAGTTATTTGCTTATGTTATGCTCAAGTGTACATGAATTGTCTTTTTGGATGTTGCCAAAAGGGGGATAAACATCAATTATGCATAACTTGAAAATTTTGTCATCATCAAAAAGGGGAAGAATGTTGGGTTTACATGTGTTATGTTTGTTTTTGATGATGAACAATCCAAATTAATGTTATGAGCATATTTGAAACATGATCAAGCAAATGATAATCAAGAAAGAACATCTCAAGTGATTGTTTAAATGTTCTCTATATCTCACTAACAACGCTTTTAAATGTAGGTGTAAGTGTAGGCAAGACAATGTACCAAATTCCAGAGCAAAAACTCAAGAAAGTCACATTCAACAAGTGCCTGTCGACAGACCCACAAGTCCCTGCCGACAACTGCACATAGGGAGATCAGACAGGTTTCAGGACAAGTGTACCTGTCGACAGATCCAAATCGTCTGTTGACAGATACACACTGGAAATTGTTTCTCGCAAGGCTAGTCTTCTGGATTTTGCATACTTGTCAGCACCTGTCGACAGATGCATAGTTTGCTGTCGACAGACGAAGAGAAGATCTCAGTTCCGCGATTTGCATATGTTTCCTATATGGGTGTTTCCTTCTACCACGACTCTCCATATTTAAATACCCATATATAAGGAATGTTTTTAAGAGATTTTTGTACAGAAGCAGCCACCACACAAAACCCTAGCAGTCTCTCTCTGCTGCTCTGCTTCAGCTCTCCGTCCAGAACAATGAAGAACAATCTTCTGAACGAAGTTGAAGCCGGTTCGTCTGTGATTCAAGCTTCTCCATCAATTGATACCTGTCAAGACGAAGTTTGAAGTTCATCTGGACGACCATCTTGAAGAGTTCCATCTCAGGATTTATTTCCACAACTCTGAACTCTTCTCTGTTTCTACTTTCTTCATACTTTGTGTATGTGATTGTGGGTCAAGCCGTCTCTTGTGTTTGATCTATGTGTGTCATGTTGTTCTAATTGTGTGCTTGCATCAGACAACGTGAGTGTGTGTGTGTTGTAGTGGTTTGAACTCGCTGATAAGCAGTCCTTCTGCGTGTTTGTGTGGACAGTGGATGTAGGATACACAAGTTGTATACTCCGAACCATCTTAAATCTTCGTGTCCTATGGTTTGCACGTTTTCACGATAGATGGTTGGTAGGCATACTGATTCTACACAAGTTAGATAGACTGTTCATGTTCTGCTCACAACAAGAACACTAATTGTAAGTCGAACTAATCCTAAATCTGGTTAAGATTTCGATAAGTTTGTGTTTTCATCAAAAGAAGGCAACTGTGGTTAGATTTTGTTGTAATCTATTCAACCCCCCCTTTTAGATTACCATATTGGATAATTCCGCACATCTTTCATGAACAATGGGTAATGTGATCCCTTGTGACTATCTAGCATTTGTCTCTCAAATAGAGCTTAAGGCAATCAATAGAGTGCTGACTGATGAATCTTGAGTTTTAGCCATGTAAGATGAACTCAATCAATTCAAGAGAAACTAGGTCTGGTCACTTGTGCCTCGACCACCAGAAAATCCTATTATAGGCAACAAATGTGTGTTCAGGAACAAAATGGATGAGGCCGGTGTGATTACAAAGAACAAAGCAAGATTGGTTACTCAAGGCGATTCTCAAGAGGAAGGCATATATTATGATGAAATCTATGTGCCAATGGCCAGATTAGAGGCCATTTGAATTTTATTAGTATATGCATATACTATGAACATAAAGCTTTTTCAAATGGATGTTCAATATGCATTTCTAGATGGATTTATAAAAGAAGAGGTCTATGTAGAACAACCACCGGGTTTTGATGATCTTGAATTTTCAAATTTCATAAGGTGGTGTATGGTCTGAAACAAGCACCTAGAGCTTGGTATAAATGACTAAATGCATTTCTTTTAAAGCATAGTTTGTTGCGTTCCCCACCATTCAAACCCATTAACCTAATAACGAGCCTAACCCGACTCTAGCTCTTGCGAACGAGCTGTAGCCTCGCAAGGGATATCATTCACATGTTCGTGGAAATATAAAACAAACAACACAAATATAGATAAGATTCCGCATCTTACAAATATTTACATGAAATATACATAGCCAATTCTCAACTAGAGTCAAGTACAAAGTACAGCAACCTGGGGCATACCCCGAGGTGAATAGGAAGTGAAGATTACACTATTGGAGGTGCAGGCACAACTTCGCTACGGTGTAGCTCCGAACTAGACGAAGGACGGGAAGCCTTCTGCCCTCCCTCACCTGAAAGGAGGTAGGGGTGAGTCTTGTAAGTCACTGGCTCAGTAGGGAAACTCTTCCAAAAGTCGTGCAAACCAAACTCCCAAAGTGCAGAAATAGGAAGCTACACTAAGCAATTTATAGTATTATCTACGCATGATGTTAGAGCTATAATTAACATTTATCACAATCTATTAACAGAAACCAACCTTTAATAAATAAACAGCAAATCATATTCAAGTGTATGAGCTAAAGTAGAGTAACGCCACACTTGGGTCACGAAGACTGGATCGCGGCACCAGCAACCAACCTGGACAAACCACACAGGACTACCTCTCAGTCTCGCAGCCATGGACAAAAGGTCCAGCTGCCGCTCCACCACAACAAAGCAAGGATACTGTGTAGATCAACCAACACCACACCTGCGGACCACACTACCGCAGGTCCATGCCTGACACCTTTAGGGACTCCGGCCCGAGCTCCCTAAAGTGAGGCATTGGAAAACAGGACTAGCTAGGGCCCAGTACGTCTACTTGTGTCTATAACCCCCAACCACGAGTGTGCTGCAAACGACCAAACACAACTCTCACAAGTTGTTGTCCCTCTGACGTCTTTCCCCTCAGCCAGACGTACAACTCTACACAAGAGTGAGGGTTTCCAGGAAGACGACACAGACCTTGACGGTACACAAGTACTGGGACAAACCCCGAGCACTAACATGCCTGGCTCACACAAAACCTAGGGTACTCGACTGGAGAGGTAACCACAGTTGGCATCATACTACTTGCCACGTACTCACAAACCAAACAAACACGGTAGTCCTCAACCTCGACGCGTGCTAATGCACCGCTTACCATTGCTATGAACAATAAATAAAGCCAATTGATAATCTTGTAACCATGCATAAAGCCATAGCCTTCGGTAGCTTGAACGTAACAGGGTGCTTCGTCGCCTTCAGAATGCGACGCATCGATATGGCGTGTTCTGAAGAAGAACGCGACGGGTCGGGCTGTCGCGTTCTAAACATGACACCCAGGTCCGTCACCTTCAAAGATAGAGCCCTAGCTCTGGGGTTCCATCTCTAGATAACCCATGCAAACCATGCAAACATTCATAAAAAGCATTTATAAACATTCTAACCATTACACTAGTAGCCATCTACCATCTACAACTCGTATAATAGATTAAACTTGCTTAACAGATCACTCACAACGAGAAACAGGGTAGAATCTCCCTACCTTTGTGAGATACGTGAAGAATAACGATAGTTCAGTGTTTCCCACACTCCATACCAAGTCCTTGCGACAAGAGCATGCCGAAAACCCCACCAGAACCTCTAATCGCCGAAAACCACCTGCAAAACCCTTCTCTTGGCCGGGCAGAGCTTTCTGAGCTCTGTTTGGCCGACCTAAGTTCTTAACCCTTCAGAATTGAGAACACGACGCACCTGGATGTCGCGACAAGAACGCGACGGGGTAGGCCGTCGCCTTCTTGCTACTGACTCAAGTCGACTGCCCTACGCGCACCATGCGAGGGGCATGCATCTGAACAACCCTAAGTAGCGGCAACATGAACGCGATGCCCTAGACTATCGTGTTCAGAACACGACCTCCAGCTCTGTCGCGTTCACAGACAGAGAACTAGTGGACGCCCTCGGCCAAAATTCTTGGCCCACAATACCCAAACAACATATAAAATGTTACAAACTCAAGGTAAAGGCCACACACTGGCCATCAGAATCGGTAAACCTCAGTCCGAATGATATCACTAAGCTACATTACTATCACCTAAAAGAAATTTCATCCTCAAAATTTAAGAAGAAACCTCAACACTAAATTTTCAATTAAATATGCATGGTACTATCACCTAAAAGAATTTAAAAGCTTACTCAAACAAGTATGGATACGCTTTCATCATTTCCTCTACCAATTCCCATGTGTTCTCTCCACCCTGTCCGTTTTTCCATCTGATTTTTACTAGATCAGTCTCTTTATTTCTCAGCTTTTGGGTTCTTCATCCTGTAATCTGTACTGTATATTTTGGCAATTGACATATCTGGTTTCAGATCATCTCGGGTGTAACTGACTATCTAGGAGGGATCTCGAATATACCTTCTGAGCATAGAAAAATGGAACACATCATGTGCATATGTAAAGTTTGCTGAAAGATCTATTCTGTAAGCTGTTTCACCAATTCTTTCTAAAATTTGGAATGGGCCAACATATCTCAGGCTCAATTTACCTTTCCTGCTAAACCTTAACACACCTTTTGTAGGAGAAACTTTTAGAAACACATAATCACCAATTTCGAATTGCAATGGTCTGCGCCTGGTATCTGCATAACTTTCTGAGGACTCTGGGCTGTTTGAAGCTTTTCCTTAATAAATTTGACCATTTCTGAGCACTGTTGAATCAATTCTGGTCCCATGACTTTCCTTTCACTTACCTCATGCCAATTTAATGGTGTTCTGCATGGTCTTCCATATAGTGCTTCATAAGATGCCATTCCAATACTTGCATGATAACTGTTATTATAAGCAAACTCTACCATGCCCAAGTGATGCTCCCAAGTACCTCCCCATACTAAACAATAAGCCCTCAACATGTCTTCTATGGTTTGAATTGTTCTTTCTATTTGTCTATATGTCCGCAGATGATAAGCTAAGTTGTACTTTAATTCAGTGCCAATTACTCTTTGTAAACTCCTCCAGAAGCCTGAAGTAAACCTGGGATCCCTATCTGAGACAATTGTAACTGGAATTCCATGCAATGGTACTATTTTGTCTACATATAATCTGGCTAATCTATCCACGGTCCATGACATGCTCACAGCCAGTAATCTGCATACTTTAGTCAATCTATCCACAAAAACCCAAATACCATTGTGACCTGTTGTTGTTCTAGGTAAACCAACTACAAAATCCATAGCTATGCCATCCCATTTCCACTGTGGAATAGGCAATGGCTACAATAATCCCCCTGGCCTCTGATGTTCTACTTTTACCTATTGACATACTAGACATCTTGATATAAATTCTGTTATTTCCTTCTTCATGCTTGGCCACCAAAAATGCTTCTTCAGGTCTTGATACATCGTTATGCTGCCTGGATGAATAGTATACCTGGATCTGTGAGCTTCTTCTAATACTTTCTGCCTCACCTCAGCTTCTGCTAGAACATACAATCGACCTTTAAGTCTAACCACACTGTCATCATCAAATGTAACCTCTTCCATTCTTACAATATCCACCAGATTCTCATTTATTCTCTGTGCTTCTACTATCTGCCAATACAATGAAGGTTCCACTGCACTATTTACTAACATTGCTCGCTGCTGATTATTTGGTACAAATAGTGAATTCACTACTGCATCTTCATATAATTTCCATTCTTTGATCATCATTTGGTGCAAAACTGCATTTCTGCTCAGTGCATCTGCAACAACATTGGCTTTACCCGAGTGATATGCTAAGCTGAAATCATAATGTTTCAGATACTCCATCCATCTGCATTGCCTCAAATTTAAATCTTTCTGTGAGAAAATGTACTTTAAGCTTTTATGATCTGTAAAGATTTCAAATCTCTCTCCATATAAGTAATGCCTCCACAATTTTAATGCGAAAACCACTACTGTTGATTCTAAATCATGTGTAGGGTAATTCTCTTCATGCCGCTTCAGCTGTCTTGAGGCATATGCCACTACCTTTCCATTATGCATTAATACTGCTCCCAATCCTCTTCTGGATGCATCTGTATACAACACAAATCCTCCACTGCCTGATGGTACCTCTAATATGGGTGTTGTAGTAAGCCTCTTCTTCAGTTCTGTAAAGCTCCATCGACAATCTGAAGACCACACAAAGGGCACTCCTTTTCTGGTTAATCTAGTCATAGGTGCTGCAATCTTTGAGAAATCCTTGATGAATCGCCTATAGTAACCTGCTAGACCAAGGAAACTTCTAATTTCTGATACTGTTTTTGGTTCTTCCAACTTCATAATAGCTTCAACTTTAGCTATATCTACTGCTACACCTTGTCCTAAAATTACATGGCCCAAGAACTGAATTTCCTTTAACCAAAACTCACATTTACTGAACTTAGCAAACAACTGGTGATCCCGCAAAGTCTGTAATGTAATCCTCAGATGTGTTGCATACTCCTCCTCTGATGCTGAATACACTAATATATCATCAATGAATACCACAATAAACTGATCTAGATAAAGGTGAAAAATTATATTCATCAGATTCATAAATCTGTCGGTGCATTAGTGAATGGCATAACTACAAACTCATATTGCCCATATTTGGTCTTGAAAGTTGTCTTGTCAATATCCTCTTCCCGAATCCTCAACTGATGATATCTGAATCTCAGATCAATTTTAGAGAATACCCTGGCTAACTGTAGCTGATCAAATAAATCATCGATTCTGGGAAGTGGATACTTGTTCTTAATAGTGACCTCAATTGTCAATAATATATACACATTCTCAAGCTGACATCCTTCTTTCTAACAAATAACACTGGTGCTCCCCATGGTGAATGACTAGGTCTGGTAAAACCTTTCTCTACCAATTCCTGCAGCTGCTTCTTCAATTCCTTCAACTCTGTTGGTGCCATCCTGTTTGGTGCTTTTGAAATTAGCATATTGCCGGGCTACAATTCTACTGTGAAATCCACCTCCCTATGTGGAGCTAACCCTGGTAATTCTTTTAGGAACACATCTGCAAATTCCTAAACCACGGGTACCATTTCTACAGACTTGCCTAACTCAACTAAACTGACTGAAGAAAGATATGCCACACACCCAGCATTAATCAACATCCTTGCCCTAAGAGTAGAAATAATAAACTGAGTGTAAAACGACATACCTTGGAATTCAAACATAGCTCCATTAGGTCGACAAAATCTAACTCTCTTATTCCTATAGTCCACCACTACCCCATAGGCTTCCAGCCAATCCATTTCCAAAATCACATCATATTCTTTCAACTGTAGTGCATACAACCTTGCTTGCAACTGATTTCCTTCTACTATAATCGGAACTTCATTTAAATAACATGAGGTGAGCATAAAACCAATAGAAGGAATCTCCACAACTAACTCACACTACCCCTCTTCTAAGGGGTGAATTATACTATCCATGAAATCTTTAGAAATAAATGATTGCGATGCACTCGGATCAATCAATACTCTAGTAGAAAATTCAAAGAGAGGTAATATGCCTTCAATCAGGTTGGATGCCTCTACCTGTGCTCTGGTAACAGCCATAACTCGACCTCGTCCCCTCTGAAAAGGTGGACCTCTACCTCGATCTACTGCTGGTTGATGGAATGGCTACTGTTGTTGTACCCCTCTGCCATAACTGTATTCTCGGGGATGCTGACAATTTCTGGCTAGATGCCCTGGCTGCCGATAATTATAACACCTGAAACCTGGAAAAGCTACTGGTTGCCCTGCTGTGCTCTGCTGTGACTCCTCTGGAACTAGCCTAAAACCTTGATCCTGCTAAAAACCCGGTTGGAAACTCTGCTGGAAACCCTGCTGCCTACCACCACCTCATCCTCTAAATATCTTCTTCAATTTATTATCTCACTTAGCAATTCTGGATGATGATGATGCTCCCGAGGGTGCCTTACCCTTGCTGATACCTGTAGATTACTGTGGAAGTCAGAAACTACCTGACCCTCCTAATTGTCTAGCCTGCACAGTCCTCTCAAGAATAGCTGCCCTCTGCGCTGCTTCCACCACCGTTCTGCACATAACGGGTATCACTGTATCTTGTAGCTTTGGTCGTAGTCCTCGAATAAAATACTCCACCATCATAGCATTATCTATAACCTCATATGTGGCATATCTACTCAATGCCATAAACCTCATCTGATATTCTAATACTGACAAGTTTCCCTACTGCAATGTCCTGAACCACTCCCTCTTGGCCTGTTGCATCTAGACTGGAAAGAATGTATCATTAAATACCCCCAAGAACTCTGGCCAGGTAATGGTGTCCTCTGTTCTTCTAGCAAACACTGTCTGCATCTTTAATCTCCACCACTCCTGTGCAAATCCCCGTAACTGGTAAGTAGCTAAAATTACCCTATTAGCCTGTCGACACCTCATAGTAACAAAGACTCTCTATCTCATGTACCCATTGCTCTGCGGTATCTGGATTCGGGCCTCCGGAGTAAGCAGGTGGCTGCAATCGCAAAAACCCCTCCACTAATGTCGTAGACTCCTCTACACTAGCTGGTACTGCTGGAAGTACAAGTACAATAGGTGGTACCTCGACTCCCAGTGGTGGTGGGGGTGGTGCCACTAGTACTGCCTCCTCCACAATCTGTGGTGCCACTGCTACTGAGTGTATTGGTGCCTGCTGATCCAATCTGGTCAAGATATCTGTAATACTTTCCCATAGCCATTCAATCGATTGATATGTAGTCTCCTTGGGCTCATCTCCACCAACTCCCCAATCTCTCCTATCTGCCATTTCTAATCCTGCACATACAACATTCCAACCACATAACATACAAATAGATCAATACAAAAACCAGGGCCAACTACCAGCAATGGACTAAAGTAGAGACCAGGCTATGTAAATTTCTGATTCATTTGTATTCACACGGACCTTGCTCTGATACCAACTATAGTGTTCCTCTCCGTTCAAACCCGTTAACCTAATAATGAGCTTAACCCAACTCCGCCTCTCGCGAACGAGCCGTAGTCTCGCAAGGAATATCTTTCACATGTCCATGAAAATATAAAAGAAACAGCTCAAATATAGATAAGATTCCACATCTTACAAATATTTACATGAAATACACATAGCCAATTCTCAACTAGAGTCAAGTACAAAGTACAGCAACCTAGGGCATACCCTGAGGTGAACATGAAGTGAAGATTACAAAACTAGAGGTGCATTCCCAACTCCGTAATGGTGCGGCTCTGAACTAGATGAAGGACTGGGAGCCTCCTACTCTCCCTCACCTAAAAGGGGGTAGGGGTGAGCCTCGCAAGTCACTGGCTCAGTAGGGAATCTCCCCCAAAAGCCGTACAAAACCAAACTCACAAAGTGCATGTAACGACTCGACCTCCCGGACCCCCACCAAGGACCCTGAAGTTCACGTCGCCACCCAAGGATCCGAAGATCCAGAAGGGTTAGAAGAAATAGTCTAGTGAGATATGTACTGAATTCGAATAACTATAATAATTTGTACAATATACAAGAGTCTGTACAACATGTCCCAAGCAAAAGCACAGGTACAAGAAGAAATGTGCAGTCCTTAAGGGGCATACCCTGAGAACTTGCAAAGCACAACTCTCTACTCACTCAGATACAAGAGCTCACAACACTCGCTCTTACTGCTGCTGACAACACATGACGCCACAATCGCCTCCGCAACTCGTCCGCCACCGAGCTCCCGCAATGATGAGCCCCTAGCTGAAGGAAGTAGGGGGGTGAGCCTCACAACAAGGACCAGTAGGGATTACAAGTCCCTCACCGGCCAGAGCAGCAGGAACTCCGAAAATAGGAAACCACCCTAGAAAGCTGTAAAGTGAGGAACACCTACAACAGGGTACTACTAAGTAGCGGAATAGAATAATGCAACGTCACGACCACTAACCAAGGTCGTGACACACACAGGACTCCCACAGAAACCAACGGAGTCGGGCACAAGCAGAAGCAACCCTCGGCACACCCACCGAGACCGCGCAACAACCAGGTGAGAACAAAATGTCACCACAATCATGGCCACCTCAGACCTCCACAAGGTCGAGGGCCGACAAACAGAACCACCCCAGACCCCGGACACACCACGAGGTAAGGAATTCACACGCACCGGTGCCACCACAGACTGGCACCCAAGAACGAGACTACGGAACTGAGAGAACACCGAGCGAAAACCACCAGAAGCATGGGTCCACACAAGGCCAGACCAACAACACCCACAGAGACTAGACACAGCTATAGGCTATAACCACCATGTAAGCTCGAGCAACGAGCAACACTTGGAAACGTCGTGAGGAAACACCGTCACAACAATAGAAACCAAGCCATCGCCACTAGCAACTAAGAGGGGGACGCGCCATCCACACCCTCTCCGCTCGCCAGCCGGCTCTCGCCTCTAACCTCCCTGGAAGAGCGAAACAGAACAGCCAAAGAACACACAACACATGCAACACCGTAGCCTGGCCAAAAGAACGAGACTACGGAACCGAGAGAACACCGAGCAGAAACCACCAAAAGCACGGGTCCTCACAAGGCTAGACCAACAACGCCCACAGAGACTAGACACAACCAGGCTATAACCGCCGTGTAAGCTCGGGCAACGAGTAACACTTGGAAGCGTCATGAGGTAACATCGTCACAACAACAACAACCAAGCCACCGCCACTGGCAGCTAAGAGGGGGACGCGCCGTCCACACCCTCTCCGCTCGCTAGCTAGCTCTTGCCTCTAACCTCCCCGGAAGAGCGAGACAAAACTGCCAAAGAATACACAACACACGCAACACCGCAGCCTGGCCAAGCTGCGGCCCCACGCCTAGCACCACTATGTGGCTCCGAAACCAACGCAGAGAGAGGCAGTGAGATAAAAGACTGTCTGGGCCGTGCCGGAAAGAGAACTGCCTCAACGATCTCAGCGTCCCGCCCTAGACAAGAGAGCTCTATAAATGACTCAGTACTGCTGTTCAAACCTCATTTTTCCCTTCTGCTCTAGAGTCTGCCAAGTCGGCTGCCAACTCGGGCACGCTCATAGCCCAGAGTACTCTCTCAACAGGCTCCCAAGGACGGCGGTCCCAGGCAACGTAGACAACCTCTGAACGGGACAAGCCCTCATGTGCCAAGCACCGGGCGAACAGGCGGGGCAAGCACAACAAGAACCATGCCAAACTGCTGGCTTGTAACCCACGACAAGACCAACAAGCGAGAGGCACGCACGGACCCTCAAGAGGGCCGTCGGTCAACCAAGGCACATACGAGCAAGCCAGAACCTCAGAACACTACCAAAAGTATGGAAAACCCGTCGCTCTGCTAATAATCGATTGACCGTCGTCAATCGATTATTAGATAGACGTGACCCTCCTGGAACCGCCGCCAGGACACAGCCACGAAGGTGTCACCTTCAGTCACTGAACGCAACCAGGCAACTTGCCGCGTTCCCCACCTGAAGGTCCCGAGGGCAAGCCAGCCCTGGGGCACATGCCGACACCACCAACCAGAACCACAGAACACCCAAGGCACACACAGGCAATGTCGTGTCCCACTAGACCGTCGCGATACCATCGCAACGGGGAAGAGCACCGTGACATCACCCTATCACGCCAGGGCAGCGCGTCGCGACAGCAACCCTATCGCGACAAGAAAATACGTCGCGAGAGCGACCCTTATCGCGACAGGCAACTGCGTCGCGTTAAGGTCGTGCCCGACCGGGCCGACGCCTCTTCTGGTGTCGCGACGCGCCCCACGATTGCGACACCAGCAGAGAGGCAAATCGACGGGATGCTCCATCTCGGGCCGCCCCACACTACAAACACCACCACACGGGGAGGGGAGCATGGGAAAGCAGTAAACACTAACTATAAACCCGAGGGGCTCCCAATCCGCCCGGATCGAGAAGAGTTCAAGTAATCCCTACCTTTCATGAAGAACAAACCCCAATGGGGCCCTTCACATTGGTTGGCCACCTCCTCCTTGCTCCACGCAAGCTCCACGAGGCCACGGCACCACGCACGACCCACCTCCTCGCCTGAAACACACAAAGGGAAGAGGGGGAGGCGGAGCACCGCCGGAGGGAGAGAAGAGAGGGGAATGAGGGGGAAGGGGTCGCTGGCCAAGGCCTTAAGCCTTCGGCACCTAATACGCGACGGGGCGACGTGTAGCAAATCGGAAAATTTAATATTTAAAAAAATTCAAAATAATAATTTCTTTAAATCTAAATAATAGAAACATACGTACCACTATCTTATGTGCAAGAATACATCGGAAAATTCCTTTGAAATTATAAGTCAACCCCAGACATTATTCCTAAGTGTTATACTAAGAAATTCAAGCAACGAAAATCCGATTGGCCAAGTGTACGCCATAATGTGACTAATTATCCGAATTTGGAAACTAAGTCGGAAAATTGTTAACACGGAAAACTAACGTGCCCATAAATTAAAAGAACATGTGAAAGAGACTTCCAGCATCATGGAATGATTACCCATTATTAGAATTAGACCAATGGACCTCTCATAGCGCATGAATAAATTCAAGTAAGAAAAATATAATAAAATCAAAAATTTCTATTATCCCCTAATTAAAAAGGGGAAATTCTCATAAGTTAAATTCCATTAAGTAATGGGCTTTGTTAAATAACCCTCTAGAATTTATTGGGCCAAAATAGGGATTTTTTTAAAGAAGAATAATAGGAAAATACCTTAAATTCATAACTTAAATATTACCTAAATAGAAAAGAGGTATTTAAGCATTAAAATAGCTAATTTAAGATGGAATGGATTCCTAAACCTATCCTAATAGGTTGGCCATGAATTTGGATCCCAACCTAACCCAAATTGGACATGGCAAGCTTGGAAGATGGAATTAAATAGGAAATCTCTGAATTAAATAGGAGTTAGAGTCCTATTAGGAAATAGAAATATAGTAAGCATAAATACTCTCCTAAATCCCCCATGGCCGGCCCTAGGTCATTGCCAAGGGTTGCTGGACCTGGAGGAGAGGGCAAGGAGGAGGAGAATTCGTGGGGAGAAGAACCTCTCAAGCTCTCATCCCCGTTCTTCAAGTTCTATCCCTAGAGAAGGAAAATGACTAAAGGTAGGCATTCTCAGAAGCATAAATCCTAAAATTTCGTCCGTAGGTTGTTCCAACCATCAGGACAAAAGCCCTCTAGTTTCATAATTTTCCATCGAGCATATCTTTTGTTCTTGATTTTTGAAGTTCTGTATCCATCATGACCCCGACCCTTCATCTTAAATCTTGTTCTCCTTGCATACTCAACCCCATGCCGCAAAATTTTTATTGGGGATACTGATGCATGATAGGCATCTTTTGCTCCTAAAATCCCTAATTTCCATCCACCTTGTTGCTCGAATTAAACCTTTCATCCCAACTGTGCACTATTCTATGATCATCATTAATGCAGTTGATTAAACCATGCTAAAACTTATGTTATTTTCAAATTCCTATTTACTAGAAGTACGCTTGCATGTCTAGAGTCTTTTAAAATTGGTTTCATGAATTTTCATCAATCATACAATTAGTTCTTATTTTCTAAACCACCCTGTGTCAACATAATGCAGTTCTAGACCGCAATCCAAAAACATGTCCTTTTCGCGTCGGACTCAGGTACAGGACCTGAGAACGTGATGGCCCGATAGGCCGCATTCTCAAGGCTATTGCGACAGCACCTCCCATCATGATATGATTGCGACAGGGTCTGTCATTGCGATCTGCCTGCCTGATCGGACAAGCCCGTCGCGATCTGTACAAGGCCATGTCGCGTTCTCAGTTGACCCTGTCGCGACCTTTACTGGAGTACGTCGCGACCTGGGACTTTTGCATGAAAACCAATAATTTTTTATGCTTTGACCCTCTACAGTGCTTGTACCCTTTATTAACAGTCATACACGTAATAAATATACTTGTCATAAACTGAACATTTATGTGTGTTTAAAATACATACACATTACCACTTTCTATCTATAATTTCTCTTACACTTGCTCTCACTTTAAACCATCCATAATGGCTTAACTTGGCATGAAATTATCTCATAATACATCTGGTAATTATATATTTAAATTGTCCTATTTTAAATGAACTTGTCTATGATTCTCACGATGTTTTGGGAGTACTGTTACCGATGCTCCACTGTCTTAGAATTCCTCTAGAACATCGAGCACTTGTTTCTATATACACACTCTCTCTTGACTTGGACGAACTCTCCGTCGGATACTCCTTCTACCAGACTAGTGAATCATTGTCCAAGGCCTTCGTAAGTCTCCTCTGTCCATGGATTCCTGCATGGTCGACGAACTGGTTGTACCCTAACACCTATGACACCTATAGGGATCAGCAAGATCCAAACGACCTTAGTTGCTCTCGCTCTTATCTTGAATCACGCCGGACCTCAGGACCTATGCATAACGAGGCCAGTATTCCACCTGACTGCCAACACCAAACGCGTGTGTTGTGCAACTGTTGCTATCGCTCATTACTTGACGTTTCATGTGCAATGTCCACTAGCTCTCATCAATACTCTACTCTCTCATCTATTCACGTTCACTCTACTATCTTGTCTATCTCGTCTATTCATCTAGTACTCTCTTGGTACCTTTTGAGCTATGTGGCTCCTACTGTTTTGAACTGTTCATGACTGTCTAGCGCTAAAATGGGTCTTATGACTCTACTGACTTGAATGCATACTGCTGAGGGCACGGAGAGTGTCCGAGGGGCTCCAATCTAGTCCTGGGGGCGGAGAGCCACCCGAAAATACCTGCAGGGGCTAATGACGGTGTATGTATTTACACCGGTTCTGACTGACTGTTATACTGTTACTGTTAGTCTGTTAATTCAGACATACTACACTATTACTGTACTGCCACTGACTGTTACTAAACTGCTACTGTCCTGTTAAGCGACTCCTGTCGTACTCTCTCCTTGCTCTATTTGTTACTGGCTATCTTGAGTCATCACTTTCTATCTTAACATAATCGTGTTCAAAGTGCCATATTCTCTCGTTGTCTATTGACAATAAAAGTGCTATGTTTTCTCTCGACTATCTACGGATAGCCAAAGTGCCATTACTATTTCGATTGACGAAAGTTAATCAAAAGTGCAATACTATTTTGATTGATGGAAATCAATCAAAGTGCAATTTACTCTTTATATGACCAACTACTATCTCTCCTTGCTATACGTGTCTCTTGCAATTTCTTGACAATGTCGTTACTTGCTATTGTTGTTATCGTTTCTATAGTGACTTGACTTTAATCATAGTGCTATACTAGATTCATCTGCTATTTGAACCATGTTACTTGTGCTATTACTTTCTCGACTTTGCATGACTCTCTCTATCATTAGTTACTTTGCCATTTAAAGCATTAATCATTTAAAGCCTACTTGACTATTGACTACTGGGCGTTATCGCTCACCCTTCGTTATTTGTTATTGTGTCTCAGGTAAGTCAGACAATGACGTTACATACATCAATGGGACGAGACCAGAGTGATGAGTGATCTGGAGTCAGCTGATGAAGATACCCTATTACCATGGAGTCTAATAGTTGTTGCTTTGGGTTTCTTTTTAATGTAGTGATGTCAATGAGCCTTCTGCATGGCTCCGAATTAGTGGTCGTAATAGTCGTAGTGATTTTATAATGAAATCAAGAGTTATTCCAATTATTTTGTTACATGCTCTGATGTTTGCGCCTGTATGCGTAATTTACATTACCATACTCGTTGCTCACGTTTCCCTCCGATTTATTCCGCTATTAAATTGGAGGGGTGTGACACGACGCGTCGTGTTAAGAACCTTAACGTGACGGGTCAACGCACCGCGATAAGAACGCATCCCCCAAGGATGTTGTGACAACGCGACAGGTCATACTGACACACTTGCCACCTTGACACGCATCAGACGACCGAAATGATAGAAAGCAGTCGCGACCCGTTGACCGGTCGTGACAACAAGACGCGATAGGAAACCCGGGCGTGACAAGAACGTGATGCACATGCTCGTCGCAACAAGGATGATTGTCGCGTCGCACACCCACGAAGCGACACTAACGTGTCGCCCGGCCTGGACGCGTTAGTGGCCAGTCATGTCAGACACCGGATAGAAAGCCAGGAAGCCAGGTCTTACAGTGCAAAAATAGGAAGCTATACTAAGTAATTTATAGTATTATCTACGCATGATGTTAAAGCAGTAATTAAAATTTATCACAAGCTATTAACAGAAACCAACCTTTAATAAATAAACGGTAAATCTCGTTCAAGCGTACGAGCTAAAGTAGAGTAACGCCACACTCGAGTCACGAAGACTGGTTCGCGACACCAGCAACCAACTCAGACAAACCACACAGGACTACCTCTCAGTCTCGCAGCCACGGACGAAAGGTCCAGCCGCCGCTCCACCACAACAAAGCCAAGAAACTATGGAGACCAACCAACACCACACCTGCGGACCACACTACCGCAAGTCCATGCTTGACACCTTTAGGGACTCTGGCCCGAGCTCCCTAAA
This sequence comes from Colocasia esculenta, assembly GCA_014218235.1. Classification (NCBI taxonomy): domain Eukaryota; kingdom Viridiplantae; phylum Streptophyta; class Magnoliopsida; order Alismatales; family Araceae; genus Colocasia; species Colocasia esculenta. The sequence continues at coordinate 51,315,530 of CM024757.1, forward strand.
GTGAGGCATTGGAAACAAGGACTAGTTGGGGCCCAGTATGTCTACTGGTGTCCGTAACCCTCAACCACAAGCACGCTGCAAGTGACCAAACACAACTCTCACTAGTCGCTGTCCCTCTGCCGTCTTTCCCCTCAGTCGGATATACAACTCTACACAAGCGTGAGGGTGACCAAGAAGACGACACAGACCACGACGGTACACAAGTACCGGGACAAACCCCGAGCACTAACGTGCCTGGCTCACACAAAACCTAGGGTACCCGACTGGAGAGGTAACCGCAGTAGGCATCATACTACTTGCCACGTACTCACAAACCAAACAAACACGGCAGTCCTCAACCTTGACACTTGCCAATGCACCGCTTACCATTGCTATGAACAATAAATAAAGCCAACTGATAATCCCGTAACCGTGCATAAACCCATAGCCTTCGGTAGCCTGAACGCGACAAGATGCTCCGTCGCCTTCAAACCGCGACGTCTTGATACGACGTGTTCTGAAGAAGAACGCGATGGGTCGGGCTGTTGCTTTCTGAACGCGACACCCATGTCTGTCGCTTTCATAGACAAAGCCCCAACTCCGGGGTTCCATCTCCAAATAACCCATGCAAACCATGCAAACATCCATAAAAAGCATTTATAAACATTCTAACCATTACACTAGCATGCCATCTACCATCTACAACTCGTATATTAGATTAAACATTCATAACAGATCATTCACAATGAGAAATAGGGTAGAATCTCTTTACCTTCGTGAGATACGTGAAGAATGACGATAGTTCGGCGTTTCCCCCACTCCGTACGACGTCCTTGTGACGAGAGCACGCCGAAAACCCCACCAGAACCTCTGATCGCCAAAAACCACCCGCAAGACCTTTCTCCTAGACGAGCAGAGCTTTCTGAGCTCTGTTTGGCCGACCTAAGTTCTTAACCCTTCAGAGTTGAGAATGCGACTCACCTAGCTGTCGCGACAAGAACGTGACGGGGTAGGTCGTCGCCTTCTTGCTACTAACGTCAACCAGCTGCCCTGCGCGCACCATGCAGCAAGCATGCAATCGAACAATGACAACATGAACGCGATGCCCTAGACCGTCGCATAAAGAACGCAACGTCCAGCTCTATCGCGTTCACAAATAGAGAACCAGTGGGCGCCCTAGGCCTGAATTCTCAGCCCACAATGCCCGAACAACCTGTAAAACATTTCAAACTCAAGCCAAAGGCCACACACTGGCCACCAGAACCGGTAAACCTTAGTCCGAACGATCACTACGCTACATAGTTTTATTATAGGTAAAGTAGATAGCACTTTGTTTGTTAAATCAAATAATTAAGACATCTTAAATGTTCAAATGTATGTTGATGACATTATTTTTAGAGCTACTGAAGAATCTTTATGCAAGTACTTTGAAAAGCTACTGCAGGGAGAATTTGAGATGAGCTACTAACCTTCTTTCTTAGACTTCAAATCAAGCAAACAAAAGAAGGAACCCACATCAGTCAAACTAAATACATCAAGAACCTCCTAAAGAAGTTTGGATTTGAGCATGCAAAACCATTGACTGCTCCAATGAGTACTTCAACCAGATTGAATAGTGATCCTCAAAATAAAAAGGTGGACTAAAAGATGTACAGATGTATGATAGGCTCACTACTTTATTTAACTACAAGTAGACCTGATATACTCTTTAGTGTATGTATATGTGATAGATACCAAGTAGATTCTAAAGGATCCCTTCTAGTTTTAGTCAAAAGAATCTTTAGATATCTACCCCATACAAATGAATTAGGACTGTGGTATCCTAAATCATGCAAACCAAATTTAATTGGATATTTTGATGCTAACTATACTGGATGCAAAGTAGATAGAAAAAGCACCAGTGGTTATTGTCAATTACTTGCAGGGTGTTTAATTTCCTAGTCTTCAAGAAAGTAGAACTAAGTGGCTTTGTCAACAATTGAAGCATAATATGTAGATGTTGGAAACTGCTGCACCCAATTACTATGGATCAAGCAACAACTTGAAGACTATGGACTAAAGATCAGATCAATACCTCTGCTATGTGACAACACCAGTGCTATAAATCTCACCAAGAATCTAATGTAGCATTCCAGAACTAAACATATTGAAGTCAGGTACCATTTTATTAGAGATCATAAAGCTCTAGGTAATATAGATATTTTATTTATAGACACATCAAATCAATTGGTAAATATCTTCACAAAAGCTCTACCTGAAGAGAGATTCATCTCTCTTAGAGAGGAATTGGCATGTGCAATTTGTAGGAGATATGTCTGTGAACACTTGATAATTTTATTTCCATGAAGCAAGCAAGTTAAAAAAATTGTTAAGTTCTGTATTTTAGTTTGTCAAACTACTGTAAGCATGGTTTAGGGCATGTTAACCTCGTTTACTTTCTATTCATGAATATTTAGTACTTTTGTGAATACTAATTTGATTTCTATCTTTAATTAGGAAAAATAGTTTTACTACATTGAAAATTCTGAAAGTTACATAAATGTTCTATGGTTAAAATTTGAGCATGATCTGATTATTGTACAATTAGTGATGACTTTCTAAAGCTTTTATTATCATGCCATGATAGCATGTCCCAAATTTGCTTTAAAACATAATTAGCATTATGATTAGGTTCTGTTTAATTATTATTTGATAGGTATTTGAGTTCTGAAAGTTATTAAAGCATGTTTATGTGATGTGAATGCATGTGCATGGTGAGAGAGAGAATATGTGACATGTGTGCAAGAAATAACATGATAATGTGAAAAATAAAAGATGTGCCAATGAGACATTGCCACCATAGATTGTGTGGAGCCATACTATAGTAGTGCCCCTACGGGAAGGCTCAAATGTGTTATGTGATACCTAGGGCAATAGGTTATGTGAAATCCTAGAGGTGGATAAGTTCCACTGGTAAAGGTGGGGAGGGCTTCCCCCGGTTCTGTGCAACAACCAAGACTTGATCGCTTTGCCTCGTGATTTAAGTAAGTGTTCTGTGATCGTGACTTTCTAGTGGTATTTTGGGCTATGTCTCATCATGCGTAAAACTAAAGTGAACATGTTTATAATGTGAAAAGTGATATGTGAACATGGCACGTGGTATGTGCAATGTGAATGTGATATGTGAACATGAAAGTGGAACGTAAAAGCCATGTGAAAAATAAGTGTAAGTAAATGTGAATGTGACAAGTGAAGGAATAAGAGCATGTGAAAGCAAAGGTAAGAGTGCATGCGTTAATATGATATATGATAAATGATAGTTGTGATATCAAGTTTAGTGCCATGTGTAGAATTAAATATGTTTAATTATGTTATGAGTTATTAAAGTACTTGTTATGCATATTAGTAATATCATGTTTATGTTTAGATTGTTTATTGTTAAACATGTCAATGATATCAAGTGTTTCATGTTATCCATGTTAGTCCATTATGTCAAGTATGACCATGTGTTATCATAAGTGTTAATGTAAGCCATGCGTTAGTGTAATGTAAAAGTAAAGGTATAAGCATGTGAATGTATAAAAAAAAGAATAAATATGAATGTGAATGCTATCATGTTAGTGATTCCATGTTTAAATGTTAACTTAGCTTTGTTTAATAGGTCTATGTTTAAGTTATCCATGTTTAATGTTATATGATAAGCATGAGTATGTGTGAAAGTTAGATTGTAATTGTTAGCAAGTAATATTATTATGAAAGTGGTAAGTGTTTAACTTGTTAGAACGCATGTGCGATAAGTAGATGGTTTGCGATTCTAAGTTGCTTGCTGAGTCTATTACATAGACTCAGATTTGCTAACATTTTAGGAATAGTTGGAGATTTAGAAGCCGAGGAGTTGGCGAGATTCAACGCAGAGCATGAATTTTAGAGTAGACTTTTAGTTTTTTTTCACTTAGTATGTGGAATTGAATTGTAATATGGACTTTTTGGCTTTATTGTACTTGGAGACTGGCTATATGAGATAAGATGCTATGTTATGTTATGTTATTTCTTTTACTTGGACTATATAGACGGTGGTATGTGGATTATAAAGTTGTTGGAATTGAGTTGCTTATGTTTTTCTGTAATATTCTTCTTTATTTGTGCATATGTCAACCTACATGACTATCGTTGGGGTCTTCTCCCCTGTAGTGACTTGTTCTTGTTCATCGTGGGTTGGTATAACAGTACTGTTACCCAGTTAGCAAGCCCAAGGGTTGGGGGGGGGGGTGAATGGGTTCCTTAAACAACGTTACTGAAAGTTAAAAACTCCAACACTAAAATGTGATGGTTAGCATTAGATTGCAGCGGAAATAAACACAAATGCGCACACACATGCACAAGGTTTTAACTTGGTTCGACACTGAGATAAACCTCAGTCCTACGTCCAATCCCCAAGCAACTACTTGGGATTTCACTACCCAAGGGTACAGTCCCCCTCAAGGACAAAACACACCCAGCCTCAATTGGTCTTCTCATCCACCTGTGAAGAGGCAAAGCATATGTTTATATAACAGGTCTTCCCTTCTAACAAGGAGAACAAACACTTGCACAGGACATGCCTACTCTTCCACCGAAGAGCACCAACTAAAATCATAGAAGAGTGTAGAAGAGTCCCTAGACCAATCAGACTGCCTAGCTAGCTTTGCAATATCCTGTCCTCATTTTGTCATTTGGGATCTTTGGGCCGATCTACCTACTCTTGTTAAGGAACCCTACCATTTTGATAAGGTGGGGTACCTTTCCATTAGGCCCTAGCCCTCCTTGTACTTATTCTCTATTTATAAATGAAAATCCAACCCTAGTTGCTTGGGGATGGTCGTGGCCCTCTCCCACTGTGAGGCCACCACTACCTCCCTCCTTGGTTAGGCTATACTTCAAAAAAAAAAAAAAAAAGAGTCCCTAGACCCAGCTCAAGATATACACTAGCTAGGCTTGATTTGAGGAGATGTCTAAGAGGATTAGGACTTACAAATATACACACCCTTAGACATACAACAATCTCTTTCTCAGAAGGGACTCAATTTAGATGCAGAGAAAGATAGATGGAGCCCAGGAGGTCGTAGAGAATTATTTTGGAGTTGAGTTTCTTATTTTTTAAGAGGTTAAAAAATGCTTGCATTTAGGCCTCTCAGAGGAGAGCTGGATCACATGGATTATCACCCACAAAGATAGATATTTTTATGTTCCGTGGGCATCGTCTTTTATATACTCCATGGAAGATATCCATTGAGCAATACATTGAGAAATCCATGAGTCTTATTCTTTGTCAACATGTGCATCTTTCCAAGGTGTTAGTAGTGTCTAACTATGCTTCATGTGAGTACCAAATATCTACAACATTTAATACACAGAGGATGGTGTTAGGTAAGAAAGATCATATGTCAGTCAACACCCATACCTCTATTATAGAAGTCCGCATTTCAGGTTGACAACCTGCCATTCTAGATAGTTGCTTTTCTTTTTGCTAGGAAAGAAAGGTTCTTCAAGAACAAGCACAAAGTGAGAATGTATAGCCTAAGTCTAACAAGTATTACATGTTGTATTTAATGTCTAAGATATGCATGAGATATTTGGTAAAGTACATGTACAAAGATTTGAAAGCAAGTTTGCACGCCAAAAATATTTTGTTGGATAATTGATGCAGCCATGAAGATAAGTGAATTATAAATAAAATCAAATTTTAGTAATCAATATGAATAGTATGCTTGGTCACTAATCAAAATCAATTTAGTCGCTAATCGAAAGTTCATAAGTCAAGCATACACTAATTGGTATTCAATAATTGACAAGTAGATAATGTCAATCAGAATAGTATAGACCAAGTGTATTGTACTTTGTAGATTTTGATGATCACAAAAGGATTATTTCATGTTGACAAGTGTCACAAACACTAATTGATTGACCGAAGCATTTGATTCTTGTTCATGTAATTTAAGGGTATAATTTGTGTGTTAAATTTGTAGAAAAATAGTCCAAAAGTCACACTTGAAGTGGACTTTACAAAGACCAAGACTTGGAACAAGACTGATTTCTGGGCTGTGCATGTGAGACACCCAAATTTTTGCCATTTTATATTATGCATGTGATATCTACTTGTTATGTATGTAGTGTGTGTATTAAATTTGTGCATATTATAATTATTGAATTGTTCATGTGCATATATATGTATATATGTTATTTTCGTGAATATAAGTAGTTAGCTAATTTTGTATATGTTGTACTTAGTTAAATCCTATGTATATTATATTTAAGTAATGTTGTGCATATGATATATAATTATTGCTATATATCTTGTAGGTACTCATGAGGTTATTTTGTACATGTAATATATTTAAATGAGCACGCATTATCTAATTGTTGATGTACATATTATGTTCACTTAAATCCATACATATTGTATGTAATTATGATGTGTACATATATATATATATATATATATATATATATATATAAGTTTATCTTTGTGCATATGATATTTACTTATTTCAGTACCCATTAAACTGTTTGTGATGTAATGGTACATCTGTTTTGATGTATTACTATTTTCTGGCCGAAATGCCAAGTTGGCGGCAACATGCATGCCGCTGACTGCATGGCCATTGGAAGTTGGAGTCCAGATAGATGGATGCCAACCCCCTATTGGCGGCACCAGATGTGGATGCCTAGTTCCCAATTTTCTGGTAGTTTCAGATTTGGTAACGTCTGCATTTCTCCTGGTTCCAGTTTAGGAAACCTAGCTCTAATGGCAGGAGACTTACCCTAATGCGTACCTAACCTACCCAGCTCTATTAAATCACTCTATTTCGACTGAGTCAAGTCTTTTTGGTCTATGGAGAAGCTAGGGTTTTTCTGTGGGAATACCAGACCTTTGGAGAGCTGGATCCAGCGACTGGAGGAGTTTTCTGGCAACCTACACTGACTAGAAGATAGTCCATACGTTGAGGAAGCAACCCCAACTCCGAGGAACAATCTACATCAACAGAAGGACCGGATCTGGAGAGGTTTTGAGCACCTTCTGGCTGGGCCGAGGAGGGCTTCTCGACAAGATTTGATCTCTGTGGATTTATTTGGAGGCAAGTGATCTAGGGATATCGTTCCTACTCATGACCCCTTAAATCCCAGTATTTTTGTGAAATTTTTCTTCTGTCCTGGAACCTCCAAATTCCCTTTGCATTGTGTTCTACATGCATTGCCTGCAGACAGGAAGTTGGCGGCCACATGTGTGCCGCCAAGTTCCTGTGTTGGCGGCATTAGACTGTGCCGTTAACACTGTTGGCGGCACACAATGTGTCGCCAAGTTCTTCAAGATTTTAAAGAAGTATTACTTGATCTCTATAATGTGTTTATTGGACTTCTGGATATGTGTGCATGCTGTAGAAATTGTATGGGGTCAGGAACAGTCATTAGGTCATATCATGTGGACAAGTTAAATTTCTGTAATTAGTTCTATTTATTAAAAAATTTGTAACTGGACAGTGAGCATGAATTGACCATGATAATTCCTAAATAATTAGATACAATGTATATTAGGGTTTTATAAATTTTCCATGCTAGTATGATGATGTTTTCATGTTTTGAAACTGTTAGATACTACTTTTTTACTATGAAATCGGATTAAGTGAAATTCTTGAGAAATATGCCTAAATTCTATTTTAATTATTAAAATTAGATTTACTATTCATAAAATATGGAAAATTTGGTCCGTGATATACTAAGTGCATGAAACATGTGATAAAATTTTGATACTGATGTGACAATAGTAGGTACTGTTTGTGTTATAACAAGTGAAATTAATTATAATGAACATGTTAGTTTAATCATGTAAATTTCATTGTTAACAGCATGTTAATATTCTGTTTGAATTGTTTATCATTGTTAAACAGTAAGAGTAAATTCTATAAACTAAAATGTAAATATTATGCAAAGTGCATGTAAAAAGGGATTAAAGTGTGTATATAAGTGTGAGTAAAATGTGATGAAATGTGATAATGTGCTTAATGTAAAATTGGGCCGAGATTGACACTGCTACCATAGAGGTCTGAGAGCCCTACTGTAGAAAAGTCCCTATGGGAAGGCTCAAGGTTTAAGTGATATCCTAAGGGCATTAGGATGAAATCCTGGAGGTGGACAAGTACCACTAGTTAGGGTGGAGAGGGTTTCTTCTGGTCTGCGCAGTAACCAAGATTCGTGACTAGTTTGCCTAGGTGACGAGTGTGTGTTAAGTGAAGTGCCAAGTGATAAGTGCTAAAGTGTGCGTTTTTCCTCTAGATGGTAGTTAGGACTATGTGTCATGGCAAATTAAGTGCAAAAATATGAATAATGTATAAAGGGACATGTGAATGTGGCACGTTGTAAGTGCAAGTGATGTGATAAGTAAAAGTGCAAATGAAAACTATGTGAAAAATGTGAGAAATCATGTGTAAGTGGAAGTGAATGTAAGTGAGAGGGCAAATGCATGTGAAAGCCAAAGTGAAAATGCATGTATTCGTATCATTCATGTGTTAAGCATAATATCATGTTAGTATCATGTTAATATCATGATTATGTAGTTTAGTGACATCCATGTATTAGTGTTATGTGAATATGAGCAATGGTGAAAGTGATTATGTGATAGTGTAGTATGAATATGTAGCATATAAAAGGATGTAAATTCATGTAAATGTGATTTATTCATATTAAAACAGCAAGCTAAATGTGAAATTGAATAGATAACATGCTAGGAGTGTTATTTACATTGTACATACTTCCATGTACTAAAATTTTAGAATGGTGCAAGGATTTGAATAAAGTATGAAACCATGAATCATGTTATATGTTGTATGTAGAGAGCATGCTATAGACCGTTGTGAATATTGTATATTCAATGTTATGATTGATATGAATTATAGATTGCAATATGAACCTGTTTAATGATCATGTATAGGAAGCATGTGTAGATGTATGTTTGTTATCCATGTTTAGAATGAGCATGTGTTATTGTAGATTTCTATGTTATTAGATTAGTATGTATGTGATATGTGTAAGAGTGATATCTATAGATTGCTTGCTGGGTCTTTTAGACTCATCCTTGCTTCGGCGTACAGGTGAGGCAGGTGTTTACGTTTCTGGAGAGGGTACAACGAAAAGCGACATCGAGAGTGAGGAGTAGCGGCTTGTGGAGACTGTTTATTAGTTGTTTTATTTCACGGTATGAACAATGTTATTAGTTTGGACAATTTGGTAGACAATGAATTTCTTTTGGAATTGTAATAATGTGGACGTTGTCATTTACATTTGCTATATAGGCTGTGGAATGACGTGATGATGATGGAATGAGATGAATTATTTCTTTTATTTCCACTGTTTGTTATTCATGTACATACCAACCTATCATTTAGTGTTGGGTTAACATCCCATTGTGACGGCACTCTTTGTATCGATGGGGATTGGTATGATCGTACTGGTATGAACAGGGTCGTTACAGCGCAGAAATACAAGGATCGAACGATCGATTCTATGAAATCGGTAGATCGACTTGGAGCAGGGTTTTGATGCCCAAGAAATGCATCGAAGCATTTGATGCATTAGGTTGGCACTAAAGCTGACACAAAGTTGAACGACTGACTTGAAGAAGTCAGTCAACTGACCTAGCCAGTGTTGACTGGTGCTAGGACAGTCCAAGGATCGAACGACCGATTCACATAATCAAAAGACTAATTTGGTGTAGTGTCTTGATGCAGAAGAAGAAGTAGGACGGCTCCAAGGATAAGTCCAAAATTGGATGATTGATTTGGTGAAATCGGTCGACTGATTCAGTCGTTTCTCAATGCGAACTTTCCAAAAATGAGTCCTACGAAGGTTGGACTCTTTCCAAACTTTGACAGATCTTTTGGGATTATAAATACAACATGTTCTCATGATTTAGGAGAGTTCTCCACACACCCAAGAGTCCATCTTGTGCCCTAGAGTTCAGAACCAAGATTTCTTGCCTAGAGAGAACCAACAAATGCTCTTGTTGACTACTTTATCTCCATGATTATATATTTTGGTGAAAACAAAACTTATTAGAATATTTTTATATTTATCTAAATCATGTGTATTTACTTTAATATCATTTTGGTTATGTATGTCAATAAGAGACTCAAAGGAAATAAATTAGACTTCAAAGATCATCATTGTAAGTATTCCAAGTATTTCTAAGTTCACTAGATGGTATTCAATTGCTTGTAAGTCCTTGTTGTCATTCATAGTTTCATTCATAAGTTCATGTGTTTCATCACTGATAATCTTTTCACAATTTCAATCGAAGTCAAGTTTCATTTTCTATTGCTTTAAACATCATCTTCCGAAGTCATGCATATTTTTGGCCGTGATCAATCGAAGCTCTACTTCATCATATACGAAGCTAGCTTCGTCATATCTGAAGCTGGCACTTCGTCATGCATGTTTTTGGTCGTGATCAGTCGAAGCTCAACTTTGTCATATCCGAAGTCTTATACGAAGTTTCACTTCGACCGACAACGTTATGATCTGTTTTATACAAAGTTCAACTTCATCATATCCAAAGTCTTATACGACGTTTACTTCGACCGACATCATTATGATATATTTTATTTTGTCATATCCAAAGTTCACTTCATCATATATGAAGTTCACTACGTCATATCCGAAGTTACACTTTGTCATATCTGAAGTTCCACTTCGACTGATAATGTTATATTTTGGCCAGTCGAAGCATTCACTTTGACTGTTTATGTTGTTTCCTTGACATATTGATTGCTAAGCATTTCATATCAATTGCTAACCTTTGTAAACATCGATTGTCTTTATAAATATCAACTGCCTTCACTAATCGATTGCTTCACATACCGATTACTTAAGATATAGATTGCCTTGCCATTAGACATCGATTGCCTTGTCGTTAGACATCGATTGTCTTAAACATCGATTTCCTTGCACTGAAACATCGATTGCCATCTCATATCGATTGTCTCCATAAACATCGATTGCCTTGTACTTAAACATCGATTGCTTTAGACATCAATTGCCTGTATGAACACTGATTGACTTTATCATATCAAGTGCTATTTCAAATAAAATATATATTATCTTTATCAAGTTTTTTTCCTTGATGAAATCATATTGATCATATTGCATATCTTCTGATTAAAAGCCGTTTTGAAAACATCCTTGATAAAATGATTAAAGTATTCTTAGACATGTTTTAAATATCCTTAGTGATTTGAACGCATGAAATTCAAATCTCCCGCTGCCTGTTAATGTTTCACATATGCATTCAAAGATGTTTTTCATACGCATAATCTATTGATAGATATAATTCCCAAGCAGTATGACTTTTTGACTGACTACTATTTTTATGATAAGTCTTCTAACATTTTTCATGTGAATAGAAAAGAACCTATCTTTCTTGGTAACACATCTTCTCATGTTAAGTATTCTAAAAGGATTTGATAAGTCACGTGACACTGCTCCATTGTATAAAGTGTTTTACGGTTTGCCATTTTTATAACAAGTCTTCTTATACTTTATCTGGTGACAGAATGGACATATCTATTTCTATATAACATCCTTTTACACATTGACTGATACTGCAAATATTTCTCTTAGCATTTAATGCATGCAGGTTTCCAGTAGTCACATGTTTCTACAACATAAGACATGTTACGACTGCATGGGAACAAGCATCAAGAAATGAGAGCTACGACTGCTTCAATGGATAGCAGAAATGCTTATAAGAAGACGATGGTGTAAAGGATTAAAAAAAAGGACAAGTGTACATGCATACACACGGAGATCTTCACCACCATTCAGATTAGAAGAGCAGTGTGCCCTCACTCCAAGTTCATCTGCTCAGAGCTCTCTTGAAGCCTTCACTTCTCTTTTGCTTTGGAGAGTCTGTTGTTTCTGAGAGAGTAGCATCATAGCCGTATTCTTCTCTTTCTCAGTTCATGCCTCAAATCATGCACTACATTGTCGTATAAGCTTGGTCTAGGGGCCATCCCTTAAACTCTTCTTTAAGAGTGCTCCTCTTCCTGTGAGAAGAGAAGTTCTACTGTGGGTAGGTGGTTTGTTCCTCTTGTTGAAGGGATGACCTATTGCAGCAGGTGGTTGTATTGCCTCTTGGTGGGTTGAAGAGAAGGCTACTGGGTGCTAGATGTGTAAGTGTCCTTGAGAGGACTGTACCCTTGGTTAGTGGAATCCCAAGTAGTTTCTTGGGGACTGGACGTAGGACTCCTGGTGATGAGAGGTCCGAACCAGGATAAAAATCCTTGTGCATTTTATGTGATTGCTTTTATCTTATTTCCACTACTCACTAACTCTAACAACTGCATTTAGTGTTTCTGTTTGAAGTTATTTTTAATAGGAAAATTTTAAGATATATTTTAAGCAACCCATTCACCCCCCTTTGGGCTTGCAACCTGGTCAACAACTCTAAACCTACAGAAGCCTGAAGAATGAGTCTTAATCGTCTAGAAGCATTCCAGATGTTCCAAGAAGGTGTTCTTCATCAGAAAGGCATGGAATTGGTGTTGTATCTTACAAGACTCCATTCTGAAGCATTCTACATCAGCCAACTCTACATTGTGACATCATCGGGCAAAGATGACTACAAAGGTTAAACTTCTGAGACACGAGAACTCTATACTTGGCTTGTTTAGGTTGTTTCTCTCCTGTCCATGTTCTTTAATTTGTTCTTCCTTGAACCAAGAACAATTTGTGTGGTTGGTGTGTGGTGTGTGCGACGCGTTATATACCGGGTGATCTTGTCCCTTGAAATGAGTGGGGTTGTGGTTGTCCCCGACACCAACAGTGTTTGGTAACGGTTTGTAACTTGTACCTGGGAAACAAGTTAGTGGAAATTCTCATACTGGTATGGGGTAGTTGATGTAGATGCACACGGAGGTGTGCTTTCCGAACCACTCTAAATCCTGCGTGCATTTGTGGTTTGATCCTTTTCTTCTATCTCCATCCTACGCACATTAGAATAGTTTGTTTTACTATTCAATTATCATATTCTGCTGTGCATATCATTTTATAAATTGTCTTAATTGAGTCTAGTATATTATGTGTAAAAGAAATTTTATTTACGCGATAACCAATTCACCCCTTCCCTCTTAGTTGATCATCGCATATACGTTCACATATTTTTCTCTTCAATTGGTATCAGAATAGGGCTCTTGATATTAGAGTGATCCTGTATGCGATGGCCAATCAGAGATTTGTGCCTGAAGGTCATTCCATCCACCGTCCACCATACTTTGATGGCAACAATTACTCTTATTAGAAAATTCATATGCATGTCTCTCTCATAGCTCAAAACTATGAGACTAGAGAGTTGTGAGTAATGGTGAATACACACTGCCAAAGGATGAGGGAAAGTGGATAGAGGATAATATTAAAAAATCCCAAATTAACTTTAGTGTCATGAACATAATCCAATGTGCAATACACCCTGATGAATATTCTCGTGTCTTTATGTGCAGCCCAGCAAAGGAGATATGGGACAAATTGAAGCTAATCTATGAAGGCACTTCAGAAGTCAAAGAGACCAAACCGAACATCCTGGTCTATGAGTATGAGATGTTCAAGATGAGCTCGATAGAATCAATTTCTGATATGTTCGCTAGGCTCTCCAAGATCACAAATGGACTGAAGGCTCTCGGCAAGAATTACATGGACACAGAAATAGTCCGTAAATTTTTGAGATCCCTCCCACCAGTGTGGCACACTAAGGATACGATCATTGAAGACTCCAAGAACATGTCAAGCCTTACTGTGGCGGAGTTGATTGGGAGTCTCATGGCTTATGAGATCAATCTGAAATGGGAGAAGGCCTAGCAACCCATGCTTAAGCAAAATGATGTAGCACTCAAGGCAAGAAAATCCAAGGCATACAGTTTTGAAGAAAATTCCTCAAGTGAGGATGTGGAGGGAGTGGCGAAGCTAGTCCGAAACTTTAGGAAATTCCTGAGGAAGCAAAGGCCATAACATACAACAACCCATAAAGACTACAAGGGCAAAAATAAGAAAGAGGATTCTAGCAAAAAATAGAAATGATCTGCTATGAGTGTCAAGGTATTGGGCACATAAGATCAGAATGCCAGTGTTTTTGAAAAACTAGATTAAAGATAAGGCAAAGAAGCCCAAAGCCATGGTCACCACATGGAGTGACTCGGACTTGTCTTCCTCCAAAGTTGAAGTGGTCAAAGAATCCAAGAAAGAGGAATGCACTCTTATGGCTATTGAGGATGAATCTCCTAAGGTAACCTCTGATCATCAATTATTTTCAATTGAGGAGATGGAATCATTGTATGGAAAATATAAGAAAGTAAAAAATCAAATAAAGGACTGAAAATAAAAATTGAAGTTTTCTTCATAATGAAACTCCCTATATGTCATGTCATAAACTCAAACTGAAATGTGAAAATCATCATGATGAAATGAGACTATGCAAAATTAAATTTTATTGTATGAAGAAGAGATGGAATGCATGACTTATGATAGTGGTTTTCCTAAAAAATTTGCATGCTTGAAAATGAAAACATTTTCTTGAAATTCAAAAATGAAGAACTTAAAGACCAAGTGAATGTACTATTCTAGACTCATGAAAAGGAAAATAAAAGTTGGATGAAGTGCTTAAGTTAAGGTGAATACAAATAGACACGGTCTAGGTTATTCACCTGATAAGACTAAGTCCCTTGAGTCTAAAATGAAAATATATTTTGTTCATGCTTCCAACATTCCAAGCACATCTCATGCTAAACCCAAACAAAAAAATACTCAATTGAATCCTCATGTTAAGAATCACGTGCAACCAAAGAAAACAACCCATGTTAAAGGAAATAAGCATGTTGCACCCAATGTTATTCACAACCCACATAAGGAACTTCTAATGTTACATGCTATTTTTGTGGGAGAAGCACTTAGTGCACAGACACTCGGACAAATCATTTGTCCGGTCTACGTTGGCATTGCCCCATTGGGCAGCGCTCTGAGCGCGGGGCCCAGATTTGGGGACACTGCCCAATGGGCGCGCCTCCAACCGGGCGCCCGGGCAAATCATTTGCCCTGGCACCCGGACATTAAGCATTTCTCTTTTTTGTGGTGGGCATGGTCATGTGAACTATAATTTTTCCTTACAGAAAAACATGTAAAAACTCAATCTTGTGTGGATTAGGAAGGATCTATTGCCTTCTCGGATTAACACTGCTAAACCCAAAACCATTTAGGTACCAAAGAAATCCACTTGAGAATTGTGGTTGCAGGTGTCTTGAAAAATTGGAGTTGGAGCATTAATCTAAAATTTAAGATGTCGGGATTGTTTAGTAAGTATCATGTTCATTTATGCTTTTGACCTTTTAAGGTAAGACATGAAAACTCTTGCATATTCTCATTGTTTAGTTCAATTAGAATCTATCATTTGGCTTAAATGTTTACTTGTTTAGATTTTGATTAACATCTAAAAAAATACAAAAACATGGAAAATGTAAAAAATAGGTTAGAGTGTATTGCAATTGGTGTTTGCATGTCCATCTTTTGTATGCTTGCATGTGTTTTATATGTAAAACACCCTCCTTGACTCCTATACTCCCTTACTATTCTTACTGCATTGGCTTAGAACTTAGTGTGCATTCTTGTTATCACAAAGGGGGAGTTAATTGAGTTGATACGTGCATACATCAAGGGGGCTAAAGAGTTATGCATTTAAGTTGATTCTCAAAATATATTTGAAATTAAGTCCAACATACTTATGCACTTGAATATGATTATTGGATATAATTTTGATGATAGGTGAAAAAAAATTTTAACACTCTTGTAATGCTTCAAATCTGCCCAACTTGTAGTAACTCTTGAGAAAAAAGCTACATGTCCCAAATTGAAAGGCGAACTGAGCTTAGCAACCGGGTTTTTCCACTGAACAAGTGATGAGTTTTGCATCAAACGGCAATACTTTCCTCAAAATTGAAAGAAAAGAAAGAAACAAAAAAATGGCATCAATTGCTTTCAAATAATAATAAAAAAAAGGGACTGAGTGATAGCTACCAAAAATCGAGGGTCTATCATGCATGGGTAAGATTGAGAGTATTCGTTAGTGTTAATTGGAATTTCTATCTATCCTCATGTGTGATTCCTATTCATCATATCTTACACATCACTTTTTATGTTTTTTTTTTAATTTTGAGTGTGTCTTGAGAACTTGATTCAATACATGGACTTTAATATGGCTACTTCTTAGTGCATGCACTCCGTCATCCCTTAGTGATATCTTCATATATCCACTTGTTCTTGAGCCAAATGCATTTCTTATCCCTATTACCACCTTTTTTTTATACTATCAGAAGGGGGGGAGAAAATTTAGATGTGTAGATTTTATACTCTTGTTTGGGGGATAGTTTGTTCAAAAGAAATAGAAAAGGGGAGAGTAATGAGTGTTTTTACGAGGAGGAGTTTGCTTGCATGCATGTGTGTTTATGTAAAAACCAAAACAACAAAAAAATGGAACAATGAATTGAAATCTGAAATCAAATGTTGTGTTTTGTGTGAAAAATCTACAAGAGTTTTATCATCATCAAAAAGTGGGAGACTGTTGTACTTTGTAGATTTTGATGATCACAAAAGGACTATTTCTATTTCATGTTGACAAGTGTCACAAACATTAATTGATTGACCCAAGCATTTGATTCATGTTCATGTAATTTGAGGATCTAATTTGTGTGTTAAGTGTGCAAGAAAATAGTCCAAAAGTCGCACTTGAAGTGGACTTTACAAAGATCAAGACCTGGAACAAGACTGATTTCTGGGCTGTGTAGAAATGTAAGGATTGGACGATCGATTCTATGAAATCAGTCGACCGACTTGGAGTAGGGTTTTGATGCTCAAGAAATGCATTGAAGCATTTGACTCAACAGATTGGCATTGAAGGAGACACAAAGTCGAATGACCAACTTGAAGAAATTAGTCGATCAACCTAGCCAGTACTGACTGGCACTGGGATAGTCCAAGGATTGGACGACTAATTTCACAAAATCGGATGACTAATTTGGTGCAGTGTCTTGATGCAGAAGAAGAAGTAGGACGGCTCCAAGGATAACTCCAAAATTGAACGACCGATTTGGTGAAATCAGTTGACCCATTCTGTCATTTCTCGACACAAACTTTCCAAAAATGAGTATTAAGAAGGTTGGACTCTTTCCAAACTTTGACAGATCTCTTGGGATTATAAATACAACATGTTCTCATGATTTTGGAGAGTTCTTCATGCACCCAAGAGTCCATCTTGTGCCCTAGAGTTCAGAACAAGGGTTTCTTGCCCTAGAGTGAACCAACAGATGCCTTAAACCTGTAGAAGTCTGAAGAATGAGTCTTCATCATCCAAAAGCATTCCAGATGTTCCAAGAAAGTGTTCTTCATTAGAAAGGTGTGGACTTGGTGTTGTATCTTACAAAACTCTGTTCTGAAGCATTCTACGTCGGCCAGTTCTGCACTGTGACATTGTCGAGCAAAGATGACTACAAAGGCTAAACTTCTGAGATAGGAGAGCTCTATACTTTGCTTGTTTAGATTATTGTCTCTTCTATTCACGTTCTTTGATTTGTTCTTCCGTGAACCAAGAACAATTTGTGTGGTTGGTGTGTGGTGCGTGCGACGCATTACACACTGAGTGATCTTATCTTGGAAACAAGTGGGGTTGTGGTTGTCCCTAAAAGAACAGTGTGCGGTGAGGGTTTGTAACATGTACCTGGGAAACAAGTTAGTGGAAATCCTTATGGGGGTGTAGGGTAGTGGAGGTAGGCACACACAAGATAGTGTTTTCCGAACCACTCTAAATCCTGCGTGTATTTATGGTTTGATCTTTTTCTTCTATCTCCATCTTACGCACATTAGGATAGCTGGTTTTGATGCTCAATTATCATATTCCATTATGCATATCGTTTTATAAATTATTTTAATTGAGTCTAGTCTATTCTGTGTAAAAGAAATTTTATTTAGGCGATAACCAATTCACCCCTCCCCTCTTAGTTGATCATCGCACATATGTTCAAATATTTTTCTCTTCAAATTATTCATTAATCAGAATGGTGGTCACCAATCAAAAGGATAATAATCATTAGTTAGAATGGTGCTCACCAATTGAAAGGACAATAATCATTAATTGAAATGGTGTTCACCAATCGAAAGAATAATAATCATTAATCAGAATGGTGTTCACCATTTGAAATCAATAATACAAATCGTTAGAGTGTTCATTAATCGGAGTGACGTTCAGCAATCGGAACGTAATGTCTTGACTAATTGATACATCCATTTTTTCATTAATCATAACACAATGTTCACGAATCAGAGTCTCACTAAAACATCAATTGATATGTATATAGACCAATCAATAAGATATACAAGCCAATTAGAATAGTCTTAATATTCAATTGATAGGAAAAATAATATCAATTGATATAGGAATCGATGCAAAGTTTATACTCCAATCAGTATAGCATTATAACTCCAATTGATATGAAGTTTGTTCAGGAATCCGTAAAACAAGCAAACTCTATTTGGTATAAGGTTATAACTACAATCGATATATGTATTTATTTATTTCATACATATTGTGTATCTATATATATCTATATATATATATATATATATATATGTTATCTTGTGCATATGATATCTATCTATTTTCTGTTCATATTAAATTGTTTATAGTGTATATTGTACTTAAATAATACTGTGCATGGTGTATGTATCTATATAGTGTATGCATGTGTAATTATTTCTATTTTCTGGCTGAAATGCCAGTTAACGTCAACAACAATTGACGTTGATTGCATGTTGACGGAAACATGCATGTCGTTGACTACATGGCCAGAGGAGGTAGATGTTCAGATCGATGGACGTTGACCCTTTGTGAACGGCAGCATTTTGGCCGTTTATTTCCCCAGTTTTGCTGCGATTTTAGATTTGGTAACACCCGCGTTTCCTCCGGTTCTAGATTAGGAAACCTAGCTCTAATGGTAGGAGACCTACCCTAATGCATACCCCAACCCATCTAGCTCTATAAAATCACCTATTTTGGCCGAGTTTAGTTTTTTTGCTTGGGTGAAACCCTAGAGTTTTCTGTGAGAAAACCCAATCTTTGGAGAGCTGGTCCAGGCGACTGGAGAAGTCTTCTGGTGTTCTACAATGACTGGAGGGTACACCAAGCATCAAGGAATCATCCCCGACTCCAAGAATTGAAACACATCGGCAGGAAGGACCGGATCTGAAGCGGTTTCGAGCAGCTTCTTGGCTTGGCCGAGGAGAGTGTCTTCGAGTTAATTAGACCATTGTAGATTTTTTTAAAGGCAAGTGATCTAGGGATCTCACCCCTACCCATATCCTCTAGGTCTTAGGCAATTTTCTGGATTTTTATTTGAGTCTTGGAACCCCATTTTCTCATGTATTTTTGGGTTTAGTCTGCCCTTCTGCAGACAGCAGGTTGGCGGCCACTTGTGTGCCGCCAAGTTCTTGAGTTAGCGGCAAATTATTGTGTCAGTAACCCTATTGGCGGCAACACCTTTGCCGCCAAGTTCTTCTACGTTTGATAGAATGACTGTTTAATATCTATGATGCGTTTATTGGACTTCTGGGTATGTGTGCATGCTATAAAAATTTCATGTGGTCAAGGACAGTCATTAGGTTCAATCATAAGTATAGGTCGAATTTTGTTTTTAGTTATAATTCTAAAAATTTTTGTAACTGGATAATAAGCATGAATTGACCATGAAAATCCCTGAATAATTAGACCCATTGTATATGGGGTTTTTTATAATTTTCCATGCTCGTATGATGATGAGTTTTCATGTTTAAACGTTAGATACTACTATTTTGCCATGAAACTTGATTAAGTGAAATTCTTGATAAATGTACCTGAAATCCGTTTTAATTGCTATAATTTGTTTGCCAGAGATCCGAGAAATCTAGAAAATTGAGTATATGATATGTTATTTGTTTAGAAAACTGTGATAATTTGACATTGATGTGACAACAGTAGGTACTGTTTGTATTAAAATAAGTGAAATTGACCATAAAGAGCATGTATAGTTATAATTATGTAAAATTTCAAGTTAGCAGCATGTTGGTATTCTATTATGATTTATTTATCACTGTAAATAGCAAGGTCAAGTTCTGTAATCTGAAATGTAAATGTTATTCAAAGTGCACATGAAAAAGGGATTAAAGTATGTATATAAGTAGGTAAACAATGTGGACGAGTGTGAAATGTGATAATGTATAAAAGTGGGCTGAGATGACACTGCTACCATAGAGGTTGAGAGCCCTACTATAGAAAAGTTCCAATGGGAAGGTTCAACGTTTAAGTGATATCCTAAAGCATTAGGATGAAATCCTGAAGGAGGATAAGTACCACTGGTTAGGGTGGAGAGGGTTCTCCCGGGTCTGTGCAGTAACAAGATTTCTCACTAGTTGACTAGGTTGCGAGTGTGTGTTAAATGAAGTGAAGTGCTATAAGCTAAGTGTTAGTGCAAGTGATAAATGTGTGTGTTCCTCTAGATGGTAGTTAGGACTATGTGTCACGGAAATTAAGTGTAAGCGCAAGTGATGTGATAAGTGAAAGTGCAAATGAAAACTATGTGAAAATGTGTGAAATATGTGTAAGTGGAAGTGAATGTAAAAGAGAGAGTTAATGCATGTGAAAACTAAGGTAAAAATGCATTGTATTCATATCATTCATGTATTAATATGCTTAAATGTAATATATGTTAGTCTTATGTTATGTAGTTAATAACATCATGTATTCTAATGTTATGTGAATATGAGCAAATGTGAAAAGTGAATATATGTTAGTGTAGAGTGAATGTGTTAACATGAGAAAGGATGTAAATCTTGTAAATGTAATTTATCCATATTAAATAGTAAGCAAAGGTGTGAAAAAGGGATATAATTGCATGTGAAATTGGTTAGATATCATGTTAGGAGTGTTATTTACCTTGTACATGTTTCCATGAATTAAATGGTAGAATTGTGTAATGATTTAAATAAAGTATGAAGACATGAGTCATGTTATATATGTTGTTATGTAGAAAGCATGCTATAGGTCATTCATGGATATGATGTATGAATTGAAATATGAACTGTGGATAATTAGCATGTATAGAAAGCATGTTTAGGTGGTTGTTAATTGTATAAAGCATGTGCCATGTAATGCAATTATTGTTTAAAAGATAGTATGTGTTTCCTTAATGTTTAATAGCTTTGTATGTGTGTGATAGGAGTAAGGATGCTATCATTAAATTGCTTGTTGGGTTTTTTGGACTCATACTTGCTTCGACGTACAAGTGAGACATGTGTTTCCGTACCTGGAGAGGGTGAAGTGAGGAGCGACATCTAGCACGAGGAGTAGCTACTTGGAGAGAGACTGTTTATTAGTTGCTTTATTTCATAGTATGAATAATGTCATTCGTATGGACAATGTAATAGACAATGTAGTTCTTTTGAAATTGTAATAATGTGGACTTTGTCATTTTCTTTGACTATATAGACTGTGGAATGATGTGATGATGATGAAATGAGATGAGTTATTTCTTTTATTTCCGCTATACTCATTAGTTATTCATGTACATATCAACTATAGTTATTTGTGGTGGGTTATTATCCCACGTAATGACGCCCTTTGTACTGATGGGGATTGGTATAATCGTTACGGTATGAAGAGGTCGTTACAGAGATGGTATCAAAGCCCCAAGGTTAAGATGTACATGGATAAACCATCATCTTCACAATATTGTAAAGTCTTTATAGAAATTTATCCATATATGCAGAAAATATTTAATAATGAATGAAAGATAGTTAAGAAAATGGTTAGGATTTAGCAACTTAGATTCTAACTAGATAATTTTTTGCAGGCTATGGTGAGTCATGGTAAGCGTAATAGTGATCGCGGCTAGGGAGCATGCGCAGAGGCGCAGGGTAAGAAGGTTCGTGAGAAGGCTCAATCCATCATTGAGAGTTAGATTTAGAGTCGACCCCCGCACTTTGGACGAGGCTCTAAGGGCAGCGAGCAGGCAAGAGAGTAAGGTAAAATCGAATCAGGAGAGAGAAGCCTGAGTGTGTGCAATGGTCAAGCGTCATGGTGGAGAGGTGTGTTGCTTAAAGACGGGAAGATGTCTCAGTGTGGAAGCAAGAACCAGGATCAAGAATGTCCAACACTGAGGCAGTTCGTTCCACGAGATGTTCCCGCAACAGCAATAAAGAAGCTAGCAACACCAGCCAAGGAGAATGTGTTAGCCGGAGTGACATCGACGAAGTCACCAGAGGTACTCTATCCGATCTTCAAGGATGAAGATCTTTTTCAAGTGGAGGAGGGTGTGAGACCCCGAAATTTTGATCATTTTATAGTCTGTGTGTGTGATGTTTACGTGATTATGTACATATGTCTGTATTAACTTTGTGCATACTATAATTATTTAAGTACTCATGTGCATATGTAGGCATATATGGTATATATCTTATTTCTGTGGATATAAGAAATAGATTTTGTCTTATTATTCTTATTAAAACATATGCATCTTGTATTTAAGTAATGTTGTGCATATAATATGTAATTATTGCTATACATCTTGTAGATATATATATATATATATATATAAATATATAAGTTTATTTCGATGCATGTAATATATTTAAATGTGCATGTAGCATTGATTATTCATCTGCATATTACATATATGTATTTATTTATTTCATACATATTGTGTACCTATATATATATATATGTTTATCTTGTGCATATGATATCTATCTATTTTCTGTACATATTAAATTATTTATAGTGTATATTGTACTTAAATAATATTGTGCATGGTGTATGTATCTATATACTGTATGCATGTGTAATTATTTCTATTTTCTGGCCGAAATGCCAGTTAACGTCAACAACGATTGACGTTGATTGCATGTTAACGGCAACATGTATGTCATTGACTGCATGGCCAGAGGAGGTAGACATCCAGATCGATAGACGTTGACTCTTTGTGAACAGCAACATTTTGGCCGTTTATTTTCCCAGTTTTTCTGCGATTTTAGATTTGGTAATGCCCACGATTCCTTCGGTTCTAGATTAGGAAACCTAGCTCTAATGGTAGGAGACCTACCCTAATGCGTACGCCAACCCATCTAGCTCTATAAAATCACCCTATTTCGGCCGAGTTTAGTCTTTTTGCTTAGGTGAAACCCTAGAGTTTTCTGTGAGAAAACTCAATCTTTGGAGAGTTGGTCCCGACAACTGGAGAAGTCTTCAGGCATTCTACAATGACTGGAGGGTACACCAAGCATCAAGGAATCATCCCCGACTCCAAGAATTGAAAACATCGGCAGGAAGGACCGTATCTGAAGCGGTTTCGAGCATCTTCTTGGCTTGGCCGAGGAGAGCATCTTCGGGTTAATTAGACCATTGTAGATTTTGTTAAAGGCAAGTGATCTAGGGATCTCACCCCTACCCATATCGTCTAGGTCTTAAGCAATTTTCTAGATTTGTACTCGAGTCCTGGAACCCCATTTTCTCATGTATTTATGGGTTTAGTCTGCCCTTCTGCAGACAGCAGGTTGGTGGCCACTTGTGTGTTGCCAAGTTCTTGAGTTAGTGGCAACTTATTGTGCCATTAACCCTTTTTGCGGCAACACCTTTGCCGCCAAGTTCTTCCATGTTTGATAGAATGACTGTTGATATCTATGATGCGTTTATTGGACTTCTGGGTATGTGTGCATGCTGTAAAAATTCATGTGGTCAAGGACAGTCATTAGGTCTTATCATAAGGATAGGTCGAATTTCTAGATTTAGTTCTAATTATAAAAATTTCTATAACAAGGATAATGAGCATGAATTGACCATGAAAATCCCTGAATAATTAGACCCATTGTATATTGGGTTTTTATAAATTTTCCATGTTCGTATGATGGTTGTTTTCATGTTTTAAAACTGTTAGATACTACTATTGTAAGGCCCTCGAAATTTGTTGTATTACTTTATTTCATGTAAATAATTCATGCTTGTGTATGCATAGATGTACATATCTACGTACGTATTAACTAGTTATACTTATGTGTGCATGTGTATAATTAGTGGTAAATAGTGTATGAATTGCATGGTGGTAGTGTGTACATGATAGTATATATATGGCATGTATATATATGTATAAGTTAAGCATGGTTTCTGCATGTTTTAAGTTCTGGCCGAAGGGCCAAATTGGCATCAACATGGATGGACGTCCATGATGAGTCAACGTCCACCTCGATGGACGCCAATACTTAAGTCAATGGCCATGGATGTGGACGTTAATATCTCTGACCTGCATGCGTTGCAGACCCCAAAATTCCGGGGGCAAGCAAGCCCAGCCATTGGGGAGATGTCCCCAATGGCTATACGGCCTTCACATCACCCCTCTGGGGATATCCTAAGCTCCTCTACTATAAACTAAACCCTTTCTGCACCAGAAGAACTCTCTTGACTTCTTTCAAGAAGGAGAGAAACCCTAGCTCAAAACTGGAGGAAAACTGAACTTGGCAAGCTTGAATCCGGCGACTGAAGGCTTCTTCCGGTGATCCACTGCTACCAGGAGGGAGTCGGGACATGGGGAAGGCTTCCCAACACTCGACTGAAGCTTGCATCGACCAAGAACCCGGAGCAAGAAGATTTGGAGGCTTCTTGGGACTGCCCAAGGAGAGCTTACAGCAACTTAGACCCCTTTGGAGGTTTTAAAAAGGCAAGTAACCCATACATTTCGTGCATGTATGAGTCTAGTAGGGTTTTACCATTTTTACAGATTTTTCTCGTGTCCTAGATCCTCATACTTCTCCTTCTTTTGGAGCTCGGGTCTGTGTTTTGCACAGACCTGAACTTGATGGCAAGACCCCTTGCCGTTAAGATCTTCAATTAATGGCCAACGAGATTGCCGTTAAGCTCCATTAATGGCCAGACTGTGCCGTTAAGTTGTTCAGGGCAGAACAGTGAGCTGTTCTCCCTTGTATACGATTTATTTTCCGAAGTGTTTTCGCATGAGGATATAAAGTAATGTGTATGTTATGTGAAATAGATACATTGATGGGGGGGGAAATTTCTTGTGCATTTGTGGATGGTAGGGGTTATTAGTTTTATTAAAATACATGTGGAAGAAATGGTTTTACAAATCTATCTACTATTCACATGATCCGTGAAGAATTCAAGTGCCCAAATTTTTATAAACCATGTATGTATGTGTCAGTCTATGCCTGCAATTTCGGAATTTTTCTAAGACCATGTGATTTACTGAAATTTTGTTTCAAAAATAGAAAACCTGCGTAGGATTTGTAAAATTTACAGTAAATCATGTGATGTGCTATAAATCTGGGGAAAATTCCTGTAATGATGTGTATGTTAGGTTCAGGGCTGTGAACTATCAAACTGGATATTCATGTTATGTTCCATGACAAATTGAATTATGAATGGCATGCAACTAAATGTTTGAATTTCTGTAAATGTAATATGACTTAGAAAAATCTGGAAATTTGTATGTGAGGTCATGAACCTGCAATTAGTGTGTGGTTAAAATTTCATGATGATTGGATAACTGTAAAGTGTATTATGAAATTTCCATATGAAAACATGTGATAAATGCATGCTATCATGAATATGATTTGATGATGTGTTTGCCAACCTGATTAATGTGAGCTACTGAATGTTTGAATTCTGTCAATAGTAGTATCATGATTAGGAAAACAGAGCCATGTGTGTAAGTGAGAGAATGTAAAGACATGTGAATATATGTGTGTTCAAAATCGGAATGTGTAATGTGTAAGACTGTGCCATGTGTGACACTGCTTCCATAGAGGGCCGTGAAACCGTACCATGGAAAAGTCCCCATGGGAAGGTTCAATGTGTTAAGATCCTAAGGGCATTAGGATGAAATTCTGGAGGTGGACAAGTACCACTGGTTAGGGTGGAGACTTGTTCTCCCGGTCTGCGCAGTCCAAGAGTCGTCACTATATTGCCTAGGTGACGTCTATGTGTATGTGTTATGTGATGTGCCCTTCTAATGGTGGTTTGGACTATGTGTCACGGCACTAAATTGTGAATGTGAATGTGATTATGTGTAAATTGTGTAGTGTGAATATGTGTAAATGTGCAATGTGTAAAAAGAGAACTATGTGAATGAGTAATTGTGTAAACATGTGAAACCATTATGTTAAATTGTGAAATTGTGGTCCATGATATGTTAATGTAAATTATGTTATAACAGCAACCTAAAGGTGTTTATAAAAATGTTTTATGTGTGTAAAAATGCGTAGAATCCATGCTAGGAGCATTTCTTGCATATGTGTGAACAATTCCATGTTTAATTGCTATCGTGTTGTAATCAATTGGAATTGTAGCTCTCATGCAATAGGATGTGAATTGCTAAAGTATGTCAAAACAGCAACCTTAATGTGTATGAAATGATAAATTTCATGTGCAAAATGTGTAGAAACCATGATAGGAATGTTTCCTTTTATGTAGGCAAGAATCCCATATGTGGTTGCTTCCATGCTGTAGCTTGATTTGAAATATGCTTCATGTGATTGAATGAGTAGAAAGCATGTGATAGGATATTTATTTTGGAATGGCTTAAATCATGTACCATGTGTTTAAAATTTGTAGAATTGTCATGATAGGTTGTATTTTATCAATGTCCAAGCATGCTATGTTTTGCTTTGTAAATTGAAATGAAAAACCTACTATGATATATGAATGTATGAGGTGTGTGGTGTTATTTGCTGAGTCTTTTAGACTCATTCTTGCTTCGGCGTACAGGTTTAGTTGGTGACCCTACATCGTTAGAGGAGACCGTGGAGAGTGACTCCGAGCGTGGCGAGTAGCCTGGTGGAGTCGTCATCGTGACATTTTGCTTTCATTGTATGTAATTGAGGCATTGTAATAGAAACATATGTAAATTGTGGACAACTATGTATTGAATTTAGTACTTCATTATGTGGACTTTATTTCTTTTAAATTGTCATTTGAATCATGTATGTTAAATGTGGATGATGAAATGAAGACAAGTAGTTCTTTCGTTTCCGCTACTCTGTATTTATATTTATGAGCATCTCAATCGTATGTTATTGTTTGGGTAAATGTCCCACTGTGATGACGTTCATATACCGACGTGGTTGGTATAATCGTACCGGTATAAAGAGGGTCGTCGCAGAGATTGGTATCAGAGCGACCGATTGAGATTGCACATGAATATATATAAGTCATCATCCCCATTCATGCTAAGTCTACATAGAATGTCCACATGTGTAGAATTGATTAATAATGAATGAAAAATAGATAAGAAATGGTTAGGAAATAAATTAACGTAGCTCTAATGGTGGCTGAAATTTATTGCAGCCATGGCTTCGAGAGGTAGGCGTGGCGGAGCGCCGGCCCGTGAGGATGAGCCGAGACGTGAGGAGCGGGCGAGCAGCAGGCCCCAGCACCGCAGGGTCCTGTACTTCCCCCACCGCCGCCTGTGGATTATGGAGTGTTCATGCAAGGTTTGGTGCAGGCCATGCAGACGCAGGCCCACACCCAGGCTGCACTCCAGGCTCAGTTGGAGGCTCAGGTTAGCATAATCAATCAAAGTGTAGTCTGTTTTATTAATTGTATGATGTTATGTTGAATGTGTATTAATTGTTGTTGGATGTAGCAGGCTCAAGTTCCAGCTCAGGACCATGGTGGACCTTCCATCATGGAAAGATTCAAGAGGATGCTGCCACCCTCTTTTAAGGGGGAGAGCGATCCATTACTAGCTGAGAGTTGGATGAGGGAGATTGAAAAGATTTCCGAGCTATTAGGTGCGGATGAGGATAAGGTTACTTTAGCCACCTATATGCTTCAGTATGTGTTAGTTTTGTATGTTTGTATGTTCTGTTAAGTTAGATTTGTTTAGATGGTGCTTATGAACGGTGTACTGCAGGAAAGAGCTGATGTATGGTGGGCTTCATTACTACGTACATAGTTTGAGGACAGCGCGGTTGATGTTGCTTGGGACGAGTTCGTGAGGCTCTTTCGGGCCAAGTTTGTCCCTGAGCATATTCAAGATCGGATGGAGCAGGAGTTCCTCTCTTTGACTCAAGGCTCCATGACCGTGCTAGAGTATGAGGCAAGGTTTGCAGAACTATCTAAGTATGCACCTCACATTGTGGCTGATAAGTGCAGAAAGGCGAAGAAGTTTGTGATGGGACTCAAACCATCACTGAGGACGAGGCTAGTGGCGTTCGACCATCGCACCATGGACGAGGCCCTTAGCGCTGCCTGTAGGCAGAAGGGTGATATGGAGCAATACCTTGAAGAGAAGAAGGCTTCGCAGAAGAGACCTGCAACTACGTTCCAGCGACAGGACAAGAAGAAAGCGGTGTACCAGACACAGCAGCGATGTGGCAGTCGGCAGTACTCAGGTACCTTCTGTACGTTCCCCTGGTGTGAAGAAGAGTGTCCCCATTGTGGGAAGACACATGGTGGTTCCGAATGTTGGATGGTTGCGGGAAAGTGCTTGAAGTGCGAAGTAGCGACCACAAGATCAAGGATTGTCCGAGACTTCAGCAGGGAGTCCAGCGCGGAGCGCCAGCCCCAGCAGTGGTAGCAGTAGCAGCGCCAGCTATAGGAAGACCAGGAAGGCCTCGAGCCCCAGCTCGAGTGTTTGCTTTAGCGCACGAGGACGCCGAGCAGGCGGAGCATGTCACCAAAGGTACGGTTTTACTTCTAGGTGTGCACGCTCGGGTTTTGTTTGATATGGGTGCTACTCACTCGTTCATTTCCGAGCGGTTTGCTAGGCAGTTAGCCCTAGAGTCAGGCATAGAGTCTGAGGATTTAGAGGTCCCTTTGTCTGTGCACACCCCTGCGGGTACGGTATCGACTAGAAAGTGCATTCCGTCGTTACCTGTGTCATTGAGGATAGAATCCTAGAAGGGTGTTTCTTCTTGCTAAAGATGAAGGACTATGATGCTATTCTTGGTCTGGATTGGCTAGAGGAGCACTATGCGTTAGTAGATTGTCGTGGAAAGAGGATTGTTTTCCGCATTCCTGGTGAGGATGAGTTCTCTCATCCCTTGCCAAGGAACTTGGCGGGAAAGTTGGTCATCTCTGCCATGAAGGCGATGCGCATGGTAAACAAGGGTTGTGACGCTTTTCTTGCCAGCGTGGTATTAGTACCAGAGGCTGATGAGTCACCTACTCTTGCAGAGATCGAGGTAGTGCAGGATTTTCCAGACGTTTTTCCCGATGATTTGTCTGGTTTGCCACCGGATAGAGAGATAGAGTTCACCATAGAGTTGCTTCCGGGCACCTCTCCTATCTCGAAGGCTCCATATCGGATGGCACCTGCGGAGTTAGCCGAGTTGAGGAGGCAGTTGCAAGAGTTGCTAGATAAGGGATTTATTCGCCCTAGTGTTTCCCCTTGGGGCGCACCTGTATTATTCGTCAAAAGAAAGACGGGTCACTTAGGTTATGCATTGACTAAAGAAAGCTGAACCAAGTGACTGTGAAGAACAGGTATCCCTTACCTCGTATTGATGATTTGTTTGACCAGTTGCAAGATGCATCAGTCTTTTCTAAGATTGATTTGCGATCTGGTTATCATCAGTTGAGGATTCGGAGTGAGGATGTGTCCAAGACGGCATTCAGATCCCGTTATGGACATTATGAGTTTTGGTCCTTCCTTTCGGATTGACCAACGCCCCTGCAGCGTTCATGGATCTCATGAACAGGGTGTTTAGGCCGTATCTAGATAGCTTTGTTGTAGTGTTTATTGATGATGTGCTGGTCTACTCTTCGGACGAGGCCACACACCGTCAGCATTTGAGGGTAGTATTAGAGGTTCTCCGTGAGCACAAGCTGTATGCTAAGTTCAGCAAGTGCGATTTCTGGTTGCGCGAGGTTCATTTCCTCGGGCATGTTATCTCCGGTGCTGGTGTTGCAGTTGATCCAGCAAAGGTCCAGGCAGTTATGGATTGGGAGACTCCCAAGACCCCTTCGGAGATTCGTAGTTTTCTGGGTTTGGCTGGTTACTATCGGCGATTCATTGAGGGATTTTCATCCATCGCCGCCCCATTGACTCAGCTCACCAGAAGGGAGTGAAGTTTGTCTGGTCCGAGAAGTGTGAGAGTGTTTTCATTGTTGAAGACTAAGCTCACGTCAGCTCCGGTGTTAGTCTTGCCGAGCGGTGTAGAGGGTTTTGCTATCTACACGGATGCGTCTCGGATTGGCTTAGGCTGTGTGCTAATGCAGCAAGGAAGGGTAGTGGCATATGCTTCTCGTCAGTTGAAGGAGCATGAGAAGAACTATCCGACTCATGATTTGGAGCTCGCAGCAGTGGTTCATGCACTAAAGATCTGGAGGCACTATCTTTATGGTGTCAGATTTGAGGTGTTTACCGACCACAAGAGCTTGAAGTATCTTTTCTCCCAAAGGAATTAAACCTGAGGCAGAGAAGATGGATTGAGTTCTTGAAGGACTATGACTTCGACCTTCAGTATCATCCTGGGAAGGCGAATGTCGTAGCGATGCCTGAGTAGGAAGAGACCATCTCTCCAGCAGGACTGGAAGATGTTGGAGGATGCGGCTTGCGCTTGACTGAGTTAGAGCCATCGCTATGCCAGGCTTTCGTAGCTCAGTTATCCCTTAGGTCCTCGGTTTTGGATGAGGTGATCGAGCAACAGAAAGCCGACCCTAGACTCTTAGAGTTAGTGGGCAAGGCAGGCATTGCTCGTGATGAGGACGGTGTGATTAGATTCCATCACTGTGTTTGTGTCCCTGATTTGGTAAATGTCTGTGAGCATGTGTTAGCGGAGGCTCATAGGTCGAGATTCTCTATTCATCCGGGTAACACTAAGATGTACCAGGATTTGAAGAGGTCCTTTTGGTGGTCTGGCATGAAGAGGGATGTGGCAGATTATGTATCCCGATGTTTAGTGTGCCAGCAAGTGAAGGCCGAGCGACAGCGACCATCCGGCCTTATGCAAAGGATGGAGATCCCAGTGTGGAAGTGGGAAGCTGTCACTATGGACTTTGTTTCGGGTTTGCCTTGATCTAGAAGGGGAAATGACTCGATTTGGGTAGTTGTAGATAGATTCTCGAAGACTGCGCATTTCTTACCTATGAAGAAGAAGCATTGGTTGAGAGTTTAGCTAGATTGTATGTTAGTAGTGTGGTTAGATTGCATGGTGTGCCGAAGTCGATCATTTCGGATCGAGATCCGAGATTTACTTCGAGGTTGTGGAAGGGACTTCAGCATGCGTTAGGTTCGGAGCTAAAGCTCAGTTCGGCATTTCATCCCTAGACAGATGGACAGTCCGAGAGGACTATCCAGACACTCCAGGATATGTTGAGAGCGTATGTACTGGATTGGAAGGATGATTGGGAGCGTCATCTACCTCTAGTGGAGTTCGCATACAACAACAGCTTTCATGCGAGTATTGGTATGGCTCCATTTGAGGCGTTGTATGGAAGGCCTTGCAGATCTCCTTTATGTTGGGAGGAGACCGGTGATAGGTAGCTGATCGGTCCGGAGTTAGTTCAGGAGACTTCAGATAAGGTCCAGCTTATCAGGAAGAGGCTTGTTCCGGCGCAGGATAGGCAGAAGAGCTATGCCGACAAAAGAAGGAAGGATTTGGAGTTCGAGGTGGGTGAAATGTCTTCTTGAAGATATCACCTACTCGTGGTGTCGTCAGATTTGGCAAGGCATAGTAAGTTGAGCCCTAGATTCATTGGCCCGTATGAGATTCTCAGACGATTGGGCAGCGTGGCATATGAGCTAGCTTTACCCCCAGCTTTAGCTAGTGTTCATCCCGTTTTCCACGTTTCTATGCTCAGGAAGTATGTCCGAGATCCATCTCATGTGATTAGTCATGAGCCAGTGGAGATTCAGCCAGATTTGTCGTATGTGGAGCAACCAGTAGCTATTCTTGACTGGAAGGTTCAGCATCTCCGGAACAAGGGTATTGCATCAGTGAAAGTTCTGTGGCGGAACTTCTCGCGAGAGGAGGCTACTTGGGAGCTTGAGATGCAATGAAGAAGAAGTATCCCTGTTTGTTTGAGTAGTTTTGTTTAAACTTCGAGGACGAAGTTTTTTTAAGGGGGAGAGGGTGTAAGGCCCTCGAATTTTGTTGTATTACTTTATTTCATGTAAATAATTCATGCTTGTGTATGCATAGATGTACATATCTACGTACGTATTAACTAGTTATACTTATGTGTGCATGTGTATAATTAGTGGTAAATAGTGTATGAATTGCATGGTGGTAGTGTGTACATGATAGTATATATATGGCATGTATATATATGTATAAGTTAAGCATGGTTTCTGCAAGTTTTAAGTTCTGGCCGAAGGGCCAAATTGGCGTCAACATGGATGGACGTCCATGATGAGTCAGCGTCCACCTCGATGGATGCCAATACTTAAGTCAACGGCCATGGATGTGGACGTTAATATCTCTGACCTGCATGCGTTGCAAACCCTGAACTTCCGGGGGCAAGCAAGCCTAGCCATTGGGGAGATGTCCCCAACGGCTATCAGACCTTCACATCCGAGATATCCTAAACCCACTACTATAAACTAAACCCTTTCTGCACCAGAAGAACTCTCTTGACTTCTTTCAAGAAGGAGAAAACCCTAGCCCAAAACTGGAGGAAAACTGAACTTGGCAAGCTTGAATCGGCGACTGAAGCTTCTTCCGGCGATCCACTGCTACCAGGAATGAGTCGGGACATTGGGGAAGGCTTCCCCACTCGACTGAAGCTTGCATCGACCAAGAACCCGAAGCAAGAAGAGTTTGGAGGCTTCTTGGGACTTCCCAAGGAGAGCTTCAACAGCAACTTAGACCCCTTTGGAGGTTTTTAAAAAGGCAAGTAACCCATACATTTCGTGCATGTATGAGTCTAGTAGGGTTTTACCATTTTTACAGATTTTCTCATGTCCTGGATCCTCAAACTTCTCCTTCTTTTGGAGCCGGGTCTGTGTTTTGCACAGACCTAAACTTGACGGCAAGACCCCTTGCCGTTAAGATCTTCAAATAACGGCCAACGATATTACCGTTAAGCTCCATTAACGGCTAGACTGTGCCGTTAAGTTCTTCAGGGCAGAACAGTGAGCTGTTCTCCCTTGTATACGATTTATTTTCCGAAGTGTTTTCGCATGAGGATATAAAGTAATTGTTGTATGTTATGTGAAATAGATATAATGATGTGTGGGGGAAATTTCTTGTGCATTTATGGATGGTAGGAGTTATTAGTTTTATTAAATATATGTTGGAAGAAATGGTTGTACATATCAATCTACTGTTCACATGATCATGAAGAATTCGAGTGCCCAAATTTTTATAAACCATGTATGTATGTGTCAGTCTATGCCCTGCAATTTCGAATTTTTCTAAGAGCATGTGATTTACTGAAGTTTCTGTTTCAAAATAGAAAACTTCCGTAGGATTTGTAAAATTTACAGTAAATCATGTGATGTGCTATAAATCCAGTGAAAATTCCTGTAATGATGTGTATGTTAGGTTCAGGGCTGTGAACTATCAAACTGGATATACATGTTATGTTCCATGACAAATAGAATTATGAATGGCATGCAACTGAATGTTTTAATTTCTGTAAATGTAATATGACTCAGAAAAATCTGGAAATTTTGTATGTGAGGTCATGAACCTACAATTAGTTTGTGGTTAAAATTTCATGATGATTGGATAACGTAAAGGGTATTATGAAATTTCCATGTGAAAACATGTGATAAATGCATGCTATCATGATATGATTGATGATGTGTTTGCCAACCTGATTAATGTGAGCTACTGAATGTTTGAATTCTGTCAACAGTAGTATCATGATTAGGAAAATAGAGCCATGTGTGTAAGTAAGAGAATGTAAAGACATGTGAAATATTGTGTTCAAATCGGAATGTGTAATGTGTAAGATTGTGCCATGTGTGACACTGCTTTCATAGAGGGCCGTGAACCGTACCATGGAAAAGTCCCCATGGGAAGGTTCAATGTGTTAAGATCCTAAGGGCATTAGGATGAAATCCTGGAGGTGGACAAGTACCACTGGTTAGGGTGGAGACTTGTTCTCCTGGTCTACGCAGTCCAAGAGTCGTCACTGTATTGCCTAGGTGACGTCTATGTGTATGTGTTATGTGATGTGTCCTTCTAATGGTGGTTTGGACTATGTGTCATGGCACTAAATTGTGAAATGTGAATGTGATTATGTGTAAATTGTGTAGTGTCAATATGTGTAAATGTGCAATGTGTAAAAAGGGAACATGTGAATGAGTAATTGTTAAACATGTGAAACCATTATGTTAATTGTGAAATTGTGGTCCATGATATGTTAATGTGAAATTATGTTATAACAGCAACCTAAAGGTGTTATAAGAATGTTTTATGTGTGTAAAAGTGCGTAGAATCCATGTTAGGAGCATTTCTTGCATATGTGTGAACAATTCCATGTTTAATTGCTATCGTGTTGTAATCAATGGAATTGTAGCTCTCATGCAATAGGATGTGAATTGCTAAAGTATGTCAAAACAGCAACCTTAATGTGTATGAAATGATAAATTGCATGTGCAAAATGTGTAGAAACCATGATAGGAATGTTCCTTTTATGTAGGCAAGAATCCCATATGTGGTTGCTTCCATGCTGTAGCTTGATTTAAATTATCGCTTTCATGTGATTGAATGAGTAGAGAGCATGTGATAGGATATTTATTTTGGAATGGCTTAAATCATGTACCATGTGTTAAAATTTTGTAGAATTGTCATGATAGGTTGTATTTTATCAATGTTCAAGCATGCTATGTGTTTTGCTTTGTAAATTGAAATGAGAAAAAAAAAACCTACTATGATATATGCATGGTATGAGGTGTGTGGTGTTATTTGCTGAGTCTTTTAGACTCATTCCTTACTTCGGCGTACAGTTTTAATTGGTGACCTACATCATTAGAGGAGACCGTGGAGAGTGACTCCGAGCGGGCGAGTAGCCTGGTGGAGTCGTCATCGTTACATTTTGCTTTCAGTGTATGTAATTGAGGCATGTAATAGAAACACTAGGTAAATTGTGGAAAACTATGTATTTGAATTTAGTACTTCATTACTATCATTCCGGAGGATGCTCAGATTAATGGTCCCTATCTTAGGGGCCTCCAAGATGAGTTTGAGGTAGTCATTCTCAAATCTGTTCTGAAGGTTGGAGAACATATTCATAGGACAAACTCCTCTAGTCCTATTCCTAAGAAAAGCAAAACAACCATCACTTTCTCTAAATCCTCAGATCCCTATTATCCTCCTTTATGGTTTTCTCTAACAGAGGTCATCAAAAATAAACCTCTCTACAGGGAATTCCTCCAAAAGTTGTTTTTGCCTCTATTTTTAATCTTCCTCATCTACATCTCACCGACCATCTAAACACTATTTTGCCTTACACCTCTCTTTCCAAATCTCTCAAATCAAAGATCTTCTCTGCAGCCGAATCCCAAACTGAAGAGCAGTGGGCTCAGACTAATAAAGTTCTCTACAATAAATTTCTTCTTGCCAGATCTGCCAGGTTCCCTTCAAGGGACCATTCCCTAACTTTATCTGAATGGTTCCTGATCCTCCATAAGGACAACTGGGCCACTTTCATTCAAAGGAGATCAAGATGATCAGGTACTTCAAAATGTTCAATGATTATTGGTATCTTCATCGTTTTCCAGAGATTCAGTTGAGTTAGTTCATAGAGGCCATTAAAGCACTTGGACCAGGTGGAGCTCACACGGAAGCCGTCCAAGTAGATTTTGCAACCCTCTAGCTGCCCGACTCTGCCTTTCTTCCCCTCTTCACTCTCTAATAATGGATTCATCTGTAGGCTCAATTATTTTTGAGCGTTTTGCCAGAGTCTTGGGCAGAATCAAAGTACAAAAAAGCTACCTGGTTGCTTTCAATAGGTTTCTGTTCAGAGAGTATCACCAAGGCCATGTCACTGCAGATGTTCTTGCTTCTGCTCTGTCAGAATGTGAACAATTATCTCCTGCAGATTGGACCAAGCTCTATCACCTTTCCGCACACCACCTCTCTCTTGTAAATGAATCTCTAGCTAAGGAAGGTCAATCTCAGATTTCAGCTGCTCAATTTCTGGACATGAACTCCATTCATCTTGTTCATGATCCCTATCAAGCCTGGATTGAAAGGTACAAGGTCTATGTAGCTATGCGGATGGAATTGAAGCAGAAGCAGAATTTCTATCCAGTCACCATGGATCAGTTTCTTGCTTGTGCCAGCTTTGGGAATGTTTCCTTACTTAAGATCTCTCTTGATTCAGATGAGTATGCTAGGCTTCTTGATGAGCAGCTAGTCCATCATCTTCGAAGGATGGCTCCCCTCATGGGACCTTCCAACTCTATTGAACCTGGGATTTTTATACAATTTTTTGAAAAGCAGGAAGAGCAGGCCTGGGAAACTATTTCTCATTATGCCTCTCTTTTGTCTCCTGATTTCTATCTCCCTGTACCCCAACAAGCATAATCCAATCTTTTTGTGGTCTCTCATTTGTCTTTTCTCTCTTTCTTTGTCTTAATACCTTATCTTTTTGCTTAAATGACAAAAAGGGGGAGAAATATAGAGCACTTCTGAAATACAAATATCTCTAGCATTTTAATTTCAGAATATCTTGGCTTCAATGCTATGTTTTGTCATCACCAAAAAAGGGGAGATTGATGAACTAATTGTCCCCATGTAATTTAACTAAATTACATATCCATTTTGGTGATTAACAAAACTATATAAAGTTTAAATCTAACATATTTTCTACAAAGTTTTGAGCACAGGAAATGAATCAAGAAAAGTCAAGCAAATTCTGTAAGTATCTCACCCTAAAGTGTTTAGAGTTCAGTTCACATAAAATTTCTCTAAGTTCTCATCGATTTCCATTATAGGTCATAACGATCTCTATAGAAGCTACAACGATTCCCTTGCTCCTAACGATTTCATATTCATAAGGATTCGATATGTGCTTTCAACGATTCGTTAAGTGATCACAATGATTTGCCCTCACAACGATTCGTTAAGTGATCGCAATGATTTGCCCTCACAACGATTCGTTAAGTGATCGCAACGATTTGCCCTCACAACGATTCGTTAAATGATCGCAACGATTTGTTCATAATATCACAACGACTTGTACATCTATTTGTTCTTAACATCACAACGATTTGTACATCGATTTGTTTATAACGACATAACGATTTGTACATTGATTTGTTCATAACATCACAACGACTTGTACATCGATTTGTTCATAACATCACAACGACTTGTACATCAATTTGTTCTTAACATCACAACAATTTGTACATCGATTTGTTTATAATGACATAACGATTTGTACATCGATTTGTTCATAACATCACAACGACTTGTACATCGATTTGTTCTTAACATCACAACGATTTGTACATCGATTTATTTATAACTTCATAACGATTTGATACATATAACGATTTGTGTATGCATCTCTTTACTTATGAATGCACAACGATTCATTCATCTGCACAATGATTTCATAAGTCATGTATATAACGATTTCATGGAAGACAACGATTCGATCTTCGAGTTAATTTTTAGTACGTTGAAAAGTCAAAGTCTTCACAGATATTTATGTCAGCTGTGCATTTATGAAGACTGAACGTATCTCTGCATGCATGCAGACAATATCTTCCATTATCGTATCTTCTTCTGTAAACATCTTTTAGAACAACAAAATGGCATTACTATTTTTGATGAACATTCATTCTAATGTTGACTGACAACAAGAGATAGCATAGCTGTCTATCGTTCAAGCTTTAAATATGTGCAGGTCTCTAACAGCATCTGTCATACAACGTTGGACAAAATAAAAGCCAAAGGAGACTATAGAAGATCCTCTCTCTCTTTACGTGCATGAAAGGATAAAGGACTATTGACTGGAAGCTTCCAAGTGTCAAGCAGTCTAACGTACACTTATGCATAGAGACAACGGGCACTTCAACGTTCGAATTTCAAAAGATGATATATATAGAATAATGAAGTTCCTGAAGTGACAAGAAGGAGAACGGTTAGTGAACAACAAGCGACAACACCTTCAACCTTCTGCAAGCTTTTCTTAGAGCCAAGAAAAAACTCCCATTAGTCTTAGCTCTTGCTCTCTGTGCTAAGTTCAGATCTGTGAGAGAGCCTTTTTGGTCTGAGAAGAGTCCTTGATTGTAGATCTCTTCTTCTCAGTTCTTGCTTCAGATCAAGCGGTGTTCTATAAACTTGATCTAGGGGCATCATCTCTTTGACACATTCTATGGCTGTTGTTCCCTTCGGTTGTGAAGGAAGACTTGGTGGGGTATCCAGGGTGTTGTTCCCTTCGGTTGAAGGAAGACCAGCTGGGGTGCTGGGTGATGTAGTGTCCTTAAGGGGGACTGTACCCTTGTTAGTGAAATCCTGAGGTATTGCTTAGGGACTGGATGTAGGACTCCTAAGGAGAGGAGATCCGAACCAGGATAATTCTCCATGTCGTGTGATTGCTTTTGTGTGTTTGAGTTTTCCCTTTACTAACACTAACAATCTGTAAAGTGTGTTTTTGTATGACTGTTTTGCCAGCAGGTTTAAAGTTCTTGTCAAATAATTTTTATCCCATTCACCCCCCCTCTGGGCTAGCTACCTGGGCAACATGTGGAATGAGATGAGTTATTTCTTTTATTTCCGTTGTACTCATTAGTTATGCACGTATAAATCAACCTATCATTTAGTGTTGGGTTATTATCCCACTGTAATGACGCCCTTTGTATCGATGGAGATTGGTATAATCGTACCGGTATAAAGAGGGTCGTTACAACTGACCTCGTTGGCAATGAAGATGAAATTCTGGATATGGATAAGTACTACTAGTTAAGATAGGGAGGCTTCTCTCGGTTATGTGCAGTTAACCAAGACTTATTCACCATTTGCCTAGGTGATAAGTACTGACTGATTAGCTGGCCTCTAGTGGTTGTTAGGGCTATGTCTTAGCAATACTATACTATTGGAATTGTCACTATTGCTGAACAACAAACGAAATAGTTATTGAAAATGAAATGAATGTTCCAATAAAAATGTTATTGACTTCTAAAATGATACATGTGGAATGGTATTGCTTCATAATGATGATCATCAATGTCTCATTTTATTTTTATTGTGGTTTACTGCTATAATGAAAATCATGTTGCGTGCTACACTTTAGTATTGTTATACATTGATAGTCATGCATGAGTGATAGTTCTCATGTAAGGCCCTAGAATTTTACTCTCTCTTATTTAAGAGTTTGATTGTGTGAGAAATGGATGTTTGTATGTGTAGGCATATGCATGTGTATATAAATAAACTATTTGATGTATTGTTGTAAATATATAAATATGTATATCTATTGTATATATATTATTCATTTACATTGTATGAATGGTATTCATTTTCTAATGTGTACATTGTATATTACATGTATTTGCATTGTGTAAATATATAGTTTTATGCATTTTTATGTTCTGGCCGAAATGTCAGTAGAGGTCAGCGGCCATATCGATGGACGCCAACCTCATATAGGCGGCCATTGATGTTGACGTCTAAAACCCAGATCTGGTTGCGCTTCAGATCCGGAAACGCTTGTGATTTTATCGGCCCTTCTTTAGGAAACCGTCCCCAACGGTCATCCCTCTCTGCCTATGCATACCCAAGACCCCGAGGTTCTATAAAAACCGCCCTTTTGCAGTCAGATCAACCCTTTTGGCTTTTGTCAAAACCCTAGAATCCTTCTGTGTGAAACCTGATCTTTGAGCTCTGAGATCCGGCGATTGGTGACTCCTTCCGGCGATCTTCTGCGACTGGAGGGGAGTCTAAGCATAAGGGAAGGCTTCTTCGACATTGGGTGGCTATTTGCATCAACACAGAACCCGGATTAGAGGAGATTTGAAGACTCTTTGGCTCAGGCCGAGGAGGGCTTCACCAGCTTGATTTGTCATTTGTGGATTTTTCTGAAGGCAAGTAAACCCTCTACATTACCCATACGTATGTCTAGTAGGTCCTAGGAAAATTTACGGATTTTATTCATGTCCTGGAACCCCCTTTCCATTCGATTTTTGCGAGTTCTGTCTTTTTTTCTATAGACAGGAACTTAATGACAAGCTTTGATGCTGTTAAGATCCGAAGTTGGCGGCGACCTTTGTTGCCGTTGACTGGTAGGTGGCCACCTATGTGCCGTTGGGTTCTTCAGGCAGGGACAATATGTCTGTCTACCCTTTATAAATTATTTTCTAGATTTCTGCACATGAGGATATATTGTAAATTTTATATGTTACGTAATACATCTAGTGAATCATGTTGTAAAATTTCTGTAAAATTTTGTTGAATGTTTTATTATTAAAATTCTCTGAATTAACTGTCAGACAGAGTTTTAATATTGTAAATTTCTGTTTATGTGATTCATGTGGAAATTGAGGGTCATAGAATTTTTGTATGATGTGTATAGATGTCAATTTATACCATGAGATTTAGGAAATTTTTTGATGTCCATGTAAATAATTTATAATTTCTGAACTGTAAAACAGTAAGTATGCACGATTAGTTTTAAATCTTCAATAAATTGTATGATGCCAAATTAATTCTCAAGAATTGTATGTAGTATCATGACTGTTGTATTCAAGTTTTAGAACAGAGGAATATGTATTTGGCACTGTGTACCATGCTTAATTGATGACTTCATAAATTAGGTAGAATGCATGTTTTATTTATCATAAATTGTGTATGACTCCGAAAAATATGAAAATATGTAAATGTGCCATGGGTGACACTGCTACCCTAGAGGGCTGAGGAGCTGTACCGTAGTAAAGTCCCTACGGGAAGGTTCATATGAGTAAGTGAAATCTCATGGGCATTGGGATAAAATCCTAGAGGCGGACAAGTACCGCTGGTTAGGGTGGAGAGTGCTTCTCCTGGTTCTGCGCAGTAACTAAGATTTATCACTGTAATGCCTAGGTGATAGATATGTGTGTGATGTGATAAGTGTGTGTCCTTCTAGAGGTGGTTCGGACTATGTGTCACAGCATATAATGATAACAATGTGAAATTGTGTTTATGTGATAAGTGAATGTATAAATTTCTTAAATTAGTAAGTAAGCATATGGATATGTGAATTAATGTGTTGACATGTGAAACTATAAATTTGTTTATAAATGTGCTAAAATTTTGTCAAAACAGCAAGCTTAATGTGTTTATAAAAGTGATATGCATGTGGAAAAGTACATAGAATCCATGTTAGGAACATTCTTCCTTTATGTGTAAAACTCCATGTTTAATTGCCATTATGATACAACATGAATGTGAATTTAGATAGCATGTTAAAAACTGTGTAGAAAGCATGTGATAGGTTTATTACTGTGATATGAACATAAACCATGTACTATATGTCATGAAAATTGATAGAAGTATCATGTTAGTTTTTTTTTAGACTGTTTAAATCCATGTTCATGTACCTGTGAAATTGTTAAAGAGTAAAATGCCATGTGATGTATGTATGCTTAATGTATGAGAAATTACTTGCTGAGTCTTTGGACTCATTCTTGCTTCGGCGTACAGGTGTAGGTGTCTCTACTTCATCCGAGGAGTTAGTTCGGAGTGACTCGGAGCGAGAGTAGGAGATTGCTTGCAGAGATTTACTTTGTTGTATTTCCTTTTCATAGTATGTAATAAATGAGGACTTGTACTACATTGAATTCATGTAATTTATTTAGCAGCAAGTTGTGGACAATGTATTTGATTTAAATTTCAGTTATGAGAACTTTAGTTCTTTTGTACTATATAGACTGTGTATAAATGTGGATGATGGAATAAGAGATTTATTTCCAGTTCTTTCTATTCCGTTGTCAATTGTTTATATTTGTGTACATCTCAGCCTATTGAATATGTGTTGGGTAAATGTCCCACTGTAGCGATGCTCTCTATATCGATGTGGGATGGTATATCCGTATCGGTATAAGGAGGGTCGTTACAGAGATTGGTACCAGAGAGCCCAGGTTGAGATAGTACATGAATATGCATATACCATCATCTTCATTATATGCTAAGTCTCTATAGATTGTCCACATAGTTAGGAATTAGATAGTTTAGTTCCTAATCGGATTAAATTATTTTTGCAGGCTATGGCTTCTCGAGGTAGGCATGGTGTTCTTGCTCGTGGGGATGAGCAGAGGAGAGAGGAGAGAGTTGAGCCCAGGTGTGAGGATCAGGGTGAGCAGCAGGCCCCAGCACCCTAGGGTCATGTGCTTCTTCCACCGCCACTAGTGGATTATGGAGTGTTCATGCAAGGTCTAGTCCAGGCTATGCAGATGCAGGCCCATACTCAGGCTGCACTCCAGGCTCAGCTGGAGGCTCAGGTTAGATCAATAAGATAGAGTAGTCTGTTTTATTTAAATTATATGTTTGCTATGTTGTTATATTGTATAAGTGTGTCTTATGTTGTTGGTTGTAGCAGGCTCAGATGCCAGTTCCCCAGGCTCATGACCATGGTGGACCCTCCATCATGGAAAAGTTCAAGAGGATGGCTCCACCCTCTTTTAAGGGGGAGAGTGATCTGTTGCTTGCAGAGAGCTGGATGAGGGAGATTGAAAAGATCTTCCGAGCGATTAGGTGTGCTGAGGATGGCAAGGTCACTTTAGCCACCTATATGCTACATGTATGTGTAAATTGTTTATATATGTCTATTTCTTTAAGCCTAGATTGTCTGGATTGGTCCTTATGGAATGTTTTGGCAGGAGCGAGCCGATGTATGGTGGTCCTCGTTGCTTCGTACCCGGTTCGAGGATGGTGCTGTAGAGGTGGCTTGGGACGAGTTTGTGAGGCTCTTTCGGGCCAAATTCGTTCTGGAGCACATCCGAGACAAGATGGAGCAGGAGGTCCTCTCCTTGACTCAGGGCTCCATGACCGTACTGGAGTACGAGGCCAGGTATGCCGAGCTATCCAAATATGCACCTCATATTGTGACTGATGAGCGCAGGAAGGCAAAGAAGTTCGTGATGGGTCTGAGGCCATCACTGACGACGAGGTTGGTGGCATTTGACAATCGTACCCTCGATGAGGCTCTTAACGCGGCTTGTCGGCAGGAAGTAGAGATGGAGCAGTATCTTGAGGAGACGAAGGCTTCACAGAATAGGCCTTTAGCTCCATTCCAGAGGCAGGAGAAGAAGAAGGCGGCGTATCAGTCACCGCAGCATTCCGTAGTATCCGGCAGTCGTTAGGTATCTTCTCAGCATTCCCCCAGTGGTAGGAAGGAGTGTCCTCATTGCAGGAGGGCACATGGTGGTACGGAGTGTTGGACGATGGCGGGGAAGTGCTTGAAGTGTGGGAGTAGTGAGCATAAGATAAAGGATTGCCCCAGACTTCAGCAGGGAGTCCAGCGCGGACCAGCTGCAGCAGTGGCAGCAGCAGCAGCACCAGGGACAGGAAGACCAGGAAGGCCTCGAGCTCCGGCTCGAGTGTTTGCGTTAGCTCGTGAGGACGCCGAGCAGGCGGAGCATGTCACTAAAGGTACGGTTCTTTTCATGGGTGTGCACGCTCAAGTTTTATTTGATACGGGTGCCACTCACTCGTTCATTTCCGAGCGTTTTGCTTGGCAGTTAGCTTTAGAGTCAGGATTAGAGCCTGAGGAGTTAGAAGTGCCTTTGTCCGTGCACACACCTGCGGGTACAGTATCGACTAGGAAGTGCATTCCATCTTTACCGATGTGCATTGAGGATAGAGTCCTAGAAGGGTGTTTCTTCTTGTTAAGGATGAAGGACTATGATGCAATTCTTGGTCTGGATTGGCTAGAGGAGCACTATGCGTTGGTAGATTGCGTGGAAAGAAGATTGTTTTCCGCATTCCTAGTGAGGATGAGTTTTCACATCCTTTGCCAAGGAACTTAGCAGGAAAGTTTGTTATCTCTTCCATGAAGGCAATGAGAATGGTGAACAAGGGTTGTGACGCTTTTCATGCCAGCGTGTATTAGTACCCAAGGCTGATGAGTCACCTACTCTTGAGGAGATAGATGTAGTGCAGGATTTTTAAGATTTCTTTCCCGATGATTTATCTGGATTGCCACTGGCTAGAGAGATAGAGTTCACACTAGAGTTGCTTCCAGGCACCTCTCCTATCTCAAAGGCCCCTTATCGGATGGCACCTGCGGAGTTAGCGGAGCTTAGGAAGCAATTGCAAGATTTGTTAGATAAGGGATTTATTCACCCTAGTGTTTCTCCTTGGGGCGCACCTGTATTGTTTGTAAAGAAGAAGGATGGGTCACTTAAGTTATGCATTGATTATAGGAAGCTAAACCAAGTCACTGTGAAGAACAGGTATCCCTTACCTCGGATTGATGATTTGTTTGACCAGCTGCAGAATGCATCGGTCTTTTCTAAGTTTGATTTGCGGTCTGGCTATCATCAGTTGAGGATTAGGAGTGAGGGTGTGTCCAAGACGACTTTTAGAACCCGTTATGGACATTATGAGTTTTTGGTTCTTTCGTTTGGTCTAACCAACGCCCCCGCAACGTTCATGGATCTCATGAACAGGGTGTTTAGACCTGATCTAGATAGTTTCATTGTAGTTTTCATCGATGATGTGTTGGTCTATTCTCCGGATGAGGCCACACACCATCAGCATTTGAGAGTAGTGTTGGAAGTTCTCCGAGAGCACAAGCTGTATGCAAAGTTCAGCAAGTGTGATTTCTGGATGCGCGAGGTTCATTTCCTTTGGCATGTCATCTCCGGTGCTGGTGTAGCAGTAGATCCAGCGAAGGTCCAGGCT
Organism: Colocasia esculenta; assembly: GCA_014218235.1. Taxonomy (NCBI): domain Eukaryota; kingdom Viridiplantae; phylum Streptophyta; class Magnoliopsida; order Alismatales; family Araceae; genus Colocasia; species Colocasia esculenta. The sequence continues at coordinate 51,360,374 of CM024757.1, forward strand.
GTATTGGATTGGGAGATTCCCAGGACCCTTCGGAGATTCGGAGTTTCCTTGGTTTGGCGGGTTATTATCGGCGATTTATTAAGAGATTTTCATCTCTTGCCGCCCCATTGACCAAGTTAACAAGGAAGGGTGAGAAGATTGTGTGGTCCAAGGAATGTTTCCAATTATTGAAGGCTAAGCTTACTTCCGCTCCGGTATTGGTATTACCTAGTGGTGATGAAGGTTTTTCCATTTATACAGATGCATCTCGGATTGGCCTTGGCTGTGTATTGATGCAGCAAGGAAGGGTAGTAGCATATGCTTCTCGGCAATTGAAGGAGCATGAGCATAACTATCCGACTCATGATTAGGAGCTTGCGGTAGTGGTGCATGCACTAAAGATCTGGAGACACTATCTTTATGGTGTCAGATTTGAGGTGTTCACTGACCATAAGAGCCTAAAGTATCTTTTCTCCCAAAAAGAATTAAACCTGAGGCAGAGAAGATGGATTGAATTCCTGAAGGACTATGACTTCGACCTCCAGTATCATCCTGGAAAGGCGAATGTTGTAGCGGATGCCCTTAGTAGGAAGAGGTCTTCTCTAACAGCATTGGAAGATGTTGGAGGATGCGGCATGTGCGATGACTGAGTTAGAACCATCATTGTGTCAGGCATTTGTAGCTCAGTTGTCCATTAGGTCTTTGGTGTTGGATGAGGTGATCGAGCAACAAAAAGCCGACCCTAGACTCCAAGAGTTAGTGGGCAAGGTGGGCATTGCTCGTGATGAGGATGGTGTGATTAGATTCCATCACCGTGTTTGAGTTCCCGACATAAAAGATGTCCGTGAGCATATTTTAGCGGAGGCTCATAGGTCTAGATTCTCTATTCATCCAGGTAACACTAAGATGTACCAGGATTTGAAGAGATCTTTTTGGTGGTCTGGCATGAAGAAGGATGTAGCGAAGTATGTGTCTAGATGTTTAGTATGCCAGCAAGTGAAGGCCGAGCGGCAGCGACCATCTGGTCTTATGCAGAAGATGGAGATCCCAATATGGAAGTGGGAAGCTATCACTATGGATTTTGTTTCGGGTTTGCCTCGATCTAGACGGGGTAATGACTCGATTTGGGTAGTAGTAGATAGATTCTCGAAGACTGCGCATTTCTTACCCATGATAAAGAAGCAGTCAGTAGAGAGTTTAGCTAGATTGTATATTAGTAGTATTATTAGATTGCATGGTGTGCCAAAGTTGATCATTTCGGATCGAGATTCGAGATTTACTTCGAGGCTGTGGAAGGGTCTTCAGGATGCGTTAGGTTCGGAGCTGAAGCTCAGTTCGGTGTTCCATCCCCAGAAAGATGGACAGTCTGAGAGGACTATCCAGACGCTCGAGGATATGTTGAGGGCATGTATTCTGGATTGGAAGGATGATTGGGAGCGCCATTTGCCTCTTGTGGAGTTCGCATACAACAATAGTTTCCATGCGAGCATTGGTATGGCTCCATTTGAGGCATTGTATGGTAGGCCTTGTAGATCTCCTTTATGTTGGGAGGAGATTGGCAATAGGCAGCTGATCGGTCCGGAGTTAGTTCAGGAGACTTCGGATAAGGTCAAGCTGATCAGGAAGAGGCTTGTTGCGGCACAGGATAGGCCGAAGAGCTATGCCGACAACAGGAGGAAGGATTTGGAGTTCGAGGTAGGTAAGCATGTCTTCTTGAAGATTTTGCCTACTCGTGGTGTAGTTAGATTTAGCAGGCATGGTAAGTTAAGTCCTAGATTCATTAGCCTGTATGAGATTCTCAGACGATTGGGCAATATGGCATATGAGCTAGCTTTACCCCCAGCGTTAGCTAGTGTTCATCCTATTTTCCACGTGTCTATGCTCAGGAGGTATCAGAGATCCATCTCATGTTATTAGCCACGAGCCAGTGGAGATCCAGCCAGATTTATCTTATGAGGAGCAACCACTAGCTATTCTTGACCGAGAGGTTCAGCATCTCCGGAACAAGAGCATTGCGTCGGCGAAGGTGTTATGGCGCAACTTCTCGCTAGAGGAGGCTACTTGGGAGCTTGAGGATGCAATAAAGAAGAAGTATCCTCAGTTGTTTGAGTAATGTCGGTCTAATTTCGATGACAAAGTTTCTTTAAGGGGGAGAGGGTGTAAGGCCCTAGAATTTTACTCTCTCTTATATAAGAGTTTGATTGTGTGAGAAATTGATGTTCGTATGTGTAGGCATATGCATGTGTATATAAATGAACTATTTGATGTATTGTTGTAAATATATAAATACGTATATCTACTATATATATATTATTCATTTAAATTGTATAAATGGTATTCATTTTCTAATGTGTACATGTATATTACATGTATTTGCATTGTGTAAATATATAGTTTTATGCATTTTTAAGTTCTGGCCGAATTGTCATTTGGCGTCAACATGAGTTGACGTTGAGTAGAGGTCAGCGGCCATATCGATGGACGCCAACCTCATATAGGCGGCCATTGATGTTGACATCTAAAACCTAGATCTGGTTGCACTTCAGATCCGAAAATGCTTGCGATTTTATCGGCCCTTGTTTAGGAAACTGTCCCCAACGGTCATCCCTCTCTGCCTACGCATACCCAAGACCCCGAGGTTCTATAAAAACCACCCTTTTGCAGTCAGATCAACCCTTTTGGCTTTTTTCAAAACCCTAGAATCCTTCTGTGCGAAACCCGATCTTTGAGCTCTGAGATCTGGCGATTGGTGACTCCTTCCAGTTATCTTCTGTGACTGGAGGGGAGTCTAAGCATAAGGGAAGGCTTCTTCGACATTGGGTGGCTGTCTGCATCAACACAGAACCCAGATTAGAGGAGATTTGAAGACTCTTTGGCTCAGGCCGAGGAGGGCTTCACTGACCTGATTTGTCATTTGTGGATTTTTTTGAAGGCAAGTAAACCCTCTACATTACCCATACGTACGTCTAGTAGGTCCTATGAAAATTTACGGATTTTATTCGTGTCCTGGAACCCCCTTTCTCTTCGATTTTTGTGAGTTCTGTCTATTTTTCTGCAGACAGGAACTTAACGGCAAGCTTTGATGCCATTAAGATCTGAAGTTTGAGGCGGCCTTTGTTGCCGTTAACTGGTAGGCGGCCATCTGTGTGCCGTTGAGTTCTTCAGGTAGGGATAGTATGTCTGTCTGCCCTTTATAAATTATTTTCTGAATGTCTACGCATGAGGATATACTGTAAATTTTATATGTTACGTAATACATCTAGAGTATCATGTTGTAAAATTTCTGTGCAATTTCGTTGAATGTTTTATTTATTAAAATTCTCTGAATTAACTATCAAACATGGTTTTAATATTGTAAATTTATGTTTATGTGATTCATGTGGAAATTGAGTGTCATAGAATTTCTGTATGATGTGTATAGATGTTAGTTTATACCATGAGATTTAGGAAATTTTTTGATGTCCATGTAAATAATTATAATTTCTGAACTGTAAAACAGTAAGTATGCACGATTAGTTTTAAATCTTCAATAAATTGTATGATGCCAAATTAATTCTCAAGAATTGTATGTAGCATCATGACTGTTGTATACAAGTTTTAGAATAGAGGAATATGTATTTGGTACTGTGTACCATGCTTAATTGATGACTTCATAAATTAGGCAGAATGCAGGTTTTATTTATCATAAATTCTTTATGACTCTGAAAAATATGAAAATATGTAAATGTGTCATGGGTGACACTGCTACCTTAGAGGGCTGAGGAGTTGTACCATAGTAAAGTCCCTACGGAGAGGTTCATATGGGTAAGTGAAATCCCATGGGCATTGGGATAAAATCTTGGAGGCGGACAAGTACCACTGGTTAGGGTGGAGAGTGCTTCTCCCGGTTCTGCGCAGTAACTAAGATTTATCACTGTAATGCCTAGGTGATAGATATGTGTGTGATGTGATAAGTGTGTGTCCTTCTAGAGGTGGTTCGGACTATGTGTCACGGCATATAATGATAACAATGTGAAATTGTGTTTATGTGATAGGTGAATGTATAAATTGTGTAAATGAGTAAGTAAGCATATGGATATGTGAATTAATGTGTTGACATGTGAAACTGTAAATTTATTTATAAATGTGCTAAAATGTTGTCAAACAGCAAGCTTAATGTGTTTAATAAAAGTGATATGCATGTGGAAAAGTACATAGAATCCATGTTAGGAACATTCTTCCTTTATGTGTAAAACTCCATGTTTAATTGCCATTATGATACAACATGAATGTGAATTTAGATAGCATGTTAAAAATTGTGTAGAAAGCATGTGATAGGTTTATTATTGTGATATGAACATAAACCATGTACTATATGTCATGAAAATTGATAGAAGTATCATGTTAGTTTTTTTTAGATTGTTTAAATCCATGTTCATGTACCCGTAAAATTGTTAGAGAGTAAAATGCCATGTAATGTATGTATGCTTAATGTATGGGAAATTACTTGTTGAGTCTTTGGACTCATTCTTGCTTCGGCGTATAGGTGCAGGTGTCTCTACTTCATCTGAGGAGTTAGTTCGGAGTGACTCGGAGCAAGAGTAGGAGATTGCTTGCGGAGATTTACTTTGTTGTATTTCCTTTTCATAGTATGTAATAAATGAGGACTTTGTAGCACATTGAATTTATGTGATTTATTTAGCTGCAAGTTGTGGACAATGTATTAGATTTAAATTTCAGTTATGAGAACTTTCATTATTTTGTACTATATAGACTGTGTATAAATGTGGATGATGGAATAAGAGATTTATTTCTAGTTATTTCTATTCCACTGTCAATTGTTTATATTTGTTTACATCTCAGCCTATTAAATATGTGTTGGGTAAATGTCCCACTATAGCGATGCTCTCTATATCGATGTGGGATGGTATATCCGTACCGGTATAAGGAGGGTCGTTACATCTCATGTTATTTGGTTTTATCCATATGCTTAGCTTTAGTTGTTATGCATTTTACATGATTAGTAGAACTTTTTTTTTTAATTATGGGTTATTGACTAATGGAAAAATGACATGTTAGAATAAATGAAAGATAAGAGTAAAGTAACATAAATGTGGTTATAATAATATATGAGTTAGCATGATTTGAATCTATATATATGTAAACCATGGATAGTTACTTTTGCTAATTTATTGGGTCTTTATGTTGTACTCTATAGATTTTGATGATCACAAAAACACTAATTCTAATTCATGTTGATGTTCTCAGAAAGCACCAATTGTTGTTCATGTTAATGACTCAAGTTTTTGATTTACTTAGATTTAATTTGTGTGTTAAGTGTGCATAAGAATAGGACAAAGTCAAGTTGGTAAGTTAAATTTACAAAGGCTAAGGTTTGGACAGAACATGACTGGAGACCGGCTAGACAAACTGTAAAATTGACAGTCGGGCTACCGATCAGGGAAAAACAGTCATCCGATCCTCCCAGTAGCATTGGTTCTGGGACAGTGCAAATCAGACGACCGATTGTGAGAAAACGATCAATCGATTAGGAGAAAATGTCAACACATGAGAGTTGCATGTCAACACAGTTTCTTAAATTTGATGGACTCTTCCTCCATTAGGTCTCTGTCTGAGGATTCGTACAAGTTGTGATCGGGCTATATATATAACACACTTTTGAATCCCCCATAAGAGAACCCATCGTGCAAGAGAGTCTACATTCTTTGAAGCATAGGGTTTTGAGAGATCTTCTAAAGAAGCCTGCAGCAAACCTTGAGATCAAGTGTGAAAATTGTTTAAGTTGTTGTGGAGTTGCTCTCAAGTACCAGAGGGTCGTACTACATTCAAGGAACATCCAGAAGGCCTTGGTGAAGAGTTCAGGTTGTGTTCTTCATCAGCATACATTGTTCTACAACGACTCTTCATCTCTGAACAGAGGGAATCGATAATCTATTTTCTTCTTCTTTATTCATCGTATTCATGATTGTTGTTCATAACTGAACTAGAACACACTGTGTCTTGTGATCCTATTTGAGAAGTGATGTGTGTGGTGCAGCCTGTGTACTATACATAGGGTTGTCTCTCCCGGACACGAGGTGTGTTAGGGTTGTGCCCGGAAACAACTGTGTGTGTGGGTGTGAGGGGTTTATAGCTTGTACCCAGTTAAAAAGTTAGAGGAAATCCTCACAGGGGTGTAGGGTAGTGGATGTAGGTGCACACGTGGTGTGATGGCCGAACCACTCTAAATCTTGTGTGCATGTGTGGTTTGCTTCCATCTTTTCTATCTCCATTCTACACAAGTTAGAATAGTTGGTTTTGCTCTTTAAAGTGTTGTTTTCCGCTATGCATCTTGCATAATAGATTTGCTTAATTACGTTTAATATGTTCTGTGGTAAATAATTTTTTATTTAGGCAATAACCAATTCACCCCTCCTCTCTTGGTTGATCATCGCACATACGTGTCAATCAATTTGTATTAGAACAGGGCTCTTTATCTTAAGAGTGATCCTGTGTTCAATGGCTAGCTAAGGATTTATGCCCAAGGGTCATTCTATTGGATCTATATAGAGCTTTAAATGTTCTAGAAATGGGGGGGGGGGGGGGGGTGAATAGGACTTCCTACCGATTAAAATTATTTAGAGCTGAAAGAACACTTAACAAATATGTTAGTACCTTATGTGTAGTGTGTGAAACAAGTGTAACTTGGCGGAAACAATCACAAACAACACAGAAGAATTTTATCTTGGTTTGGACCTCTTCTTAATTAGGAGTCCTACATCCAGTCCCCAAGCACCTCTTGGGATTTCCACTAACCACCAACAAAAACTTGGTCTTCCCTTCAAAGAGGGGTAATACAACCACTTGCATCAAAGCAAGTCTTCCATTCTACATAAAACGATTTGAGGAAGAAATGCACTCAAAAGTAGAAGATTCATTGTATTGAAGAACATATGTACTTAAAAAAGGTAGAGTTTTCACAAAGACTTATGAAGATAAAGAGCAGGGGGGATTTAAGTGAGGTAGAGTTGTAGAAGGTTCCACAATTTCTCCTCATTTGAATCGAAATTGTGAGTGAACAAAGAAATATCTATGTTATAAGATTGGCCAATAAAGGGAAGTTTCCTATAGCATTTAGATGTCGGCGATGATACCAACAGACCTTCTGATGATATGCTATATTCACTAAGATCTGCCTCGGAGGAGTAAATTGTTTGCTCTCAGCTTTGCACAAGAAGTCATGTACTGTCATGTTCCAATGTAGACCTTTTAAATGGGCCTTAGCTTTTGCATGGTAATAAATTCAATATCTGCTCTCTCACTTGAGCTCAAGAGATTTGCAGAGGGAAACATAATCTTGGGCCATAAATGCAGATAGAGAATTTTTTTGCTTCTTGTGTTCCTTGGCATCTGCTGGATATCTAAGTGTCCACTGCCCTTCAGTCAGTCTTTCCAATTCTGCAAAGCATTCTTGAAATTTCTTGAAGTACTATGTGGATTTAGCTGTGTGAATGAGGGATAACCTATGAAATGACAAGACTTTACTGTACTTGATCTTGTATCTGACTATTAATCCGATATGTTTGTTAAAGACAACTCTAGCAAATTCCAGTCTGGAGTTGACTGCACCTATCAAATTGGGCTACAAAATTGGAGGGCAACCCAATAGTCATAGAAGGTGTAATGGTTCTCTGCCATTTTACTAACATAGCCCATTGTCCCCTACTAACATCTGCTAACTTGAGATTAAATTGTTATTCATTAAATAGCTTCATCCTAGTGAAGCTCTTTTCATGCTTCTTTAAAGAAGAATTAAACAGGTCATAAAACCTTAGATTCAGATGCTTTTGAACATTCATAGGGGTAGATCTGCCTACTTTGGCTTCTATGAATTTTGTTGCTTCTCCTAGATGTACTCTGAGAAATTCTTCAGGAGATAGACAGTGACTGGAGCTAACAATGTTGTTAAAATCTCGTAGAGAGATTTCCTTGGTTTTGATCAAGATAGGTATCCAATCTTCAAACTTGTACTGAGTCATGCCATGACCTTATAAAAATACCTTTAACTGAAAAAATTCTTCAAAAATCTCAAAATTCTTCTTTGAATGATAAATAAAGGCATACTAAAATGAAGGAAACTCTTTGTCTATGGCCTCCCCTTTTCTTTTCTGTCTAGCCTTCGAGATAGTCTCTTCTTTAGGAAGCTTTTGAGCTAGAGGTTGACTGGCTAGGTTAGGAGTTCGGGGAAGTGAGGAGAAAAAAGAAAGTGGACAAAGGTGAAGAGCTGCTGGAAGCTTAGGTGGAAGATCCACATGAAAAGAATCCTCACTAGAGATAGCAGGTTTGGGGGGGGGGGGGGTTCTATAGGTTTAGAAGGTGAAGAGGGAGGCTCTTCTATGTGTTCTTGCTTCATGGTAGGTTGAGAAGGAGGAATGGAAGAAGAGGGTAGTGATTGTAGTGTAGGGTTAGAGGAAGTAGGTAGGTCTGCTAATGGTATGTGTGATGGAGATGAAAAGGGTTGAGTTGGAAGGGTTTTTGCTTGAGGTGGAGGAGGAGGTTTGGCTGAGGTTGGAAAGAGAATGGAGCTAGACTTAACCAGTTTTCTTTTTGCCTGACACTTGAATACTTTAGCTTGAGACTCTGAGGGAGAGTCAGCCTTAACTGCCTCTAGTGCTGGTGCTTCTTCATTTATTGCTACTGGCTCTACTGCTGCTATTTTTGTTGGTACTACTACTGGTTGTGTGACTACTGTTCATATTCTTTCTTCTATCACTGCTTCTACTAGTTGTTATGCTGCTATTTTTGCTTCTGTTGCTACTACTTCTATATGAGGAGCTAGTGGCTCTTGCTCTGCGGCTGGTGGCTCAGCTGTAAATGTGTAGCTGCTGGCATAGGGAAGCTGCCCTCATCAGAACTGCACACAAACTGATAAATTAAGTCTCTCATCTATTGAAGTTCATCAATCACAAAATCAAATTTCACATCCACTTGATGTAGTTGCATTTGTAGTACACTAAGAATTTCTTAGTTCCAAAGGACTAAATCGAAGACATTATCTATGGTCCTACTTCCAATAGTCTCCCCCTGAGACCTTGGCTGGGGTCTTGATGTTTCAACAGGTGGAGGGGAGACATGATAACAAGCTTCCTCTACAATTTCTTCATGAACAAGAGAGCTAGAATATGTTGGAGGAGCATCTTCATCTAGAAAATTTTTTCCTTTGATATCCATGATGACTTGAGCAATGGTCTCTTCAAGGTTTTCATCTTCAACTGTTGCTGGGTGTGCCACATCCCCTTCTGCTAGAGCAACTTCAATTTCTATTCTTACAATTATAGGTTCAATTGTTGGTGCTAGTGGAGCAGCTGAAGGAGTACTTTGCACAAAATCATCAAATAAGTCATGTGAGCAATCTAACGCCTTATTTTTGATCCATATATTCTGAACTTTGTCTATTAGGATATAGTGGCTTCTCCTGAGAGTGGACAATCCAATGCTCTCCTTGACTAGTGTTGCAATCTCTGACTCTAAATTAATATTGTTTCTTCTGAATAAAAGAGTCAACAGAGAGCCATAAGGTAGAGACTCATTAAGATTCTGGGATCCTACCATTCTATACATAGTGATAGAGGCTAAGTTGACTAGGTGCCACTGTATAGCCCAAAATAGCAAATTTCCATCTCCTACAGTGATGGAGGAGTGAGTTCCTACCCTTGGTGTGACAATAGAGGTAATGACGGCATGCAACAGTTGCTTTTCTACTGAGAGTTGGATGATAAGGAGACCATTCTTGTGAAGTCCTCTTGCTCCAATAATCCCCAAACGATGTCTTTCCAATGACACTGATACATTGAGTTTGTGCCCTAAAATTGGGTAAACCAAAATTTCAGCAAGAATAACTTTTGACATTCTAACCTTTGTGCGTTTGATTGAACTATCCAAAGACCCATCATTTGTATCTACTAGGTTGACATAAAAAGCCTTGATTGCATCGATATAGGTTGGTTCCTGAATCTCACATAGCTTTCTCCATCCTATAGCTCCAAGAGTTTCTGCTAATGTACTAAGTTTTATGGTCAATTGAGCAAAATCAACAATCTTCTCAGCATAGACTAAAGCTTTGGTTGAGGACAGCCTCTGGTACTGATATGGGGTGAAAAAGGAAGCATTCAGTGCCCTAGAAGAGGCCATTTGGACAGAAACGAAGGAAATGACTTCGAATGATCCTACAGAATGGATGAGGTGTTCGAAATAGGTTAAATATCCAACCTTTCTTTAGAAACATTAAAAGAATCAAGATGAGCACAGTGAGGGTTCCGTCGGAGCTGAAGGATGAACGTAGGAACCAACAAAATGACAAAAGAAGTCGAAGATTTCGAATGAGGTAGATGGAAATAAGGAAGAAGGGTTTTTATAAATGAAGCAAGGGATATTGACAATAATAGATCTAGATATCAACGGCTGAGATTTAATATCGATTCCAAAAAAAGACAAACAAAAGAATAATTGAACATATGTTAATCATCTTTTAGTTTCATTAGTTTAATATGACTATTGTCTTCCAACTTCGACTGCATAAATTCAACTTCATAAATTCAACTTCACTCTGTCATAACTTCTACTCTAGTCAAGGCTTTGACTATATAACTTCGACTTGTGAGAAGTCGAATATCATGAAGATAGAAATTGAAGTAAAGATAACAGAGGATATCAAAACTTGGTAATTTTGGTTACAGTGGTATTTTATTCAAAATTACACATGCCTATTTCTCTTCTAATTGATGTGAATTGTTCTTCAGGAAGAGGCTTAGTAAATATATCAGCTAATTGATGATTTGTATCAACAAATTCAAGCAAGATTTCACCATTTACTTACATGGTCTCTGATGAAGTGATGTCTGACCTCAATATGCTTGCTTCTTGAGTACTGGATTGGATTCTTGGTCAGGTTGATTGCACTTGTGTTGTCACATAGTATTGAAATGATGTTTAATTCACAGAAGTTGAGTACAACAACTTCCAATTGCTATGTATATTGCTTCTGTTGTGGATAATGCTACTGAGTTTTACTTTTTGGAAGACCAAGAGATTAAGCAACCTGCAAGAAATTCACAAGTACCACTGGTGCTTTTTCTGTCTATTTTGCATCCAGCATAGTCAATATCAATATATCTAAGCAAATTAAATTTAGAACATCTAGGATACTATAAACCAAGTTTATATGTGTTTATTAGATATCTAAAGATTCTTTTAACAACATGTAAGTGAGATTCTTTAAGATCAACCTATAATCTGGCACACAAACATACATTGAATATTATATCTGGTCTACTAGAATTAGATAGAGCAATGACCCAATCATACTTTTATAGATCTTTTGATCTACTTTTTGCCAATGGGATCATTGTCTAACTTTATACCTAAGCTCATGGGAGTTTCTAATGGCTTACACGTGTCAAATCCAAATATCTTAAGCAAATCTGAAATGTACTTGGTTTGACAAATGTGAGTCCCTTCCTTGGTCTGCTTGATTTGCAGGCTGAGAAAGTAACTAAGTTCACCCATCATGCTCATTTCAAAATCACTTTGCATAAGATTTTCAAGAGTTTGCAATGTGATTCATTAGTAGCACCAAAAATAATATCGTCAACATATATTTGAACAATTAAGATCCCTTCTAAAAATTTCTTAATAAATAAAGTGTTATCTACTTTACCTCCTGAAAAACCATATAATAGAAAATAAGCACTTGAGCTTATTTTAGACCATATAGTGCCTTCCTTAAATGAAAAACATGATTTGGATAATTAATATCTTCAAAATCTGGCGGTTGTTCAACATAAACTTCTTCTTTTATGAAACCATTTAGAAAAGTACTTTTCACATCCATTTGAAATAAATTAATGATCAAAGAACATGCATATGCTAAAAGAATTCTTATTGCCTCTAGTCTAGCTACTGGAGCATATGTTTCATCGAAATCAATGCCTTCCTCTTGTGAATATCATTGAGCTACCAGTTTGGCTTTGTTTCTAGTGATTACTCATGATTCATCCATTGTGTTTTTGAAAACCCATTTGGTTAAAATAACTGGTTGGTCAGAGGGTCTAGTCACAAAAGACCATACTTGGTTTCATTGGAACTGATTAAGTTCCTCCTGCATAGCTAGGATCCAAGATTCATATGTCAGTGCATCATTGACTGTCATAGGCTCAATATGAGAAATAAATGCAAGATAGTCACAAGGAAATGACATACCTCTTGTTCTTACCCTATCTTTATGATCACCTATTATATTTTCTTTTGGATGATCTTTGTGATACTTCAATTCTTTTGGTACTTCCACATGTTCTTCTTGTTGTGTTGCGGTTCTTCTAGTGGAGAATCTTCATTTTTCTCTTCTTCTTCTTCCAGTGAAGCTTGTTCCAGATTCCTACACAAAGTTTCAACAACAACATCGTCTTCTCTTTTTTTTATGGAGGGGTTAGTTTCATCAAATAAAACATGAACTGTTTGTTCAATTAACAATGTTTTTGTATTGAATAATCTAAATCCTCTAAGTTTTGACACATATCCCAATAGGAAACCTTCATTACTTTTAGCATTTAATTTTCCTAGATTTTCTTTACTATTATTCAAAATGAAATACTTACAACCAAAGGGCTCAAGATGACTAATATTTGGCTTTTTGTTCTTATATAGCTCTTATGGAGTCTTTTTTCAGTATAGGTGTGATCATGCACCTGTTGATGATGTAGCAGGCTGTATTAACTACTTCTGCCTAGAAGTAACTTGGTAGATTTTATTCAGAAAGCATTATTCTTGTCATGTCTAATAATGTTCTGTTCTTTCTTTCTGTTACTCCATTTTGTTGAGGTATTCTTGGTGTAGTGTTCAATGCTATTTTCTTCACAGAATCTGACAAAGTCCTCATTTTTGAATTCTCCACCATGATCTAATCTAATACTGATGATTTCATGCTTCTGGCTCTTCTGTACTATTTTTCTAAACTTCAAGAAAGCTAAGATTGTTTCTGATTTGGCTTCTTAAAATGATACCCAAGTGAACCTTGTCTAATCATCAACAATGACATAGCCATAATATTTTCCTCCAAGGCTTGTTGTTCTCATAGATCCAAATAAATCCATATTAATGAGTTCTAATGGTTTTGTAGTTGTTACCATTATTTTAGACTAAAAAGATGTCTTTGTCTACTTCCCTTTTGCACAAGTTGTACAAATTCCAAATTTCTTCAATTTCATCTTTGAATGACCTTCGACTAGATCATGCTTGATTAGTTTCTTGATTACTAAAGTGCTGGCATGTCCTAGTCTTCTATGCCACAAATCAGTTTCTTCTGCTTTGATGGTTGCAAGACATAAGTTGACTTTTTTTAGTTCTGCCATTTGAAGTGTATACAGATTCTTCATTCTGTAAGCTTCAAAGACTACTTTCTTGTCCTTTAGGATTATACACTTATCATTCTAAAATTTTTCTAAGTGACCTTTGTCACATAGTTGGTTGATGCTTATCAGGTTATGTTTGAGCCCTTCAACATACAATACATCTTCTATTAAATCTTTGGTCTTTGTTCCTATTATTCCATATCCAATAACTTTGCCTTTTCCATTATCTCTATATGTTACTTGACCAGTTTCACTTCTGAAACATGTAAATAACTTTCTATCACTTGTTATATGTATTGAGCCCCTACTATCCAAATATCATTGTGATGCTCTCAAGCGATCCAACACATAAAATTAAGTTGAGACTTTTGGTACCCAAATTTTCTTGCGCCCTTGTTGATTAGTTTTCGGAATCCAATGCAAGTGTTTAGTAGTGCATGTGCTAACAGTGTGTCCTAATTGGTTACAATGACTACAACACAGATTATATGCATGTTTTGGTTGTGCAGAGTTATTAGTTTTGAGCTTTTGTTTGTAGTCATATTGATTTACCTTTTTAGATTTTTTGATCAGTTTCTCTTTTAAAAACTTAGGAGTTGGATAATGTTTTGAATGAGTAATGTTTTCTTCATTGATTGGTGGTTTATATCTTACTCTGTATTTCTTCTTACTTGTTCTAGCACCTTTTAGTCTAACTACTAAATATGTTTTATAGTTAGTTATTTTGTCAATTGATGCTCTTAGATAGTCATTCTCTTCTTTCAATTTTTATTCATCTTTGAGTTTATTTTCCTTATTTTGTAATTCCATGATCCTACTATTTTTGTCTTTTATGTCTTCACATAAAATGTTTAATCTATTGTTTTTAGTCATTGTTCTTTTTGTTTTTCTATTTCTATTTTTAAGATGGTGTTAGAATTTTCTCCATTAACATAATTTAACTTCATTATTTTTAGTTGTTTTACAACGGTTTTGTATTTTTCATACAACTCATTGAATGAATTTTCAAAGCTATGAGACTTGGATTCTGAACATGAAGTAAATGAAGTTTCATAATTTACCTGATCTAGTCCTGTCATGAGGGTTAGATTTATTTGTTCTTCTTTTGAATTTGAGCTAGTTGAGCTTGAGCTTAAAGATTCTTTATTATCCCAAGTTGCTGCCATGACTTTCTTCTTATACTTTCTATATTTATTTTCTTTTCTCTTCTCATGCTTGTCAGTTGAATTTATTCTTGAGCTTAGGACACTCAGATTTGAAATGTCTTGGTTGCTTGCATTCATAGCAGGTTGGCTCCTTGTTCTTTTTTTCTTTTCTAAAATATCTCCTAGAGCCAAACTTTTTCTTTCTGCCTATAATTTTTTGAAGCTTTCTTGATAACATGGCTTCATTGTCACTATCTTCAAAGTCTTCCTTTGTATCTTCAGACGAGAAGGAAGAAGGAGAAGCGACAGCTTTCAAAGCATTAAACATTTTCTTTTTCGAAGAAATCTCAAAAAATCATTTCATGTTTATTTCACGAGACATAAGAGATCATATTAGTTTATCTAGAGAAAGTTCAATTAGATCATTTGCTTCTTCTATAGCAGTTACTATAATGTTGTGACTTTTCGAATTATAGTTTAATGGGTTTGGTGGCCAATGTATGGCCCAATAGTGGTGTATTTGGTGGTTTGTACAGGTTGTGTGAGGTTGGGGACCGGAAATCCGAGCCTAACCTGTAATATCCTCAAATTTCAAACATCATGATTTACTTAGTAAATTTTATTTATGCATATCAATTAGTCTTAAATTGAGATATTTAGAATTAAAAGTGTAATTAGGACACATTATCATATACCGGTACTACTTTCGGTCGTGCGTACCCCGACAAGGCGACACCGGATTTTGATAACAGAATTTAATTCTGAGACCACCATAATTCTCAGAAAAATGTGTTGACTCTGAAAATATAAATATCCTGAATTATTGGCGTACAAATATTAAGATTAAGTCGACACAATGATTTTCGGGGTAATTTTTGCTGGATGAAAAATCATTCTAAAAATTAAACTAAAATCACCATAATTTGTAAAACCTTCCTATTAGTCTATGGTTGAAATTTCAATATAAATGGACATCATTTGGTTATAAAAATTGAAGGACAAATGGGCCAGCTGAATTATCAACCATTTACGGTACCTAATTTTCTTGGAATTATGGTTTGCTTACGTGCTGGGAATTGGGTGAGCCACGTCACCTGGATTGAAGCTTACACGTTTTACCATATGTGTAAGTTGGGGAAACCATGTAGGGCTAATGTGGCCTTAGGTGGTTTAGAAGTTTTTTTTACCCTGGCACATGCATGGCTGACGTGCCAAGCATGCAAGGGGGTTGAGAGCTTATATAAGCCTTTCCTTCAACCCTTCGTGGGAGCTTTTGCACTCCTGCTCTTGCTGCTCTTGCTGTTGCTGTACTTGCACCCTTGTGTGGGAAAGTTGCTGCTGGAGCCATTGTTACTGTTGATGCTACTACTTCTACTTCTTATGCCATAGCTGCTCTTATTGTGGTTGTTGCTCCTACTCCTGTTGCAACTATGTTTGCAACCTTGCCGTCTCCTTCCTCCTGCTGGTTGTGGGTTTCTTGTTATAAGGAAGTGAAGGTTTCATCCTTTAAATCAGGTAGGTTTCTCTCTTCGTTTCTCTATCCTTATCTCCGACCTTTGCCAAAGAGTTCATAATCACCTATATACTTGCCTTTAAACTTGTTAATCCTCTTTTGAACGGTGTATCCATCCTTTGAAATCGTGTTTTAGTATGTGTGTTAGTAGGTTCCTTTCCCTGATTCCTCTCCAATCTTCTTCTTTCAAGTTAAGAAGTCCAAGTTTAGGCATTAGATCATGTTCACACTACCACTGATTCTTGAAACATCATTAGATTTGTGTTTCTATTCCCTGTGATCATGCTTTAGTTAATATTCGTATTAATCCAAGCATGTTGATGGAAACCTTCTATTTGTTGCAAGAGAATGTGTTTTGGAAGAGTTATCTTTTCAACTATCATCTTATCATAAGTGTATATGCCACAGTATGTCCTTATTTTCCCATTTGATTTTCCTCATATAAGTAGTGCTTAGAACTGTGTACAAGATTCCCCTTAACGTTGTTAAGTATGTATGGGTTCATAGGAACATTCAAGAGAGTCTTTAGAGTTGTGTAGATCTATTTCTGGAAGCTGGACTTGTGGCTGTCGACAGTTAGAACTCATCTGTCGACAGGCCTCAAGCTTCCAGAACCCAAAACTTCTGAAAAATCAATAGTTGTCGACAGATAGCTCTCATCTGTCGACAGACGACCCTAACCTGTCGACAGATGACCCTTGCCTGTCCACAGGCACAGTCCAAATTCCAGAAACATGGTTCTGGAAACCAGTACCGGTCGACAGCTACCTTCTGGCTATCGACACATGCTGTCCTGTTGTATTTTCAGCACCAATTCTTGTCCCATCCTCTAAAGACTCACTATACTATTTACCCTATGAGTTGTTTATCTCATTTTCTTGGACTCTAAACTACTTTATCACCAAGATGATTTAGTTAATCATCAATTAAATTGTCTTTGAATTTCTATTCCTATTGTGCTAATGAAATATAACTTATGATCTGAAGACAGTGTTCTCTTCAAAGAGGGAATTAGGATCACCTGTGGTAGCACCAGTCACTTGTGATCAGCTATGGGCGATAGTTTGTAGGTAAATCCAAGTCAGTGGTCTGATGATGGTGAGTAATAAACCCCGTTCTTGCGCAATGAATAAGATCTAAGGTGTTGGAATCGCCTAGGCATTGAAGATGTATTTACGTTATTTATTAACCTCTTGAGAGCAGTATGATGCCTGTCGAATTCGTTACCGAATCAAGTTATGATCTGAATTTTGAAAGACATATATGACTCTTGTTCTGAAATTCGTTTGAGCCATTATGAAATCAAATTTGGCTATATGTTCCTGTTAAGTATGTAGTTCATAAGCAAATATGTACTAATCCATATACGCTTACTTTCACCTACTGAGTCCTCCGACTCATGCCTTTGTTTCCTCCACCCCCCCTTTCAGATTGAAGGTGAGAGCGATCTCAGCAACAGATGATTCACAATTCCTCTGTTGATGAAGAAGACATGAAGAGGAATATCATAGTTTTAGTAGTTTTTTTAGAGTTTTTGTTGTATTGTTAAAAGTGTAGAGAGAGAAAGCTTGACTTTATGTAATTAATGGGTGATAGTACCTAATTACTCTGTTAATGTATAGTACTTCCAAAGATGCCTTTGTGGAATGGTTTGCCGGTCTTGTACATTACATGAATTTGTCTGCCCATAACGAAATTTGTCAGCATAACCCCTCTTCCGATCAAAAGTTATGTGATATGTATGTGTGTGTGTGTGGTCGGAAGAGGGTGTTACAGAGGTGGTATCAGAGCAAAGTTATGGGTAAAAGACATCTTCGTGATCATTTTCACAAAGGAAATAAGTAAAACATTTGTGTGTATTCTAGAATTTCTAAAGATCATTTTGTTCTTAAAATTCAAGTGGCTAGCATGAATTAATTGGATGTGTTTGATGGTATCCAGGAAATGGCAGACAAAGGGAAAGCTATCGACACATCTAGTGGGGATAGACTTGAGGAAATTGAAGAAGGTTCTAGGGAGGAAGTCCCCAATATTCTATCGGCAAGTAACCCTCAAGAAGGAAGAGCTGGGACCCCTGATTTTGCTACTTTTATGCAGTCATTCCATGGGTTAGTGCATACTCTAATGAAGAATCAATAGGACATGAGTGGAGAATGAATTTCTGGAGCATCTCTATTAGAAAATTTTAAGAAGATGGGACCTCCAGCGTTCAAAGGAAATAGTCAACCTGAGATTGTAGAAGGATGGGTTAGAGAGATGGAAAAGATATTCAAGGCCATTAGATGTGAAGAGGAGGAGAAGGTCACATTGGCAACTTATATGCTTTAGGATAGAGCAGATGAGTGGTGGCAATCTGTCATAAGGAATGTATTCAGAAATAGAGGGGATAACATTACTTGGGAAGAATTCTTAAGAGAATTGTATGAGAAATACACCCCACCGCACATCAAGGATAGGAAGGAAGTGGAGTTCTTGCAGCTGGAGCAAAAAGATATGA
Source organism: Colocasia esculenta (assembly GCA_014218235.1). Taxonomy (NCBI): domain Eukaryota; kingdom Viridiplantae; phylum Streptophyta; class Magnoliopsida; order Alismatales; family Araceae; genus Colocasia; species Colocasia esculenta. Next base: position 51,378,893 of record CM024757.1, read on the forward strand.
ATGTGGCAGAATATGAAACCAAATTTATTGAACTAGAAAAGTATGCACCCCACATTTTTGACAATGAACTCAGAAGGGTAAAGAAATTTGTGAGAGATTTGAAACCCAATGTGAGGAGTAGGGTGTAATCACGGGGATTGTGCCCCCCCTCAACACGCAAACACGTATTAAATCTAATAGCATGAAAAGAGGAATGTGATCGCCACCTAGATAGTTTCCTAATGAATGAAATGATGTAGGCTAACTACGCTAGGAAAAGGAAAGAGAACAGAAGTGGACCTGGTGTCGCGGTAGGGTTACCTGTCGCGATGACACTGATAACACGTCGCCCTTGGAGGACGCGTCTCCTTGTCGCATCTCCCTCCACCGTCGCGTTCTCTTCTTGTGCGGGAGATGATGGATGGGACCTTCCTCCCGTCCTCCAGCCAGCTGGAGAACAAGAGCTCCTCGTGGAAAAGCTTGGGGTGCCTGCCAAAACAAAGAAGAAACAAGAAAAAGCCCTATTAGAACATGATAAGTGTAGTATTTATTCTAAAAATGAAGGGAAACGAACTAACATGAAGGGAACGAACCTGGGGGTGGTTTTTTAACCCCTTGGGTGTGTGGAAATCGTGGGTGAAAAATGGATGCAACCTATCTAGAAAATAAATGAAATGCATGAAGAAATGAAGAAAAAGGGAAAGGGGGAGAGGATGAGCCCCATAAGGGCGACTGACTGGCTTGATGATCGTCCCAAATACTGTGCAAAGGCTTTAGGGAAGTGTTGGAGTCGCCATTCACACGTTCCACCCTCCGTTGATGAAGGAATGAGTAGCTTTTTGTGGAGTGGGATGTGTGGGAAAAGTGGAAAATGGGAGGGCTACGGGTCTAAGTGTAGGTCAAAGGAGATTTTGGCAGCCCTTCGGGTGAAAAATGAGGCTCCCCCATACATGAGGAGAAGGCCTTGGTTATATAGACCCTTGAGAGAGAAAATCCCATAATAATTAAAATGAGTGATAAATATCAGCCAAAATCACATGGGAGAGTCCTTAGGGTCCTCAAGAGAGTCCCTAGGGCCCAAATATCGCCCAAGGGGTTGAGATATTCCTTAGGGATAAAGATACACCCATGGGAGGATAAATAGGAGGTGGTTGCGGAGGCCTGCATGCGCAACTGTTGTCACGGCGTATCGTAGGGCCGCGACGGGGCGGGGCGATGCGATAGTGTGCCCACGTGCATGGATAATGCATGGGCTATCGCGGAGGCTTGCATCGACGCGACACCAAGACGTGGCGCTAGGATGCGTCGCGACTATGAAATCGAATAATGGTGAATTATCAACCAACCACATGAAAGGATAAGAGTTATTGATGCTTAAGGACTCTCTCAAATTGATAATGGGCGGGATTTCAAGGCAATTTAAATTGTTAATGGGCTCAAAACAAGGCTAATGATGGGCTCAAGGTGAGTGACCAATTAGGGGCCCACTAAGGTGACAAGAAATGTTGTTCAACCCATTAGCTGGATCCGGGTGTTTACAGATTGCCCCTCCTTGGCTTCCACTTTGCAAGGAAATGAAGCGAAAGTGGAGTGGAGGTGTCACGAAGTGACGGCATAAAAAGTGATGTGGAGTGGACTAAAAAGTGGGAGCCAAGGTAAAGAGACACCTGATCTCACTAACAAGCAATTATAATCTTCATGAAAGCCCCGAGTTAGTTGCTCGAGCAGAATGCAAAGAAAAAAACACAAGTCTGGACAAGAAGGAGAAAAGAAGAGGACAATCAATCCCTCGATTGAGAGGTACCCTAGCCGATTGGCCTGTAGATTTCGTTTTGGAGGGACATGTGCGTGCCAGGCAGGTAACTCATGACTCTGTCCTGGGAGCGATTCGTAACCAAAATGGATCGAAAGAATAGGACGAAAATTGGATAGAGAATCTAGACAGGAAATTCTTGTCAAACTGACGGGAACAACTCACTCGGAGGCAAACCTTCCGATTCAGAGTGGAATTGGATTTCTTGTTTGGAATATGAAGGATGATTGGACACTCAACAAGGGCTCATCAATAGTCAGGAATGAGTCAGGAAGGCTCAAAGTCCTACATGATGCATGCTAGGCTAAAATAAAAGAAATCATCAAAACAAATGCAAAGAAAATGAGAAAATAGAAAATATATCAAGGATAATATTGCTAAGCCGAATAAGAACGGGTCAAGAGACTACCCACAACCGTAGTGTAGGCCTGAACCCATCGTTCTCGAATTTAGACAACTCAACGGCCTATCCAACGATTAACATTGTGTACCTAGACTATCACTATTTTTGATAAAGGGGAACTCAAATCCCAGAACACATTGAGAACCAGCCGGTCCTTGAAGCAATATAATAAGTATAATACCATATAGTAATGTGGGGGTAAGGGTAGAAATACTTACCTGACTTACTTGTGGAGCGCAGAACTCACCATTTTCTTGTTTTTGATTTTTTTTTTCTTAATTTTTTTTATTTTGACAATAAACGGACATAATAAGCACAAAATGACAATATATACATAAACACAATCAAACAAGCAAACATACTATGCACAGACATGGAAATAACACAACATATAGATAGGCGGCGGCCTAGGTGACCGTGACATGGTTGCAACACCCCGCCATGTCGTGACCTGGTCGCGTCATATCGCGGCGTCGCGACTCCGACCGAACTCAGAAAACGCAGGAAACCGGGGTTTATCCTTATCCTAGGACTTCTATACTACTACTAGGACTCCTAAACCTCTCCTAATCTTATCCTAAGACCTAGAGACGGGATTAGACTGGGTTTGCATCTACCTAAGCTCTATAAAAAAATGGTTTGGGGGGCTAATCCCGCAGCTAAAACCCCTGCTCCACCTGTTCGTCAGCATTCTCTCTGCTGCAGCCATGAAGAGAAGCTTTTCAGATTTCCAAGAGGATATACCACCATATGCCGGACCCAAGGCGGCCCGTGAGTCACACGCGGATCTCCGGCGGCTCTCCTCCATCCCGGGGCATATATGCATGCGCCCGGAGCTCCAAGTAAGTGCTTTTTCTTTTCTGAATTTCTGAACTTTGCTCTGTTTTCCCCTGTTTTTTTTCTTTTCTATCTACTTCGTTCTTCCTCTCAACCTTCTATCTCCCCTTAGATCTTACCCGGAAAAAGGCGATTCTTCTAGGTGCCATGGCTAACTCTGATGCTTGAGCTCCTCCCGCCTTCATCTATTAGTCATTTGAAAGAGTGGGGGCTATCCACTGTATTCGTCCTCGCCAAGAATTGTGACAAGATCGTGCACATGTGGGATAGTATCACCGCACTTGCGGAACTGTGGCACACCCAGACTCATACGTTTGTCTTCCCCACATTCGAGGCCACAATCCTACTGGAGGAGCTGGAGATAATGCTCAGCCTCCCACGGTATCAAACGGGTGAGGAGTTGGCGATTTCCTACACCGTGGAGCCTATTAACTCATGGAGCATCCTCGCGGAGATTACCATGAGGAAGACTGACCTGCACTCTATGACTAGTGGGAGGCACGTGCATCTTCTTCCTATCGCGCAATGGATCACTTCCCAATGCAAGCACAAGATCGGGAATAACACGGCTATCGCCAAGGTGGCCGCAATCTACATTTGCGGGGTCATCCTTTTCCGAGCGATGGACGGTGCCATCTCCTTCGCCAATCTCAGCATCATCACTTCGGTTCTGAAGGTATGAGCATCGGCCAAGCGGTCTTAGGATATCTATATGCTGGTTTGACTTCTGCAACTACCAGGGGTCCCTTCTACGGCTCGGTCATTGCCCTCGAGCTTTGGATGGGTATGCATGTTCAGTTCCGAGCGATGGACACCTTGGCCACGGAGTGCAAGACCATGCTCCACCATCCGCTAGCATTCGTGGGTGGGCCTCTCCGTATGAGAACTAAGGCGTGGTGCAAAACCGCTCAATTGAAAGGGCTGAAGGCATGGCGTGATTATTTCAAAAGGATGACCGTGGCCGAATTTGAAATGCGCCCGCGCTTCATGCATAATCGGATGATCCATCTTCCTCAGCGCATCGGACTGGCCTTGCGACTGCTGGGCAATGAAGCGTTGGTACTCTACAACCCAGACCGGTGCTATCTCCAATGCGGCGGGGCTCGCACAGTTGTTCCCTTCCTTTCACACTTCCCACCTATTCAAGAGAGGAAGAGAGGCGACGAGCGCGACGTGCGTAGCGCCATCGTCCATTGGGAAGGATGCGCATTGGGTCTTCTCCAAGCCGAGGTGGAAGAAGATGAGGACGTGACTAAAGAGTACCTCGAAGCATTGAAGAAGATTCAGCCGGCAGCGGGAATCATTTGAGCATTGATTTATTTGATTGTAGGAAAGATATCAGATGGTAGTTAGGAAAGGATTTTAGCAATTGTTTGATTGTAGAAAGAATTAGTGCATGTAATGAGTTGAGTTGAATGAATAAAACAAAATTTCTATTTGGCGCAATGGGCTCTGTTGATGTCGTGACCACCCTTGAGACCGCCTTAATGACGTGTCAAGGTGGATGGTCATGATAAGATCGCGACCCTCCAAACCGACGCGACAAGGACGCTACCCCGTGCTGTCGCAACTCAAACCGAGCATTCAAAATGCAAAGGGTGCCCTCCTTTCCCCCTTTCCAAGCTTTCAAACTCCCGAGCTACCCCTCTCTTGCAACCCCTTGCTTCCTCTTGCAATCTTTGCTCCTTGCCCTTTCAATCCCTTCCCAGGAATCGAACCAACCACCGAATCACCATGGAAGGAGGTGGAAACACGGGAGACGGCTCGTCCCAGGGGAAGCGGCACGCGGAGAGGTGGAGCTCTCGGTGCCGCGCGGAGGCACCCCCAGTCAAGGCGGAGGAGGCCGATGCTGAGATGGAAGTGGAGGAGGAGGCGGAGGCCCTGGTGATGAACATAGAAGAGGTGAGGAAGAAGAAGGCCAAAGCGATGAAATCGGTAAGTAAACTCGATCCAAATCCATGAATGAATGTGTAGGAATAGTAGACGGAGCCCTAGAGTGTAGATGTAGGGAGAGAAGCCCGGAGAAAAGTGGATCGGACGATGGAGGCTCCGGCCAGTCCAGTCCTGAGAACGCATCAGCCCGACCCGTCGCAACAAATTGTCGCGGCGGTCCTAGGCGCCGCGACCATGTCGCGGCGATGCGGGCCGACACGACCTTATCGCAGCTTAGGAAAGTGATGCGATACGCTAGCGGTACACCGCACTATCGCGACAAGGTAACGACCTCCATGGGTGTCGCGACTTGAACTAAACACAGAACACTGATTTTTTTTTTAACAAAACCTTCGCGCTTGCAGAGTGAGATGAGAACCCGAGTATCTTGGACGCTGGTTTTGGTTGTTTTCCTGGCTTTCCCCCCTTTCCAGAGAGAGAGGGTAGAGGAGATGGGGTTTGGTGAGATCTTCAGGATACGGAGAATGAGGGTGGATCTCGCTCTCACTCAGGCTCTGTGGAGCAGGTGGGATACGAAGGCGACTGCCTTTGTATTCCCAAGGGGACACATGATCCCCAGCCTCGAGGACGTGAGCCGGATCACGGGGCTCAGAGTGCATGGGAAGTTGGTTAGCGGATTCACCTATCCGTGCTACCAGGAGTTGGCCGAGCAGTTGCTTGATCTGCCCGTAGGTCATAGGTCTTCCTTAGTCCCCAGGGTAGCACTGTAGGAGAGTTTGGGGCTATTCGATGTGGGAAAGGGAGCAGGGGAGACCGAGGATGAGCACTTCCAGAGCTTGGTCAGGATTAGCCGGAGGGAGTTGGCGAGTGATCCGGGAGTGGAGGCGGACCTAGACCTACGTCGCTTCCTTGTACTTTTTCTTGGTAGACTTCTGTTTGCCACGAGGGGTGATGCGGTCCACTGCCGCTTTCTGCCTCTCCTGGAGGACTTGAGTGAGGTAGGGGGGTATGCTTGGGGAGCAGCCTTTCTAGCGTATCAGTTTGACAGCCTGGGCGCCTCGGAGCGGCAAACCTCGACGAGCAGATTCTTCCCCTTTCTTCAGGTACACATCTTCTCTCTAACCCTTTGAATTAAATTGCATATTTGCTTAAAACTGCCACCTAATCTGATTCAAATTTTACAGGTCTGGTCTTACCTACACCTCCCAGCCCTGTGGAGAGGGGATCTCACACGGTCGGGCATCGTGCCCATTGCACGCTGTTCGGATTCTCGCCGAGACTCGCGCAACCTCGGGGACCAACTTGAGCGTCTACAGGAGGCCATTGACAGCTACCCTTTCTTGGATGTAAGTATTTTAATCTATCCCTTTGAGTTCAATGTTTGCTTTTATTGCTTGATGAATGATTGAAATTTGTTGTACAGGTGGTTTGGCAGCCATATCTGGGGGAGAGTGATGAGGGACAGCCCTGGTTGGTGCAGGCCTACCCCTACTTCGGTAGGTCGGTGTGGGTGCATGCATTCAACCTGGTGCTACCTCTTCGCTTGCTCCTTTTCCAGTGCTCACTCGGCCTTCGGCAGAGTGCAGTGGAGTTCCCCATTCGGGACTGGTACCGCAGGCCGGGTCAGAGCTTCCGGGGGCTTCACGACACGACCGATTGGCGTGAGTGGGCGGAGGAACAGATCAGCGACTTGGAGCGCAAGGGGAAGGCAGTAAAGTCGAGTGCGACGACTGATGACGCGTACCTCCAGACATATGCCTTGAAGTATGGAGGGATGGTGTACAAGAGCGCCCGACATCAGGTAACAACCCTAAAGCGACAACTCAATGAATTCGAATTTATAGAGTTGAATTAATGGTTTGAAGAAAAACAATCCGCTGCAGGTGGACGTAGCTGGTGAGGCTGCATCGCTCCGAGCTTTACTCTACTCGACGATGCAGGATCGGGAGGCGGCGCAGAGACAGACCGAGGAGCTGGTAAGTACTTACTCAGACTTTAGTACTTAATTTTATAGCTGATTTTGAAAACTGACGTGTACTTTTGTGTGTAGTGGAGGGAGCTGGAGAGAGTGAGGAGCACCGGAGCAAGCGGTGCTTCCTCTTCACGAGCGGCAGGGAGCTCTCTGACACTTCTGGAGGCTCAGCTGGCAGGAGCGGTGCTAAGGGCCGAGGAGGCACAGAGGCACCTAGAGGAGCGGGTAAGTACAACAGAACTCCAGATTGAATCTTTATTTCAAAAAATTGATATTGACTGAATTGTTCTTTTGTAGGAGAGGGATTTGCGGCTCACCACCGAGCACACGATGGAGCTACAGGGGCAGAGGGACCAACTGCAGGGGGAGAGGGACCAGCTGCAGGGGCAGAGAGACCAGCTGTAGGGGGAGATCCAGACCCTCCGAGGTGATAGAGACCAGCTGCGCATCGAGCGGAAGGAGCTGAGGCACGGGTCGCGGAGGCGACGAGGGAGTTGGAGGCCTTACACGTGCAGGGGTCATTGGTGGATCAGGCAGAGCTAACTCGACTACGTACCGACCTGCAGGCGCAGCAGGCGCTATCCCAGAGCCTTCAGGAGATAGTGACGGCCATAGGCCGTTCACACAGCAGGAGTAGGAGCGGGGTGAGTGCCAGCAGAGCAACGAGCTCCTATGTGGGTCAGTATATGGCTGATTCCTCCAGTCGTCGGAGGAATGAGAAGGAGGAGAGGCGCCACCGGGGCGAGGCGAGTGCCCAGAGTAGCAGAGGTGGTGGCGAGATGCCGCCACCACCGGATAGACAGGAGGGATCCAGGGAGAGTGGCGGTGGACAGTGAAGAGATTGTGAGCCACCTCCCCCGTATTCTTTGTACATATTATTCATCTTTTAGTTAGAATTTTATTTTGTGTCAATCTTTTATGGAATGAATGAATGATTTGCAATTGACACGAGTGTGAGATGAGTTTCAAAACAAGAGAGAGAGAGAGAAAGAGAGTACTGAGTACGGCGTTGCATGTCCCTTAGAATTTCCTGTCCCTGCACACTTAGCAAAACAGGTTAGATCTGCTCTTTGACTCAGCCCCTTGCGCTTAAATAAACATGAATCTGACTTTGTAATTGTCAAGGGGGCTGAGCCTTATTAAATAGGTGGAAGAAAATAAACAACGCATGCTAAAGAAAGCGGTATGTACACACATCCTTTTGGACTTTTAAAGTTTTTTTTTATTTTCTGATATTTTATGACTTTTTTTTTATTTTTGAGATTTCTGATTTTTTTGGGATTTTTGATTTTGATTTTTTTTGGATTTTGAGATTTCTGATTTTTTTTGAGTTTTGAGATTTCTGATTTTTTTTTTGAGATTTTCTGATGAATTTTCTTTTTTTTTTTTTTGGATTTCTGACAACAACACCCTTGCTTTTTTTTCGAGTAATTAACCATAGACCTCATTTCCATCTCTTATTTGGTGAATAATATCTATGTGTAGCGTGCATTTATCTTTGGCTTACTAAGGATTTCTTGCTCCTTGAATATTGATGTTCCAACACAGACCAGGTGTAGGGGTTCCTTGGTCTATTAGGGAGAATAGGAAGATTAGCAATGAGACAAGACTTGGTCTTGGGGTCGGGGTTACTGGCTTGTAAGACTTGCAATGGGTATGTTACATATGCAATCCGTCTGTTGTCCAGGGATTTTAAGGTCATTGTTCTTTGAATTGGGGGCATGCGTACGACCGGGCTCAAGGGCGTCCCTCGGGGAACTGTACTGCCACTCTTTGACATGCCCCTATTTTCTTATCATTTTTGTTTCACTTTTTCATCATTTCCTTTTGCTTTTCTTTTGAATTGACCATCCCTCTTTGAGACTTCATAAACATGATCCATACCGCTTGCTGGTCAACATGCTAGCTTCTCCTTTGCCCCTGAACTTTGTCCGAATGAGAAGAGAATTGACCTCAGGTTCTCTACATGAGGGCTGAGCGAAAACACCATAAATAAAGGGGAATTGGCCTTAGGTCGCCGTGTTGTGTGTGTGTGGCTGGACATAGAGTTCATTTACCACAACGAGGGGGAGTGAAGCATATGGCCAACAACATTCTTTCACAAATTGGTGGTGTTATCAACATTAGGGGTAGAATCTTTTAAGGTACAACCCACTCCATGGGTGAGAGAGCTCCTCACCATCGGCATTAACTAGCCTATACACGTTTCTGGGGTACACTTCCTTAACGACGTACGGACCTTCCCAGTTTGCTGACAATTTGGACCTCGGACCTCTAGGTTTTATAAAGATTCGCTTCAAAACCATGTCTCCTTGATGAAATTTGCGCTCAATCACTTTCTTTTGAAAAGACCTTGAGAGTCTATTTTGATATGAAAGAACATGATCGGCTGCCGCTAAACGCCGTTCGTCTAAGAGTTCAAGCTGCGTAAGCAACGCCTCCCGACGTTCATCGGGATTAAGTTCCTTGTCTAGCTGAACCCTTAGAGAAAGAATGAGAATCTCGTGTGGACATACCGCCTCCATTCCATATGTAAGTGAGAACGGAGTTTGCCTGGTGGGTGTGCGGACGGAGGTGCGGTAAGCCCACAGAGCCTCGACCAATTTCTCTGACCAATCAGCAAATTTATTAGACTTACAGGCTTTCTTTAGAATTTTCAAAAGCACTTTATTTATGGCTTCGGCCTGGCCGTTGCCCTGCGGATTGTACGAAGACGAATGATGCAGGGAAATGTTGAATTTCTTACAGAGATCCTGAAGCTCTTGAGATATGAACTGTGGTCCATTGTCAGTGGCGAGGCTGTTTGGCACTCCGAACCGCGCAATGATGTTCCTCATGATAAATCTGCACACGGTTGAACCTTTGATTTTTGCAAATGCTTCAGCTTCGGCCCACTTGGTGAAGTACTCAATAGCAGTGAGAATGAAGGATTTTTGTTTTACTTGAGCATTAGGATCACCAAGAGGCCCAATGATATCGAAGGCCCACATGGAGAAAGGCCAAGGGGAAGATAGAGGATGCGAAGAGGAAGAAGGGGCATGGATTTTATTAGCATAGATCTGGCATTTGACACACCTACAAACGTAGGTGGAACAGTCTTCTTCTAGGGTTGGCCAGTAGTAGCTCTGCCTAAGAATTTTCTTAGCCAACATTTGGCTATTGACATGCCCTCCACATTCACTGGAATGGGATCCTTCCACTACCTTCCAAGCTTCTTCGTCCGACAAACATCGGAGGAGCATTCCATTTAGAGCGCGTCTGTAGAGAACTTTACCAATAATGGTATACCTCAATGCGCTCTACGGATGGCTCTCTTATCCTCCGCTTCAGCTTCCTCTGGGAAGGTACAATCCTGCAATACTGCTCAATTTCTTGGTACCACGGCCTTTCTTTTTCCATCATTTCTCCTAGCTCCATAAGCATTAACTTCTTTTCTTCTTTTCTCTCTACCTTCAAAACTAGAGAGCTCCTAAGGTTAATGAACCAAGGATCCTGAGTGGAGGGAGCCTCTAACCTTTGAACAGTGATTGTCTCAGCACTGCGGCTGAGAGGAAGGAGAGAGAGGAGGCCAAGGATGCCAAGGCATCGGCCAGGATATTCTGAGAGCGAAGAGTATGAATGTAGATGAGTTGACAAAATTGCTTGGCTAGGAGTGTGACCAGATCTTGATAGGGCTTGAGTTTAGGGTCACGAGTGCAGTAAGTAGAAAGGACTTGCCAAAGGACGTGTTGAGAGTCTCTTATGATCTTGAGATGACGCGCGCCTAAGAGGTAGGCAAGCTTAAGACCGGCAAGGAGAGCCTCATACTCGGAGATATTGTTGGTGGCATAGAATTGGAGCTGATAGGCTAGAGGAATGGTGATTCATTCTGGGGTGAGCAAAACAACACCTATGCCCCGTCCCCTATAATTAAGAGCTCCATCAAAGCGGAGCGACCAGAAGGGATCGCGAGAGATGAGTGACAGGTTTTCATCGGGGAATTCCTCTTGAATCGTGTCACTGTGAGGGAGAGGAAGGTGAGTAAGGTGCTCAGCAATGGCATACCCTTTTATGACTTTCTGAACTATGAAGGTGATATCGAACTGAGAGAGGAAACTTTGCCAGCGTGCCAATCTGTCGACGAGGACGGGCTTCTCCAGGAGATACCTAATAGGGTCCATTCTAGAAATCAAACTCACCTTATGAGCTAGGAAGTAGTGCTTCAATTTCTGCACTACCCAAACTAGCGTTGCACATGTTTTCTCCATCGCAGTGAGTTTGAGTTCGGAAGGATTGAAGAGCCTAGATAAGTAATTAACTGCCCTTTCTTTGCCGGATTCGTCATGTTGAGCAAGGACAACTCCTAGGGAGTCCTCAATAGTTGACAGATATAGGATTAAGGGTTTTCCTAGGATAGGTGCCTGAAGCATGGGCGGATTCATGAGATAACTCTTGAGTTCATCAAAGGCCTCTTGGCACCCGGCATTCCATTCGAAACTTACTCCTCCTTTCAACAGTTCATAGAAGGGACGACATCTTTGGGAATGCTGAGATATGAATCTTCTTATAAACTGAAGCCGACCAATTAAACCTCGAAGTTCAGATATGTTCTTGGGAGGAGGCATTTCATTTATCGCCTTGGCCTTGTGCGGGTCTATTTGAATCCCCCGTTTGCTAACTATGAAGCCTAACAGCTTGCCTGAAGAAACCCCAAATACGCACTTCTTCGGATTCATCTTCAATTGGTATTCTTGTGCGTGACGAAAACCCTGGCAAGCACGGAGGAGTGTTCTCTTCTGGTCCGAGACTTCACCACGATATCATCCACGTATACCTCAACATCAATATGAATCATGTCGTGGAAGATAGCTAACATTGCCCTTTGATAGGTGGCGTCGGCATTCTTCAATCCAAACGGCATGACCACATAGCAATAAGTTCCCCATGGGGTGGTGAAGGAGGTTTTCTCTTGATCCTCCAGGGCTAGACGAATCTGATTATAGCCTGAATACCCATCCATAAATGATAGAGTTTCGAACCCTGCAGTGTTATCAATTAAGACATCCAAGTGAGGTAACGGGAAATCATCCTTTGGACATGCCCTATTTAAGTCCCGGAAGTCTATGCAGATGTGCACCCTTCCGTCTTTCTTCATCACTGGGACTATGTTCGCCACCCACAATGGATAGAGGACTACACGGATGAACTTGGTTTTGTGTAGTTTATCAATTTCCTCTTTCATCTTCAAAGCAATGTGGGGGAGGAACCTCCTTAACTATTGCTTGACGGCAACTACCCCTGGTTTTAAAATTAACCTATGTTCTACCAATTCGGGGTCAATGCCGGGCATGTCGTCATAGGACCAGGCGAAGGAATCCTTGAACTCCCTTAACATTTCTATGAGTGCCTCTTATTCTTCAGGAGGGAGACTGGAAGCTATGGTTAAGAGCCTTGGATCCTCTCATGTTCCCACGTTTACCTCTTTGGTGGGTTCATCTACTGCCGAGGTTGGTTCATCAAATCTCCTTATACCGCTAGCATACATCTCGGCAGCATCTTCTATCTCGCAATCATTTTCATCCGATAGGTCATCTTCGGCTAAGATCTCATACACTCCAAATCCATCATCTAGCCCTTCCTTTTTACACAAATTCTCCATGTTCAGAACTACAGCTTCTTGGATGAACTCTTCGACAGCTAGAAGAGCTCCACACCTTTGCACTAGGTCTTGAAGATACCTGCGGGGTATGCCACTACCCTTCTTCTTCCTAAACTGGGACGGGGACTTGCTAGATCCTATCCCTGAATCTAAACTAGATTTGATATTTACAAAAGGCTCCGGAGGAGTGTCCAGAGATTTATTGGAAAGGAAAGGAAATGGTGCGGCAGGGCCGCAATGGTCCTCCGAAGGGACAGGAGGAGGGGGCAGGCCTCCCGAGCTCAGGGTGCCGGCAGCAGAGTTGGGGTGCAGGGGAACAGAAGGCCCCTGACCCAGATCGCCCACGACGACCATGTCGGTCAACAGGCGAAAGCACAGCTTGAGCAGAAGGAGGAGAAGGGCGGGGATCGCCGCCTAGGAGAAAAGGGGAGTGACGGGGATCGCCGTCCGCAGGAGGGAAGGAGTGCGGGGGTGACGGGGATCGCTGTCGAGGTAGAGGGTGATGGGGATCACCGTCGAAGCAAAGTGGAAACGTGAGGGTGACGTGGATCACCGTCGAGAGAAAGTGCGAGAACCAGACAGCTGAAGGCAGAAAGCGGGAAGGATGAGTCAGAAAAGAAAAGGAGGACAGGGATCGCCGTCCGACGAAAAGGAGAGAGGAGAAGACGGGGATCGCCATCCGAAGAAAAGGGAAAGGAGGAGGCGGGGATCGCCGTACAAAGAAAGGGGGAAAAACGAATGGGGAGTACACTTTTTTAATTTTTTGATTTTTTTTTTTTTTTTGGATTTTTGGATTTTTTTTTTGTTTGATTTTGACAATGAAAAGAACTACATTACATTAGGAGGCTTCAGAAAAAGGACAGGACTGAGCCATTAAGGAAGATGGTGAAGAGGGGTGAAGGGCAGATTAATGCTTCAACAGCGTCGGGGGAGAATTGGAGAATGAAGGGTGGAGATAGGGGAATAAAATCAAAATTATGGACAAGGATGGATGAAATGAAATGAATGGAAGGCCGGGAAAACCCTGGCCAGAGCTCCTTTGTTAAGTCGGATGGACTTATGATCTCAAATTCCTCACCAAATCCAAGCAACTGTCACTTGGTGGTGGCTGCTAATGCTGATGGGGCTGCTACCTGAGACAACGACATGTCATCCTCGCTGAACAAGCGGTTGACCGCTGAGATTAGATCTTCCAATTCTGGTTCCTCTGTCTCGACTTCTAGTTCATTGAACAACAAACTGACCGTTGAAATCAAATCATCAAGGTCTGGTGTTTCTGTATCTGACTCGGCTCTCTTCTTCTTGCTGGGTCGCTGAGCTTCTAGGGCTTGGTATGCTGACCTTGGTGCCTCTTCCATCGTGGTGTTATGTCCAGGCTGCACTGGCCCTCTGACAAAATGATCATACAATGTCCAGGTGAGTGGGCCATGGTCTGACTGTGAAGAGGATGAGAACGCGGCCCATTCTGAGTATCCTAAACCATGTTTTGTGAATGTCTTATCCTGGCCACCGTCTTGGTCCTCCCTTGGAGATGAGCACCCAGACCTTTCCCTGATTGATAACCGAGTCTGAACATGATATCCCATCTTTTTGCATTTGTGGACATATCCATTCTAACGGATGTCACTGATGGGGACCCAATCGGGCGATTAGAAGAGAAAGTATAAGCCCAGGGGTAATTCACATCAAGCACCGAGATGATGGGCTTATTCGATGGCCAGACTGATGGCAATACCCTCTCAACTACTTCCACTGTGTGGGTCATTGCTACGTTTAACCTTGACTATCCGCCCTTCGAAGGGGAATTTCATACATTGATGTGCCGTGGGAAGGTACTGCCGCTCTTAACCTTGACTATCCGCCATTCGAAGGGGGAATTTCATACATTGATGTGCTGTGGAAGGTACTGCCCTAGTGATTCAATCCACGGGCGCCCCAGGATGCCTTGTAAGTGTGATCAATGTTCAATACATAAAATTCAATTGACATGACAAGTGCCCCAGCTCTGCTTGCAACGTGACAATCCCATGAAAGGCACGTCGTGAATGTCATAGGCAGCTATGGTGGTGGGGGTAGGCTGCAATGGGCGCTCGAGATGTTGCAGGCTCTTAGGGTGCTCAACGGGCAACACATTAATGGAAGCCCCTATATCTATAGCGCTGCATCAATAGCCCCCTTGTTTATAGTGAGTGTTACACATAAAGGATCATCCTGGCTTCAGGGGCGGCTAATTCACCATCAAAAAGGTGATAGTGGGTCCCCTGTTCACAATAGAAAGTACAGAAGGAGATTGTTGGGGTTCATGTCTTCGCTGGACCATGACCCTTTGCAAGAAAGCCCTTAGGGCATCTTGGTGAGTCTGTGACCTTTTGATCAGCTCTAATATGGAGATTTTGGCGGGGGTTTGATCCAAATGCTTCAGAATGTCATATTGGGTCCACGGGACCGGGTCTATCTCTTCCATATCTTGTTGCTGCTTGGTGCTGGACTACTGCGCTGGTTGACTAGCATGGATACGGACGCATTACGGTACATCCGATGGAACATCTGCCTGCTCCGCAAGGCGAGGTTATGGTGGAGTGGAGGGAGTGAGGTGTCAAGGATGGGGGTTGGCTAGTAATGGCGTGGCATAGGGGAGAGATAGATGTTGTTGGTGATGAAGGGACAAGGGTGATATGACTGGGGGGTTATAAGATGGTGAGGTGATGGTGGCGATAGTGGGTGCGAAGGAGGGAGGCCCAGTGGATGTAAGCGTGGGGTAGGGGGCGTGATATGGGAGATAACCAAAAGCTGGCCTACTTCATGGCATCGTCGAAGACCATAGCTTCTGGTGGTGAATGGTGGATGACTGGGTTAAAATGTGCAGGTGGAGGAGGTGGTGGAGCAGGTTGGGGATTGGAGCAGGTGGTGTTGTGGCATGGGTTGTGGATTATGCAAGGTCATTTGCCGGCTGCTGCGGCTGTTGTTGTTGTTGTTGTTGCTGATACTGTTGTTGGAAGGGCTGAAACTGTTGTTTGTTGTTGTTGCTGCTGTGGTTGTTGTTGTTGCGGCTGCTGTCGCCTCTGCTGTTGCTGTTGTTGCCTCTGACCCTGTTGGTCTCTCAATGTCTGAATTAGCCTTTTCATTTCTGCCCAATCAATCTGGTTCTATTCATGAAGGTCATATATTATGTCTCGGAACTAAAAACAATCTGACGCATTGTGGCCAGGATGGCGATGGTAGACACAATACTTTGTTTGATCTGCTGCCATATTTCAATTTGCCTTCTTAGGGGGGAGTCTAAGGCATTCAAGGACATGAGGTCTGCAAAAGACATCTGCCAAAGACTCGGGCAGAGGAGGATATTGGGCTCTTTTGGGCCCATTGGGCTTTCTGGGGGCATAGCCATTCTAAGAGGAGGGATTGGGAGTACTGGGCTGATCTTGCGGAGGGTTCTGACCATTGGGGAGGTTGCTGCCTGTTGTTATTCCATGGTTGCTGAGGTGGCTGGGGGGTATGGATGTAGACGCGAGATTTGGCCCATCCCCGCGTGGCTCTTTGGCCCAATAAGGCCCGTTTGACCTTTTTGTGAATTGCCTCGGATGCAATGTAGACAGCAGCATCGATGCCGCCGACTACATGTTGACGAAACACCTGGACGTTGACCCGATTGGCGTCTGCATCTCTGGACGTCTGCATGGTGTTGGCGGCTGGATCGGTTGACGTCAACTTGGTTTACTTGGTCTGTGCAACTACCCGAGAATTAGCCCACTTGCGCCATTCTCTCGCCCACGCACCGCATAGGGCCGTTCCCAACAGGCATATTGGCCACCATGGCCCCCCTTGATCCAGTAAAAATCCTACTTGGCCTCTCCTCATTGGTTGGAGCCTTTATGCATGGATTTCCAAGTGTGTGAAGTGTGTTCTTCACACTAAGCATCCAAAGCTCCCAAGCTCCAACCCCACTGCCTATTTAACTCCCTCTCTGGCCTTCTAAGAGGGAGAGGAGAGGCTAGATGTCCACATGCTACCCTTTTGAGAGAGGAGAGAGAAAGTTACACCCTACCTTCCATCACTCATCCTCTTGCTTCTCTCAACACTTGGGACGTCTAGGAGGGTTCTTTTGGAGCTGGAGGAGCACTACAAGGAGTCTTCAACACCTGCAAACGAGGATCAACTCCCCCTCTTCCTCTCTTTCCTTTCTACTTTCTTTAGTATTTGCATGTTGCACACACCTTCCCATACACTCTAGGCACGTAGGCCACTGCCCTAGACACCTAGAAAGGTGTTTCCCAACCAAAAACGGAGGGAAGAAGGGTGGTCATAGTATTTGGCCACCCCTCTTCTCAAGTCCGCATCCGGTACGGGACTTTCCTTTTGGGCTGTTATTTTCGTTTTCTGAGCATTCACTACACTTCTTTTAGGCTAATAGAGTCTCTTTCTATGGCAGGAACGATCTGTAGAAGACCGCGGAGCTCTTCTCCTTTGGCCGGCCAAAGGGGGAGAAGTTGAAGCCCCATCTCCATCCGCTTCGCGAGGTTGCTGCACCGACGCGATCACATCACTCCTTGGGCACAGGTAAGGCCCTGGCGATCACAAACTCCCTTTCTCTTTTCTGGTTTTCTTTGTTTCCTCTCTAGTCAACCTAGTCAACCGAAGAGTCAACGGGGTCAACCAGTGACCCAATATCTCCAACGAGAGATCAGCGACGTCCGTGAGCAATCGGAGAACCCCACAGTCGACCGGGGAACGGTGCGTGAAACCGATCGCTCACAGTTCTCTTTTTTGGCGATCACGGTGGGACAAGCTTTTGCCACTATGGTCTGTCTGCGCCCAGGTAGACGGAAAGCGATCTTGTCGTTTACTCAGGTATACGTCCTCCGTTCTCGCCGTTTAGTTTCTATAGACGTCCATATAGGTTGTCGTTGATTTTAGTTCAACGTCCGTCAATCATGATGTCAATCTGTTTCTGATAAAATTAGCGTCAACATGCATGCCGTCTAGTTTCACAGAACTCTGTTTGTGACTGTTTTGATCTGGTTTTGCTTTCTGTTTGCCTCTTGTTTGTCACTAAAAGTTCTCAGTCACGGGGGGTTCCTTCCTCTCATCTGTTCTAGCCTCCCCTCACATTTTAGGATCGCCCTTCTTCGGTTTACAACCTTTTACTTGGGGATTCCCTCTCGGGTAAATCGGGTCGGTTCCAAAGAAAACTCTGTAAGTCCCTAAATCCGTGGATTCCCTCATGGTACGGGCAGGAGGACCTTTACCCTCCCAGTCTAGTTTGCCTATTCATCAGGGTTTGAGTCAGATTTGAGAGAACCAGCCTTTGCAAGTCTAATTAACACATAACTTCGATACTTAAAATCTTGGGGACGTTGTTCGATAACATTGTTTGGTAGAAACCCAAATTTCTGCTAAAAATAGTGAGAATAATCAACTCAAACCATCTAAAATCAGTAGGCTGTGTGCTAATGGATGCTTGGTTAAATTCTTTGAATATGACTAACAATCCGGCTTTTGAGTATGAAGATAATGTCCATGAATTTGTCGGGATGGTTGACACCAATGATCAGCCCGAAGAGTCAGTTCACTCCTCTTCCTATCTCAAGCTGATAATGAGGGGAGTGTGAGTCTAAGGGTCAATCCAACTTATGCTCAAGACACTCAAGAAGACCCTGAATTCTCCAAGCTCCTTTCCCGTTACTCGCCTGAGGACATCATTTCTATGCTTTCTAAGCATACTATCCGGGCAGCAGTCTCTCCCTCCTCTCCGTCCCCTTCTCCTTTCCAAGCTTCCTCGTCCAGGCCTATTCCTAGGCCTGCTATCCCTTCACGGGTTCCCATCTCCCCTGTCCCTTTTTCCACTCCAATTCCCTCCACTCCTTTACCTACCCCTATCCTAACTCCTCCCTTCTCCTACCCACCTCATGATCAGCCCGCCCCCCCCCCCACTCAATCTGAATTTGTCTCCCGTTCGGAGATGGAGGGGCTTATTAGGAAGCTTTTGGCTGAATCTCTGTCCCTTTCAAAGCCTCATTCCCTCCAGAACTATTGCAAGCTTCCCAATGCCTACTTTCCTCCAGGTTTCAAGGACCCGAAGTACTGCAAGTATGACGGGACCTCTGATCCCCAATTCCATCTTGCTGGATTTACCATGGATTCCCATCGATGGTTGTACGATCGGATTCTTTTAGTTCACCTCTTCCAACAATCGTTAGAAGGGGAAGCTTTGAGGTGGTTCACCTCCTTACCCGCATCGGACCTCGTAAATTTTGACATCGTCTCTGAGCGATTCATCTCGCACTTCTCGTATATGGCCACCCAAGTCCCTACACTTCCTGACTTCGTGGCAGAAAAGATGAAGCCGGACGAAGACTTTGTCACATTTGCCAACCGATGGAGATCTATGGCATCGAGGGCAGACATACCCGTCCAGAGTCCCAGACCATAACTATGTTGGTTACCAACACCACCCCTGTGCTCCACTCTATCTTAATGCTGAGTGAGTTCCCCTCATTCGCACATCTCCACAACCGAGCCAGGGTGGTCCAGAACCAAATTAAGGACTCTTCTCTACCACACTTTTTGAAGGAAGCCCAAGGGATGCAAGGCTCCCGCGGCACCTAACACCGAGGGGGTGACCATCAATGAGTCCGTGAATGCTTGCAGTCAGCCATTGAGGCCTCCAAACAAGCCTTCCAATCCTCCATCTAATCTTTCCAACCCTCACCAGTTCCCGTCACACCCCTCCAAGCCTTACTCTGCAGTTCCCCCTCCTGCTGGCTACACCCGGTCTGGCCCTAAGAGGTCTCACTACCCTCCTCTACCTGAGACCCTTGAGGACGTATTCTTCGCCCTTATGTCCTGCGATGCTATCCAACTCCCCCCACAAAAGGAGAACATCAATCCGAGGGTGGACACCTCCAAATACTGTCCTTACCATAGGGCCCATGGTCATCAGCTCCACAACTGCTTCACCTTCCGTGACTGGGTGTATGACATGAACGACCAGGGAAGGATTAACTGGGAGGAGGTCAAGGTAGCCATTGCAAAGTCTAGGTATACCAAGAAAGAGCTGGGTATCTTCCAAAACCCCCTCCCCAACCACCAAAGCATCAATCCCTCCTCCTCTAAGTCCCAGGAAAACATCCACAATATGACGCATTCAGAACCCCGGGTTGTGAGGAGAGAACAAAAGTGGGGGGTAGAAGGCTTTGAAGAATGGTACCCATGTCCTTCCATAGGGTCTGAGGAACCACGCCATTTTATAGGAACGGCCTCTAGTCTTCATCCGACCTACCCGTCAAGAGGCCTACCCTCCTACCTTCCCTATCCATGAGCCGTCTGCCCCTGAGACCAGACCTCTCCAGCTAATCCTCCCTAAGTCTCAAGAAGATGTTCTTGTCACACTTAGGAACCGGATCATTCCTCCACCCCCGCGGCCTTCCCAAGATGAGGAGGACAGTGGACCTCCACCACATGTCGGCACCGAATATGATATTTTGCAACATCTAGATAAGACTCCCGCGAGGGTGTCTATCTTAGAATTGATTCGGAAATCGCCATCTCATCAGTCCACCCTCCTCCAATTTCTCCAGAAAATCACGGTTAATGATGACCTCCCTCCCAGTGGGGTCACCAATGTCATTCTTTCTCTCACCCAAGGACCATCAATCTCTTTTTCGGACAAAGATCTTGCAGCTCCCGAGTGTCCTTCTCTTCCTCTCTGTCTTAACATCAACCTCAATGGGGTTTCGGTAGACTACACTCTCATCGACACCGGGGCATCTATCAATGTATGTCCGATAAAGACCCTCAAGAAATTGGGTTTGGGGGAAGATAATCTGGAGAAAATCAGCTCCAAAATTGCCGCCTATGACAACTCCAAGAGGGTTGCCAAGGGTAAGATTGCTCTTCAGCTTGAGATCGGACCGATCACTATGTCTTTCGAGTTTCTAGTCCTTGACGTCGATCCGGCCTATAAGGCCATTCTCGGTCGTCCCTGGTTAGAACAAACCTTAGGGGTCCCTTCCACCGCCCATCAGTGTTTCAAGTTTCCATTTAATGGGTGGGTCATCAAAATCAAGAGCATTCCTACCTTGGAAACTCTCAACTCCATCACATCGGAGCAGATGCCACATCTTTTCGTTCCGGATAAGGGGAAAAAGTCTGTCATGTCAATCTTTGATTTCCCCTTGCCCTGTGATCTCGGCCAACCTCCCCAGTCAGCTGAAGAATCCCATGACCCATGTCCCCAAGGGAAAGGTTGGGAGGTAATGGCTAGGATCGGCTATATACATGGCCGAGGGTTGGGTAAGAACCAGCAGGGTCCTGTCCACCACACCCAAGTAAAGAGGCCGCTAGATAGGGCTGGTCTAGGTTTTCACCCGGACCCCATTCATCCAGACCCATTTATTCCCTATCAACCTCTTACCTGGACCGTGAAGGAACATTTCGTTCAGGGGCCCCTCCAACCGGGAACTCGGGAACCCATGATAGAGGAGTTGTCCGACTCGGAGAGCGATGAAGAAGAGGACGCTCAATTAGAGGAAGTCGTCGAAGATTTTGGCCTTCTCTCGCTCTTCGGTTCTGACTCTCCGTCTCCACCCTCTCCTTCTCCTTCACAATCTCTCCCAACTGTGTGCCCGGCACCTGACTCCCCTCCACCCTCAACTTCTTCTTTCTCCCTTCTTTCTTCACCCATTCTTTCTCCATCCCTCGCATGGCTAGTCGAGGCTGCCTTAAGTTAGCAACTTATGGTTCTAGGCCTTGATTCCCAAAAAAAATGCCAATTTTGAAAATTTGAAATGCGAGGTCTCCATCGAGCACCCTTCCGCTTAGGAGTCTCTTCCGCTCGGCCAGGGGCCGACGCTCTCCAGCTTAGACTCCTTTCCTCGCCCCTCCAGGGGCACTTCCTTTGTACATAGTTTTGTACATAGCAGTCATATACATAGTGGTTTAGATTTTAGCTTAGAATCGGGTCTAGAGTCTAGTCTAGGGTCTGGTCTAGGATTAGAAGAGTCTAGATCCTCTTAACCATGTGTGCGCAAAAAGAAAGGTAGGCAAGTTCCTGGCCATTATGTCATGGCTTTGGCTGAGAGGTGTGCCATGTTAAGTCAAGTCCCAGAGTTTCTTGAGGAGCCTGCCCTTGTTGAATATGATTTTGAAGAAGGCGACTCAGTAGATGACGGTTTAGGGGTTTATCTGCTAGATTTTGATGAGAAGGGTGAGCTGGGTGATCCTGGGTCAGAAGAAGAGGACCTAGTGAGCTCCTATGTGGATGGCACAAAGAGGTTCGACGAGCCAACCATGGCTGCGGATGAGCCCACTAAAGAGGTCAACCTTGGCACTGAAGGATCCCCGAAGGTAGTTTTGATTAGTGCCAACTTGAGTGTTGAAGAAGAAGAAGCTCTGGTAGCTATTCTCAAAGAATTCTCCGACGGTTTTGCTTGGTCCTATGAGGACATGCCGGGACTTGACACCTCTTTGGTCGAGCACCGTTTGGTTCTAAAAGCCGACGCGAAAGCCGTCAAATAAAGGCTGAGAAGGCTACATCCCAAGCTTGCACTCAAGATCAAAGAGGAGGTTGACAAGTTGCAAAAGCCAAATTCATTAGGGTTGTGCTATATCCACAATGGGTAGCTAATATCATCCCTGTGATGAAGAAGGATTGTAAGGTTAGAATCTGTATAGATTTCCGTGACCTTAATCGTGCTTGCCCGAAGGACGATTTCCCTCTCCCACACATAGATGACCTAGTGGACAACACTGTCGGCTTTGAGATGTTGTCTTTCATGGATGGTTTCTCTGGGTATAACCAGATCCGTCTGGTGGAGGAAGACCAAGAGAAAACTTCTTTCACAACACCCTGGGGGACCTACTGTTATGTCGTCATGCCCTTCGGATTGAAGAATGCGGGAGCAACTTATCAAAGGGCAATGATGGCAATTTTTCATGACATGATGCATGTGCACATGGAGGTCTATGTAGATGATGTCTTGGTTAAATCAAAGACTCGACATGGCCATGCTGAGGTCCTCCGGGCAGTTCTCCAGCGGTTTAGAGAACACAATCTTAAGATGAACCCCAAGAAGTGTGTCTTTGGTGTCTCCTCGGGGAAATTGTTGGGGTTCATAGTAAGCAAGCGGGGAATTGAGATTGATCCCAATAAGGCCAAAGCAATAATCAACATGCCTCCTCCTAGGAATATCAATGAAGTTAGAGGGCTAATAGGCAGACTTCAGTTTATTAGGAGATTCATCTCCCAGCATTCAATCCGCTCTAAGCCCTTCTATGAGAAGCTTAGAGGAGAGGCTAAGTTTGATTGGAACGAGAAATGTCAAAAGGCCTTTGATGAGTTGAAGAGCTATTTGTTCAATCCCCCTGTTCTCGCTCCTCCGGTCCCAGGTCGGCCTTTACTACTCTATGTGTCAACCACTGAAGATTCAACTGGAGTGGTTTTGGCCCAATACGACGACGAGAAGAAGGAGAGAGCGGTGTATTATTTATCCAAGTTGTTCAATGAGGCTGAAAAGAAGTACACCGCCATGGAAAGGACGTGTGCGGCCGTCGTCTGGGTTGCCCAGAAGTTAAATCATTATTTTCTGGCTCATGAAGTGAAACTTCTAGCGCGTATGGACCCAATTCGGTACTTGCTTGAGAAGCCTGTCCTGACTGATCGGTTGATGAGGTGGCAGAGTTTCCTCAATCAATTTGATATCACCTACGTCAACCAAAAGTCGATCAAGGGTCACGCTATTGCTGAGCATTTGGCCCACAACCCCTTACCTTCATGCTCTCCCGTTGATGAAAGATTTCCCGATGAAGAGTTAGGAACCATTATCGATGGTGAACCTTTGTGGGTACTTTACTTCGACGGGGCCCTCAATTCCAAAGGGTGTGGAATAGGGGCAGTCCTCCTCTCACCGGAAGGGGTAGTCATTCCACATGCCTACCAGTTAACCTTCCGAGCCACGAACAATGTGGCCGAGTATGAGGCGCTCTTAGTTGGGCTGAAAATGGCATTAATGCTCGGAGTCAAGGAGTTAAGGATAATTGGTGATTACAGTTGATACTCTGACAATCTCTTAGCAAGTACCAGACCCGGGACCCCAAGTTGAAATCATACCAAGAGTTGGTAGGAAAGGTGGTCCGGTAGTTTAGGAAGCTCACCCTAGTTCACACTCCTAGGGCTCAGAATATCCTAGCAGATTCACTCACTTCCTTAGCTTCTTCCATTCCCATCCCTTTGGAAAAATCTTCTGAAACTGTCTCTGTTCAAAGGTTGAGAGTCCCTTCCCATGTAGATCCTTGGTTTTCTCAACTCATGTCTCCTTCTCTATCCCTTCGGGTCCATGCACTCTCGAAAGAGCCAGAAATCGACCTCAAAGATGGCCATCCTTGGTATTTTGACATCGAGAACTTTCTCAAAGATGGATCCTTCCCTGATTATGCCACCTCTGCTGACAGATAGGCCATTCACCGCGTCTCGGAGCGTTACAAGATCATAGGTGGCATTCTGTACAAAAAGTCTCTCAGTGGGGTCTATCTTCGTTGCCTCGATGAAATCGAGTCTCAAGATGTTGTTGAAGCCGCTCACTCTAGTGAATGTGGTGGCCATGTTAATGGTAGAGCAATTGCCCAAAAGTTGCTAAGACACTATTATTGGCCTACCATAGAAGAAGACTGTCATCATTTTTTCCGTCACTGTGCTAAATGCCAATTGCACGGTGACAAAATTCATGCTCCTTCCTCTTCTCTTCACCCACTCATTGCTCCATGGCCTTTCGCCATGTGGGCATTCGACGTGGTCGGTCCACTTGCGGACAGAACCAAAGAAATCCGTAAGAAGTCCTTCATTCTGACTGCCACATAATACTTCACAAAGTGGGCTGAAGCAGAAGCATTCATAGAGGTCAAAGCTTCAACAGTATTCAAATTCATCAAGTGCAACATCCTTGCAAGGTTCGGCGTGCCTCGGGACATCGTCACCGACAATGGACCTCAATTCACATCACAGGAGCTTCGCGACATGTGTGGTAAATATGGCATTAACTTGCATCATTCATCCCCATATTATCCACAGGGTAATGGACAAGTGGAAGCTACTAATAAAACTCTCATCAAATTTATAAAGAAAACATGCAAATCTCACAACAATGATGACTGGCCAGATCGCTTGGTTGAAGCTCTTTGGGCTTATCGCACCTCGGTCCGGACTCCTACAAGGCAAACTCCCTATGCTTTGACATACGGATCGGATGCAATACTCCCATATGAGATCTTCGTCCCTTCACTTAGAGTTCAACTAGATTCGAGCTTGACCCCGATCAACGTCGGGAGGCCTTGTTGGCACAACTTGAACTCTAAGATGAAAGGCGAATGATAGCGGCTGACCATGCTCAAGTCTACCGTCAGAGAATTGCACGTTTTTACGCTAAAAGAGTTCTTGAGAGAAAATTCGAAGTGGGTGAGATGGTCCTAAAGAGTAAAATCATAAAGGCACCAAGTCCCAGGAGCAAATTGCAAGAAAATTGGGAAGGTCCATTCGTTGTCAAGGAAGTATATTCAGGGAACGCTTATAGGTTGGCAGACGCCGAGGGAGTGGAGTTGTCATATTCGTGGAACCAGTCTACCTCAAGAAATTCTATCCTTAGTCAGTCAGTTCGTCAAGTCGGTTATTCATCACTTGTTAACGGTGTAGGTTGAAGTCTCTAATTTTCCACTTGGTCATTAGTGAGGTAGGGTTTGTTCACACACCACACAATGTTAAAATATTGCCCTCTAGTTGGAAAATCACAAGTACACTCGGATAGTCTAATCTGGTCAATATGTTTCCCCGATTCTTTTCCCGCTCGGTCACGTCTGGAAGTGGAGCAAACTACGAGTAGGGGACTATCCACTCCCATCTAAAAGACAAGGTCACCATGAATAGGGGCAATCAAGAAAAAGCAAGGGACAGAATCCTAAATCAAGCCTAAAGGGGGAAAGAAAAGCCAAAAAGGTCAGAAAATGGTAGCAAAAAGTACGTACCCAGGAAAAGGCTGACCAAATCAAGGACGTTGCAAAAAGTACGTACCTCCACTCCTGAAATCAAATAAGAAGAACAATTCCCCTGGAAATAATTGTTGACCAAGTCTTTAAGTGTGAGATGTTGATTTCGAAACAGAAAGTGGTTTGAACCAAATCCTCGCATGACTTCCTACTTATTTCTTCCAAATTCCTCCATCTAGGGGCAAATTTGACTGTATATGACCTTTCGTGGTGGAAAATATCAAGAAGGCTAGGGGCAATTTCCAACATCAAGGAATTCATGCACGATCCTCCTTATTCATGACCTCCGTGGTTAAGTAGATCACACAGACCCTATGCTTTGACATGTGATGAATATGTATTTTAGAGTCCAAAAATCCAAAAAAAATGACAAAAAAGAACCAAAAGAGAGTCTCTCGATA
This sequence comes from Colocasia esculenta, assembly GCA_014218235.1. NCBI lineage: Eukaryota > Viridiplantae > Streptophyta > Magnoliopsida > Alismatales > Araceae > Colocasia > Colocasia esculenta. The sequence goes on from CM024757.1 coordinate 51,404,861, forward strand.
TATATATTTTCCCCATGTACATATCTTCCTCTTATTTTTGAAAATCAAGAAAACACAAAAAAAACAACAACAAAAAATGCATGTGCATATTTCCCTTCGGTTATTTTTCTTGTGTTTTATCTTTGATTAGATATTAGCCCCTTGACCAGATCTCAAGAAAGGTACATCACTTTGGCAAGGGGCTAAAGACAGATCTACACTAACTTTTCTCTTTAAGTGTTGTGGATGCAGGAACCAAAGTACACAAAGCAAATCATTTAAGTGCACAAATGACAAAAGTCCACAAAAATCCACTATAAAGGTCGAAGTTCTGTACATATCATGACAGGGGCATACCCCTGGTGGTATAAAGTATCACTCCTCTCTCCTCTCACCCTCGCTAGGCCTCGGCCTACACGAGCTGCTCACCTCCTTATCCTCCCTCTCCCGACGCTGGTCCTGGACGGGAGGTCTCGTCGCAGTAGAGGCCTCTGGTCGTACTCCTCCTCCTCGTCCGACGGACGGATCTCCCAATGACATGATGTCATCAAGAGATCCGAACACGGACCCCATCCTCCCGGCCGCCTCCTGTTGGGCCTGCCGCTGCTGCTCCCAACGCTTCTTCAGCACCCAGTTCTTCAAGAACTCCAGATCCGTGACGGCCTGCACTCGAGCCTCGATGGCCTGTATCTTCTCTGCCTCTGCCCATCTCTCCCTCTCTCGTGCCTCGAGCATGCGGCCCTCCATCTTCGATAAATCCAACCGTAGTTTTTCCACCTGCGCCTAGAGGGCCGCCACTCCTGCTCCCTGCCTCTGCACAGAAATAAGCAAACTTGTCATGTCAAATCAAATCAATCAAATCATGTGCAGAAAAGTAGTACGTCATTGTTTTACCCCCGCCTCCAACTCCCGGGTCCTCGTCTCGAGCTCTTGGACCCTTGCCTGCGCCCGGTCCAGGGCCTCCTGTAGACGGACCGTCAGGTCCCCTCCAACCGGCCGTGCGGACGAGCTCGCCCCTGTGTCTCGACTCGCCCGCACTCTCGATAGCTCCCCTTTCTGCATTCACAGATCTTGGTCAGTTATCAGGTCATTTCAAATCAAATCAAACCCAAGATAAGTTGAGATGTTACTTACCAGTGTCCGGACCTCAGCTCGGAGCCTCTCGAGCTCGACCTCCTGCTCCGCCAATCGCCCCTCTAGGAGGCGGATCGCCTGCGACTCTGGCAGCTGTCATTCACACTTCAATGTTAGATTCAAATCTAGATGACAAAGATTTAGAGTTAGAACTTTACTTACCACTCGCCAGTCTAGCCGGAGTCGTCCGGCGTAGCGCGCCCGGTACCCCTCTAGGTACGCGAAGCTATCCTGGAGGTCTGCCTGTCTAAGGACCTGCTTGAGACCCTCTCGCCAGTAGGCGACGGTGGTCCCATGCTCCTCGCTCCAGTCCCGGTCTTCGGCGAAGAACCGGCGGCGCGAGTGTCCCTCCCTACCTAGAATAGGTACCTCGACGACAGGTTGGTGCCAGCCTAGCGTTTGAACTACCAACTCTAAGTAGAGGACCTCGCAGGTCCCCAGACACAGCAGCAGTAGGTGGCAGTCGAACAGAGGCTGACCTGCCACCACCGCCGGGTGTGAAGCATCCGTCTCCCCCACATAGGGGGTCCACACCACCTGAAAAGAAAAGAGCACTGGTCAGTAACATTAAATGCAGCAATTGATAGAATGCATGAGATTTAGTTGAGGTTCATACCTGATCATGAGGGTAGTGGTCCAGTGCCGTGCGCACGTCCTCCGCGCACCTATCTACCACCCGTGGGTCGGGAGCTACCTCCCACCGCGCCATGAGAGGCACCATGGTCTGGCGCCCCTCTGCCTGTACCCCGCGTCCCATGGGGAAGCGAGTGTACCCCCAGATCTGCAAGGCAGTAAGGAAAAGAATGTTAGTCAGGCAGTTTAATCAATTTAAAATTCAATGATGAGCATTTAAAGAAAGTTGCATACCTGAAGAAAGGGGGTGAAACCCCCGGTGCTCTGAGAGCGCCGCGAGCTGCTAGGAAGAAGGGAAAACATATGTCCTAGCATCGCGGCACCCCATGCGTATCGTCTTACCTGCGCCAAATTCCTCAGTAGCAGCACGAACTTCCAGTTCATCTGAGATGACTGCGTCGTGAACAAGAGGCGCCCGAAGAGGTATGCTACAAAAATCCTCACTGACCTCTCCTCACTCCTATCACCAAGATCGAGGGCTCCCCGTACTCCAGTGTAAAACTCCTCCAACGTCTCCAGGGGCCCTCTCCTCCTACCTCTCAGACCCACTGCCTCAGATAGCGATCCGAGCAAGATGCTCCGGATCGGCCTCCTCCTCCCGGCCACGAACTCTGGCCCCAGCAACTCCACAATATCATCATAATAGTCGCTCCGCTCCTGTCCTACTACCGGCTCTCCCTGAACCGGTAGCCCTGTCAAATACGCCACGTCCCCCAACGTGGGTATCATGTGACCCCAAGGCATGATGAATGCCTTGCAATCCACCTCCCATCGGTCCCTCAGGGCCTCTAAGTACGGCACGTCCACGTGGAATGGACGTACTGACAAGAGGTGCCCGAACCCCATCCTGGCAATCCGGGTCTGCTGGGCCTTTGGCAGCGCCCTGTACCAAGCACAGCATAGGTCCCATGACCCTGCTCCTAATTCGGCCCTTACCCTGCAGAAAACACAGAAAAATAGGCATCAGTATCAATTGTCGTTAACCCAAAATTGACGACAAGGGGTCTACCGTTTACTGGAATCACCGTCCAGGCGTGGCCGTCAAGTTCACGTAGACGACAAGAGGGTGGACGTTGATAGGAACTCAACGTCCACCGATGTGGACGTCAAGTTCCTGTCAAACCCGACAGAGGCTCCTCTGTTTCCCCCTCTTTCCACTCATTATAAACACACACATTCCACAGGTTTTAAGATTCATGAGACATACCTTGGGCCGTCGGGGCGCTTCTGCCTCCGTCTCATCTCCTCCGTCATCTCCGGCGGTGTCCTCTCCCTCTGGTTCACTATCACCGCCAGGACCGGCCACCGAAGGTCCGGCTTCCTCCTCCACCACCGTGTCTCCCGCCATCATCCCGACCTCCACCTCCTCCCCCAGTTGGCGTCGGGTGCGAAGGACGGAGCGCTTTCCCCTTGTCTTCATCGATCGGTTGTTAGGGCTCGGTTAGGAGAAGAGAAGAAAAGCTAGAAGGTTTAGAGGGATTAAAGAGAGTGTCGGAAGGATGGAGAAAGGAGAGAAAAGATCTCTCTCCGGCGCTTGGGAAGAAGCAAATGGCGTCGGAGAGGCGTCGGTTTGAGTAAAAGCTGTTTTTCAAATTTGACGTCAAGGTCTGGTCATCCTCACTTTTGTTGACGTCAATATTTTGGCCGTTGACGTACTGTCAACGTCCAAGTTGTTGATGCCAATGGCTCATCAGTGTCAGACCTCGAAGTACGGTCAACGGCCAGGTCTGGACGTCAAGTTTGAATTAAACGGCTCTCGATGTGGACGTCGATCCCTCTCTCTGTTGGTTGGCGACCAAACTTTGGACGTCTATCATTGGTGGACGGCCATCGATGTGGACGCCAACACTTCCACACTCAGTCCTCACAGCACACTCCATTGAACATATTTGAAGCCCATTTACTCCATTTCAATGTACACATTCCACATTCAATCAATTCAAGCCATTCAACACAATGCAAATCACTTTTGTTCATCTAACTTTGTGTTACACTTATTTGAAATCAGAAAACACATCATTTCTCTCTGCGGGCCATATAAAAATCACAAGAAATGGGACGTATAGTGTCATTGAACTCTTCGTGCTTCCAGATGTCTTCCTGGTTCTCTTGTACCACCAATCCCACCTTCCTGCTCACTGTGTACTTTGCCCAAGTCTTCCTGGCTTTCTTCATCAGCTTCTCATTCTGCCCGGTAACTATCATATCAGTGTAGTTGGATGAAGTAGGAATTCCCCGAGGAATCCCAAGCTGACAATGGCACCGGTGTGGCTGGTATACCACCATCTGATTAGCCCTAATCAACCACAAATCTATGTCCTCCCTGGTTTGAGCTCTGAATTCAATAGTCCTCATAAAGAGTGCCCTCACTATGAAATCATCCATTACCAGATAGGCCAAATAATCTCTCCACGCATCTCTGCTTTTCAAGTGTGCTGTCATACACTTGATCTCATCCTCTAGCTCATACCATGCCCCGTTGCAGTGCACCGAACTTCGAAGGAAGATTCTGGAGGGGGTAGGTTGCTTGTCAGCAAAATCAAACATTAAATGAGCCTCCATCCATACCTGAAGCAAGAACAAGCTCCCGCATGTGCGTCCGCCTAGGCTCATTGTGGTGAGCGAGCTGTACAGGTGTGCCAACACTGTAGGGGCAAGTGACTGCCCGTGCCACAGCAGAGTTAGGATTCCCACATGCTCGTAAAGGATGAAGTCGCCACTCGTTGGGAACAGGAAAACACCAGCCAGGCAGACTATCAGTCCTCGAGTCGCCCTCTCTCTGCCAATCTCCTTCGCATGCTGGATCAGCCACCAGGCCAGTCGGTCTAAGAAGATCTCGTGCTTGTTCGTCATCCTCAGTACCTCCTTCTTGTCTCGTACGATGTCCGCAAGAATCTCTTCCCACGGGAGGAGAGGAGTTGCTGCATCATACTCCAAACATTGTCTCCACCCCAAGAACAACTCCACCTTCTCTAGCAGCACACTCGCCTCGAACGCCTGGAACACAAAAGTGTGCGTGTGTGGATGCCACCGTTCCACCAGCGCTCCCAGAGCATCAAACCCCCACCACATCTCCTTCATGTTCTTCGCCAGTACCACCATGAAGCTCAGATTCCACACTCCGATGTAGCTTCACATGTCTAGAGTGATGGCGTTCATCAAATTCATGAGCCAAGAGAAGGCTCGTACCTGGCCTTGGCTCGGGAATGAGGGCACCTCCTGCACAAGGGGGTGCTATAAGGGAGAGGTTTGGGGGCGTTTTCAGTTCTTAAAAAAGCAAAAATGAGCATCACTTACCTCCCCATTGGCCAATCTAGTGCTCAGATGTCCCGGAACCTCGCTCAGGATCCCCGGGTTCATGCTTGTGGACTGTCCAGTCGATGAAGAGGCCATTTCGTTGCTTCAAATCCTCTCCAAAGTCTTTGGTTCGCAGTAGGAATAGAGAGGGATGGAGGTAGAAGATGGGAGAGTCCCTATGGACTCCTACCACCTATGTTTTCGGCCTGATCCGCTGGCCAATAGACGTCCAGATCGGTTGACGTCAGTGTCTGGTTAGCGGCAATATGTGTTGCCGTTAACTGGTATCTGGCGGCCATCGATGTGGACGTTTACTCCCCAGAAATTTTTAAAAGTCATATTTTTCATATGGCCATTATCCTTTATCTTGTGCTTCAAGTTGTTTTGCAGATATTTTAAGCACAAGCCGCACTTCAGATTCGGAACGTTCATGCAACCTTGAGCGTTACAGGTATGTCTAACATAGGACCCCACCAGAGGCGAATAATTTGGCGACCGTGAACCCTGAGTTCCCCTTTACCAAAAACTGTGATGGGTTTTCGATCTCTCAGTTATTCGTATGGCCTTTAGAATTTTCCTCTGGTTCTAACTTGCATTTTTTAGATAGGCAACCCACACCAGCATGCATTTTGGTCTTCACTGCTAACATTTTCTCACTGACTCAAAAAAAAATGGTGATTTTCCTCGATTGCTCCATGTCTCCCCGAGCTCAGGTAGCCTACTAGGTCAGCATCTTTCTTGAACGTCCATGCTTGATATCAGATTTTTGTTGTCCATTTTCCAAGTTGTCCCACCGTGACTTTCACAAACAGTCAAGAAGCCTTATTGAGTTCATTTGAGCTTTCTCCAGTCGCGAGCTTAATTCCGGACTTCAGGCTTTCCGAACGTTGATTCCAGTTAGAATCTTTTGATAATCTTTTGAGAGATCAACCAACTCCTTGTCTCCACGACCTCCTAAATTTGGGATAGACGTCCTGATTAGGAGAGTGAGCCCACGAGCTCCGGTTATGAGACTCTCCTGATTCAACCATCATATTACAACTCCTTTGACTTAGACATACCAGAAACTAGTCAAAGTTCGACACGGCTATGCCAGGGACCCTACCGTTGGGTTGCAGTTGTAGTTACACGGGTAGATCACTCTTCCTCTTACCCACATTTGTCTCTCAAACGATTCGTCACTTGTTTCTAGCCTAACTCATTCATTTGGCTTGCTAGATTTCCTATCCTCGGAGATGGCCCTTCCATTAAATCTTCGCGTCCTTTGTTTACCGAGACACCAACCTTTCAGCCCGCTCTACTCCCTTGCAAGACCGGATGTCTCGGAGGGGCATTTGTAGACGCGAGATTTGGCCCATCCCCGCGTGGCTCTTTAGCCCAATAAGGCCCGTTTGACCTTTTGTTGAATTGCCTCGGATGCCATGTAGACGGCAGCATCGATGGCCGCCGACTACATGTTGATGGCAAGCACCCTGGACGTTGACCCCGATTGGCGTCCGCATCTCTGGACGTCTGCATGGTGTTGGCGGCAGGATCGGTTGACGTCAACCTGGTTTACTTGGTCTGCGCAACTACCCCGAGAATCTAGCCCACTTGCGCCATTCTCTCACCCACGCACCGCATGGGGCCGTTCCCAACGGGCATATTGGCCACCATGGCACCCCCTTGACCCAGTAAAAATCCTACTTGGCCTCTCCTCATTGGTTGGAGCCTTTATGCATGGATTTCCAAGTGTGTGAAGTGTGTTTCTTCACACTAAGCATCCAAAGCTCACAAGCTCCAACCCCACTGCCTATTTAACTCCCTCTCTGGCCTTCTAAGAGGGAGAGGAGAGGCTGGACGTCCACATGTTACCCTTTTGAGAGAGGATAGAGAAAGTTGCACCCTACCTTCCATCACTCATCCTCTTGCTTCTCTCAACACTTGGGATGTCTAGGAGGGTTCTTTTGGAGCTCGAGGAGCCCTGCAAGGAGTCTTCAACGCCTGCAAACGAGGATCAACTCTCCCTCTTCCTCTCTTTCCTTTTTACTTACTTTAGTATTTGCATGTTGCACACACCTTCCCACACACTCTAGGCACGTAGGCCACTTCCCTACACACCTAGAAAGGGGTTTCCCAACCAAAAACGGAGGGAAGAAGGGTGGTCATAGCACTTGGCCACCGCTCTTCTCAAGTCCGCATCCGGTATGGGACGTTCCTTTTGGGCTGTTATTTTCGTTTTCTGAGCATTCACTACTCTTCTTTTAGGCTAATAGAGTCTCTTTCTATGGCAGGAACGATCTGTAGAAGACCGAGGAGCTCTTCTCCTTTGGCCGGCCAAAGGGGGAGCAGTTGAAGCCCCATCTCCATCCGCTTCGCGAGGTTGCTGCACCGACGCGATCACATCACTCCTTGGGCACAGGTAAGGCCTTGGCGATCACAAACTCCCTTTCTCTTTGCTGGTTTTCTTTGTTTCCTCTCTAGTCAACCTAATCAACCGGAGAGTCAACGGGGTCAACCAACAACCCAATATCGCCAACGAGAGAACAGCGACGTCCACGAGCAATTGGAGAACCCCACAGTCGACCGCGGAACGGCGCGTGAAACGGATCGCTCACAATGGAGACCTACCTATCGGGCCTTGAGGGTTACTTACTGCACCTACTTGCTCATTGGTTTGGATCCCCTCGGTGACTGGGCCTTGAGGCTTCTTGGTGTAACGGGACTTAGGGGTCTCAAACATAGAGTGTATTGGCGAGTCCTTGAGTTGGGTTTGAATGAAACGGGCTCGGCTGTATAGCTGGTGCATGGTAGTAATGTCATTCATGGCTAAGATGGCTCGGTAGGTTGGTGTAGCATTGGAGATCAATAGCTTGACTTTCTCCTCCTTCGACATGGGGCAGCGGACCTTGGCGACCAGTGAACGCCACCAGTCAGCATAAGTTGAAAGCTCCTCTTCGGGCTTCATCTTTTCAGCTACCAGATCTACAAAAGAGTATTCGGGTCCGACCCGATCTTGAAACTGCTGTAGAAACCTTTCTTGAACAATCTGGATATCCTCGGCTTCCTCTGGGGGCAAAGAATAAAACGATTCCAGAGCTAGACCATCTAAAGATTTTCTGAACAAGTATGCCATGAGGTGGCGGTCATACTTATGCGGTGCAGATTCATAAACAAAATCCTTTAAATGAACATATGGGTCCCCTACCCCAGAGTATTTCCGGTAAACAGGGAGCTCTGACTGGGGTGGTACCCGGAGGTACTGGAATGATGAGAGAGCAATGTCAGCTATCTTTCGCAGGTCGATCGGCCTCCTGAGGTCATGATGTTCCTTTTTCATAACAGCCCACTCTGCAAGGAAGTCGGAGGGGGGCTGGACATGGTGTGTAGGAACGATGGAGCAGGGTTGCTCAAAATTATGGGACCTCTCACGTGGAAAGGAGGCAGGTTCGGCTGTATAATATGCGGAGGTTGGAGGGGATCGAGGCCGGACCTCTCGTGCAGGAAGATAGCTTTGTTCTGAGAAATGGATGGCCCGAGGATGGAGGGGTGTAGGATCTGCCCCTGAGGAAGAGAGGTGGGGTGCTGAGGCAACATGGGCGGAGGGGACCGCCGGCTGAGCTGAATTACGAGCATATGGAGACAAGGGTTGCTTGCCCTTGGCAGCAGCTATGAACTCTCGAACTTGCTCCGGAGTCAGATGAGGAAGTAGTTGACTGAATTGCGAATGGGGGTCATCTCCCCCTGGAGGAGAAGGAGGACGGGATTGACGCTCAATAATGAGAGGAGCTCGAACATGCCCCAGGAGTGCGGCCGTTGAGGGTTGGGCCACCTCCTCGAGCAGCCCGATAGGCAGGACATCGTCGGCAAGGACCCGGAATTGGCCCATGTCGAACAAAGGATTATGATATAATACAAGGATCGGAGGGGACTGACTCGATTTCCCTAAACAATGATGCATGCACCCCCGAAACAAAAAGGGGCGGAAACTGACAACACCTAGATTCTAGCACAGCAAGAAAGACTGAGATGAGGAGGGATGAACCGAAGCACTCAAGTTGTCATGATTAATGCACAAATTTCTTAAAGTTCACACTTGACCTTTCAATAAATTGATTAAAAGGATATCACTCGGCCAAATGGACCCTAACAGGTAAGAACTCGAGTCCTCCGGTGTAGCTAAGGATGGCACACACTCATATACGTAGGGTGGCTCGGACTAAGGGCGTGACGGGTACAACCGGCCCGGTGAACCGTAATGTGCATACGGTCACGAGGACTTCCGGAGGTCCTTGGAAGGTGGGCTTGAGTCAGCCTACGAGTGCTCGTAGGTGAGAGGGCTCACTCAACCAAGGGGGAACCTGAACAAATGGGACGAGTAGCGTATGCAAGGGACTAAGCCCAAAATGTGTGCACAAGTGATAAAAAAAAACAAAGCAGGGTGAACAAATAGTTCTCGGGCAGAGTCGCGATAGCCGTACAGAGCCCCGAGAACAAAGAAAGTCACCAAACCAGACTCACACAGACTACCCTAAGAGGGCATAAAAGCACAAAAACACTAAACTAATACAGAATAAATTAGGAAGCACTCAGAAGCCAGTTCATGGATCAAGACATTAACATACAAAGCATACCTGGTAACGCGACGCCTACCCTCGACGCTACCGGATCACGTCTGTGCGCCACGCCGCGACAGAGCCCAAAAACTTTCAAGTAAAAAAATAAAAGGAAAATCTGAACCTTAATACGATTCTAACATCCAGAAACATGACAGTACATGGTACAGGAAAATAGAACAGGGATGCATGATCTCATAGAAACAAGCTAAGACAGATATGAGAAGAAAAGCACTGACCTTCTAACGCGTCCTTGTAGGGCAACGCGATATTATCGCGTTACCGCGATGCGACGCGACAAGAATCGAGCGCCAAAAAATGTAGAAAACAAGGAACAAAAGACTAACAGGGCACCAAAAGAACAAACAAGGAATAAAACATGGCAGGCAAACAAACTAAATCCACGAGGGTATCACTGAAGGTTCCACTGTGATCGCCAAAAGGTGTAATCACGGGGATTGTGCCCCCCCTCAACACGCAAACACGTATTAAATCTAATAGCATGAAAAGAGGAATGTGATCGCCACCTAGATAGTTGCCTAATGAAAGAAACGATGTGGGCTAACTACGCTAGGAAAAGGAAAGAGAACAGAAATGGACCTGGTGTCGCGGCAGGGTTACCTGTCGTGACGACACTGATAACGCGTCGCCCTTGGAGGACGCGTCTTCTTGTCGCGTCGCCCTCCACCGTCGCGTTCTCTTCTGTGCGGGAGATGATGGATGGGACCTTCTTCCCGTCCTCCAGCCGGCTGGAGAACAAGAGCTCCTCGTGGAAAAGCTTGGGGTGCCTGCCAAAACAAAGAAGAAACAAGAAAAAGCCCTATTAGAACATGATAAGTGTAGTATTTATTCTAAAAATGAAGGGAAACGAACTAACATGAAGGGAACGAACCTGGGGGGGTTTTTTAACCCCTTGGGTGTGTGGAAATCGTGGGTGAAAAATGGATGCAACCTATCTAGAAAATAAATGAAATGCATGAAGAAATGAAGAAAAAGGAAAGGGGGAGAGGATGAGCCCCATAAGGGTGACTCCCTGGCTTGATGATTGTCCCAAATGTTGTGCAAAGGCTTCAGGGAAGTGTTGGAGTCGCCATTCACACGTTCCACCCTCCGTTGATGAAGGAATGAGTAGCTTTTTGTGGAGTGGGATGTGTGGGAAAAGTGGAAAATGGGAGGGCTACGGGTCTAAGTGTAGGTCAAAGGAGATTTTGGCAGCCCTTCGGGGTGAAAAATGAGGCTCCCCGTCCATGAGGAGAAGGCCTTGGTTACATAGACCCTTGAGAGAGAAAATCCCATAATAATTAAAATGAGTGATAAATATCAGCCAAAATCGCATGGGAGAGTCCTTGGGGTCCTCAAGAGAGTCCCTAGGGCCCAAATCTCGCCCAAGGGGTTGAGATATTCCCTAGGGATAAAGATACACCCATGGGAGGATAAATAGGAGGTGGTTGCGGAGGCCTACATGTGCAGCTGCTATCGCGGCGTATCGTAGGGCCGCGACATAGAGACGTGACGGGGCGGGGCGACGCGATAGTGTGCCCACGTGCATGGATAATGCATGGGCTGTCGCGGCGGCTTGCATCGACGCGACACCAAGACGCGGAGCTACGATGCGTCGCGACTATGAAATTGAATAATGGTGAATTATCAACCAACCACATGAAAGGATAAGAGTTATTGATGCTTAAGGACTCTCTCAAATTGATAATGGGCGGGATTTCAAGGCAATTTAAATTGTTAATGGGCTCAAAACAAGGCTAATGATGGCTCAAGGTGAGTGACCAATTAGGGGCCCACTAAGGTGACAAGAAATGTGGTTCAACCCACTAGCTGGATCCGGGTGTCTACACAGGGTAGCTCCACTAGATCCCCAAAGCATGGCAGTGGCACTAAAGACTACGTATATAGTGGAATCTGAGTTTATAGAGTATATGAAAAACAAAGAAACTAATGGAGGGAAGAAGAAAAATCTGTATACCAAGGAAATGAAAGGTTGATCCAACCACTCAGCAGGGAGAACAGAAAAAGAGTTGGCCTGTGTGTGTGTAATGTAGAGGGAAACACCCAGATGATGAATGCTGGAAAGTAGCAGGAAAAGGTTTTGGATGTGGTCAGAAAGGGCATATGATTAAGGACTACCCACTCAAAACAGACCAGTCAAAAACACAAAAGCCACAACCCTACTTTCAGCAAGCCCCAAGACAACCACCCAAAGGACCAGCTAGAGTCTTTGCCTTGACAAAGGAAGAAGCTCAAGACACCCCCACTGTAGCTGAAGGTATTCTCCTGACTAAAAATATGTATGCTAGAGTGTTATTTGACCCTAGAGCAACTCACTCTTTTATTTCTCAGATGTTTGTTAATTCTATATCTCAGAAATCAGAACAATTAGTAGAAGGTATGGTACTTGATTGTCCTACTGGTCAAATAGCTATTCTTACCTCTGTCATCCCTGAAATAAACCTGAAAATAGGAGAGCATGAACTTATAGCATATGTATATGTATTGGATAACATGCAAGATTTTGACATAATATTGGGAATGGATTGGTTAGTAGAAAATCATGCATTATTAGATTGCCATAAGAAAGTTTTAACATTTAAAAGGCCAGGATTAGAAGATTTTAGTTATAGATGTCCAAAGGTTAATGGAAACAAGAAGACTATATCAGCACTTAAAGCCATTAAATGGCTGAGAAACGGTTGTCAAGGTTATCTAGCAAGTGTAAAGGCCATGTCAAATGAGCATAAACAGATATCAATTCAAGATATTGATGTTGTAAAGGAATTTTCAGAAGTTTTTCCTGATGATTTATCTAGATTACCTCCAAGTAGAGAAATTGATTTTTCTATTGAACTTTTGCCTGGAACTTTACCCATATCCATAGCTCCTTAAAGAATGGCACCAGCCAAGTTGACAGAATTAAAGAAACAGTTGCAAGATTTATTAGACAAAGGTTATTAGACCTATTGTGTCACCATGATGAGCTCCGGTATTGTTTGTAAGAAAGAAAGATGGATCGCTCAGATTATGTATTGATTATAGAAAGTTGAACTAAGTCACAATCAAGAACAAATATCCATTACCTAGAATTGATGATTTATTTGATCAACTTCGGTATGCCACAATATTCTCTAAGATCGATTTAAGGTCTGGATACCATCAATTGAGAGTTAAAGAAGATGACATCCCCAAGACTGCATTTAGAACCAAATATCGACCCTATGAGTTTTTAGTACTACCTTTTGGATTGACCAATGCACCTGCGGTATTTATGGACTTAATGAACAGGGTATTCCAGCCATATTTGGATAATTTTGTGGTGGTATTTATAGATGATGTGTTGATATATTCATCTAATGAAGAAGAACACAAGAAACATTTGAGAATTGTACTACAAACCTTAAGAAAACATTAGTTATATGCTAAGTTAAGTAAATGTGAGTTCTGGCTCAAGGAAGTGAACTTTTTAGCCCATGTGATTTCTGGAAAAGGTGTGGCAGTAGACCCAAGTAAAATTGAAGCAATTCTGAATTGGGAAAGACCCAAGAATCCATCAGAAATCCAAAGTTTCTTGGGATTAGCTGGTTACTATAGGAGATTTATTAAAGATTTTTCTTCTATAGCTACGCCTTTGACTCAGTTAACTAGAAAAGAGACACCTTTTGTGTGGAATGAGAAATGTGAGGCCAGTTTTCAGGAATTAAAAGGGAAGCTTACCACAGCTCCAGTTCTTACTTTACCTCAAGGATCGGGAGGATTTATAGTGTATACGGATGCATCTCAAAGAGGAATTGGATGTGTGTTTATGCAGCATGGAAAAGTGGTAGTATATGCTTCTAAACTAATGAACGATCATGAAAGGAATTATCCAGCCCATGACTTAGAATTAGCTACAATTATACATGCTTTGAAGATTTGGCGTCATTATTTATATGGAGAACATTTTGAAGTTTATACTGACCGTAAGAGTTTAAAGTACATATTTTCACAAAAGGAACTGAATCTAAGATAAAGGAGATGGTTAGAATTTTTGAAGGATTATGATTTTACAGTAAATTACCATTCGGGTAAAGCTAACGTGGTAGCTGATGCTTTGAGCAGGAAGAAATTAGGGGTGCTACAATTACACCAACAATGGAAAAAAATGGCAGATCTGATTGATTACTCACCAAGGTATGGTGCAGAAAATTTGGTACTGGCACAATTGACAGTAAGGTCAATATTACTAGATAAAATTGGTGAAGCACAAAACCAAGATAAAAAAATAAAAGACATGGTAAACAAACCAAGATACATCAGAGATAGTCAAGGAATGATCAAGTTTTAAAATAGAATATGTGTACTAGAAAATGAAGATATTAAAAGGAAATTATTGAAGGAAGGGCACAAATCTCAGTATTCGATCCATCCTGATAGTTCTAACATGTATCAAAATCTAAAAAAGCAATTTTGGTGGCATGGAATGAAAAAGGACATAGCAGAATTTGTGAGTAGGTGTTTAACATGCCAACAAATAAAAGCTGACACCAGAAGCCAACTCCACTTATGCAACTAATCGAAATTCCAGTATGGAAGTGGGAGCAGATAACTATGGATTTTGTAATGGGTTTGCCAAAGACAAGGAAAAAGCAAGATGCTATTTGGGTAATTATGGATAGACTAACTAAATCAGCTTATTTTCTAGCAATTACAAAGACTCAATCATTGGAAGATTTGGCTCAATTATATATAAAAGAAATAGTGAGACTTCATGGAATTCCCTTGTCAATTATTTTAGATAAAGATTCAAGGTTCATTGCTAGATTTTGGAAAAGTATGCAAGCAGCCATGGGTACACAATTAAGATTTAGTTTAGCATATCATCCACAAACTGATGGCCAATCAGAAAGAACTATCAGAACACTAGAAGACATGCTGAGAGCCTATAGTTTGGATTCACGTGGCAGTTGGGATGATTACTTACCCTTAATTGAGTTTGCATACAATAATAGTTACCATACGAGTATTGGGATGGCACCATATGAGGCATTATATGGTAGACCCTGTAGATCACCCCTCTACTGGGCAGAAGTGGGAGAAAAGAATCTCATTGGGCCAGAAATAATTCAGAACTACTCAGAGAAGATTAAATTAATCAGGAAGAGCTTGCTAATAGCTCAAGACAGACAGAAAAAGTATGCTGATAAGAGAAGGAGACCACTGGAGTTTAATGTAGGTGATAATGTATTTCTAAGGATCTCTCCAACCAAAGGTATCATGAGATTTGGTACAAAAAGGAAAGCTCAGTCCAAGATATGTAGGGCCTTTTGAAATATTGCAGAGAATAGGAGAAGTAGCATATCAATTAGCTCTACCGCCCTCTTGGTCACACATTCATAATGTGTTTCACATATCCATGCTGAGAAAATACATAATGGATCCTTCACATATAATCAGTTATGAAGATGTCGAGGTACATTCAAATTTAACCGTACAGGAGGAACCCGTGAAGATATTGGACAGGAAAGAACGAGTTCTCAGAAACAAAGCAGTTTCTATGGTAAAAATTTTATGGAGAAATGCACTCATGGAAGAAGAAACGTGGGAGTTGGAGCAGGAAATGAAAGAAACGTATCCACAATTATTCGGAAAGTAGATTTTGCCAATTTCGAGGATGAAATTTATTTTAACAGGGGGAGAAATGTAATATCCTCAAATTTTAAACATCATGATTTACTTAGTAAATTTTATTTATGCAAATCAATTAGTCTTAAATTGAGATATTTAGAATTAAAAGTGTAATTAGGACACATTATCATTTACCAGTACCACTTTCGGTAGGGCGTATCTCGACAGGGTGACACTGGATTTTGAAATAAAAAATTTAATTCTAAGACCACCATAATTCTCAAAAAAATGTGCTGACTCTGAAAATAAATATCCTGAATTATTGACGTACGGATATTAAGATTAAGTCGACAAAATGATTTTCGGGATAATTTTTGCTAGATGAAAAATAAATTCTAAAATTTAAACTAAAATCACCATAATTTGTAACACCTTCCTATTAGTCTATGGTTGAAATTTCAACATAAATGGACATCATTTGGTTATAAAAATATAAGGACAAATGGGCCAGCTGAATTATCAACCATTTATGGTAACTAATTTTCTTGGAATTATGGGTTGCTTACGTGCTGGGAGTTGGGTGAGCCATGTCACCTAGATTGAAGCATACACGTTTTACCATATGCGTAAGTTGGGGAAACCATGCAGGGTTAACGTGGCCTTGGGTGGTTTAGAAGCTCTCTTACCCCGACACATGCATGGCCGACGTGCCAAGCATGCAAGGGGGTTGAGAGCTTATATAAGCCTCTCCTTCAGCCCTTCGTAGGAGCTTTTGCACCCCTGCTCTTGCTGCTCCTGTTGTTGTTGTACTTGCACCCTTGTGTGGGAAAGTTGCTGTTGGAACCATTGTTACTGTTGATGCTACTACTTCTACTTCTTATGTCGTAGCTGCTCTTGCTGTGGTTGTTGCTCCTACTCCTGTTGCAACTGTGTTTGCAACCTTGCCGTCTCCTTCCTCCTACTGGTTGTGGGTTTCTTGTTAAGAGGAAGTGAAGGTTTCATCCTTTAAATCAGGTAGGTTTCTCTCTTCTTTTCTTAATCCTTATCTCTGACCTTTCCCAAAGAGTTCATGATCACCTATATACTTGCATTTAAACTTGTTAATCCTCTTTTGAACTGTGTATCCATCCTTTGATATCGTGTTTTAGTATGTGTGTCAGTAGGTTCCTTTCCCTGATTCCTCTCCAATCTTCTTCTTTCTGGTTAAGATGTCCAAGTTTAGGCATTAGATCATGTTCACACTACCACTGATTCTGGAAACATCATTAGAATTGTGTTTCTATTCCCTGTGATCATGCTTTAGTTAATATTCATATTACTCCAAGCATGTTGATGGAAACCCTCTATTTGTTGCAAGAGAATGTGTTTTGGAAGAGTTATCTTTTCAACTATCATCTTATCATAGGTGTATATGCCACTGTATGTCCTTGTTTTCCCATTTGATTTTCCTCATATAAGTAGTTCTTAGAACTGTGTACAAGATTCCCCTTAACGTTGTTAAGTATGTATGGGTTCATAGGAACATTCAAAAGACTCTTTAGAGTTGTGTAGATCTATTTCTGGAAGCTGGACTTGCGGCTGTCGACAGTTAGAACTCATCTGTCGACAGGCGTCAAGCTTCCAGAACCAAAACTTCTGAAAAATCAGTAGCTGTCGATAGATAGCTCTCATCTCTCGACAGACGACCCTGACCTGTCGACAGATGACCCTTGCCTGTCCATAGGCACAGTCCAAATTCCAGAAACATGGTTCTGGAAACCAGTACCGGTCGACAGCTACCTTCTGGCTATCGACACATGCTGTCCTGTTGTATTTTCAGCACCAATTCTTGTCCCATCCTCTGAAGACTCACTATACTATTGACCCAATGAGTTGTTTATCTCATTTTCTTGGACTCTAAACTACTTTATCACCAAGATGATTTGGTTAATCATCAATTAAATTGTCTTTGAATTTCTATTCCTATTGTGCTAATGAAATATAACTTATGATCTGAAGACAGTTCTCTCTTCAAAGAGGGAATTAGGATCACCTATGGTAGCACCAGTCACTTGTGATCAGTTGTGGACGATAGTTTGTAGGTAAATCCAAGTCAATGGTCTGATGATGGTGGGTAATAAACCCCGTTCTTGTGCAATGAACAAGATATAAGGTGCTGGAATTGCCTAGGCATTGAGGATGTAATTACGTTATTTATTAACCACTTGAGAGCAGTATGATGCATGTCGAATTCGTTTCTGAATCAAGTTATGATCTGAATTTTAAAAGACATATATGACCCTTGTTCTGAAATTCGTTTGAGCCGTTATGAAATCAAATTTGGCTATATGTTCCTATTAAGTATGTAGTTCATGAGCAAATATGTACTGATCCATATACGCTTACTTTCACCTACTGAGTCCTCTGACTCATGCTTTTGTTTCCTCCACCCCCCTTTCAGATTGAAGGTGAGTGCAATCTCAGCTACAGATGATTCACAATTCCTCTACTGATGAAGAAGACATGAAGAAGAATAGCATAGTTTTAGTAGTTTTTTTAGGGTTTTTTTTGTATTCTTAAAGTCTAGAGAGAGAAAGCTTGACTTGATGTAATTAATGGGTGATAGTACCTAATTACTCTGTTAATGTATAGTACTTCCAAAGATGCCTTTGCGGAATGGTTTGCCGGTCTTGTGCATTACACGGATTTGTCTACCCATAACAAAATTTGTCAGCATAACCCCTCTTCCGATCAAAAGTTATGTGATATGTATATGTATGGGTGCGGTCGAAAGAGGGTGTTACATAACCAACCTCTGGTGGCCCTTCCATAAATGTGACTAATACAGACATCCCGTTTTGGAAATGTGACCAACTACCCCATCGCGATTCAAAGACCGTTTTCATCGGTGTGCGTCTGCATGCGTGCCACGTGTCGCATGTAGGGGCGTCACATTTTAATTGTGACGGCCATGCTTGTCGTGATTTAAACGTGAAGGCACGACCCATCACGATTCTGACTGTGAATTGTGTTGGCTGGACCCTAGCCAAGCAATGCAGGAAACACTGCTCAGCTGAGGGAGGAATTGCTGTGGAGGAATTTCAGGCGATTGGAGTTTGAGGCATGCAGATTGTCGTGTTACCATTGCGAGGAGGTTGTTCAGAGTGTGGGAAAATGCCAGGGCAATGCCGTTCTTCACGTTATTCGTGTTCCTCATGTGGTAGAGGAATTCTACTCAATTTTGGTTTAAATGGATCTTGATTAAGGTGTTAATGCATGGGATGGGTTAAATTGACTAGCAAGCATGTGTAGGCTTTTATTTGAATGCAAATACCCATGTTTTATCGCTATACAGAGTGGTTTATATGATTTTCGGAGATGGGGTTTGGCTGTGGTTTCTTGACTGAAAAGGCGATGGAACCAGTCGTCGCTGTAGACACCCATTTTTGACCCATAAGTCGAGCCAAATTCCTTGTCATATCATTAATGCCCCACGTTGGCTCATCATTGCCAAGCTGGCTTTCTCTGATTATGACATCCTTCTCATCAATTCATCGCCCTGGTGGGGCACCTTCCTGGTCAAAAGCAATCCTCTTCATATCATTTCATAGCCCTCTGTGTCAAGAGTCTGGCGTTTCAAACCACATGTCATTCTGATGCCTGCGCATGGAGATCGAACATTTTGCATGGTCACATGCTGGAAGGTCCTTGAAGGCGACAACCTTTCTGTCGCGTCCAAAAAGGCAACACATCAATACGTCGGGTTCATAAATTGGCATTTTATTCCCTGAAAAATCACCAAAAATAACTTGAAAGCCCTTCCTTGTAAGGAAGGCGACGTATCGAGGCGTCGCCACCTTGGTAGCGACCAGGAGGCCGTCACTTTCTGGACCTCATGTAGACAGTCCTTTCCGAGCATGACTTGGATACTTGCCATACATGGATATTCCCTCTTTTGGTCGACCAAATCACATCCAAATCCTTCCAAAACTTGAAGAGACCTTCCTTAGACCCTCCTTTCCGAGTCCCAATCACCCAAGCGCAGCCATACCTACCCAAACCTGGACTCTTGCCCATTATTCCTCTCACAGCCCTTCCAAAAATAATCACCTATAAGTCTCTTGATACTGCACCTTTTTGAGGAGGACCTGTGTCTGCTGCTTCCCCTGCAAGAGAGCTTCAACTCCGAAGAAGAGAGCTTCCCCTCCAGACGACCAGGAAGTGCCCTCCAGGGCGTTCTCCCACCGGCTATCCTCTCTCTCCCATCTTTCCTTCACCTTTTCTCTTCATTCATGCATGCTTAGATCGTTTCTTTTCGTAGTTTTGCATTAGATCAGACACCACACACCATTTTTAAACACCCAAAGGGGTCAAAACCCCTCCCACGTGAGTTCCCTCCATTATGGTGCATGTTTACTTGTTTTCTCTTGAATAGATGCTTCATGCACAAATTTCTAATGGGTTTTCTTGATGTTTCCATGACTTTGGAAGGTGTTTGAAGACAAGGGAATTGTGAGGCTCTTGCCCCTTGGCTGGCTAAGGAGCAAGAAGAAAGAACCTGCAACTTCCATCCACTGAAGAAGAAGGTGACCCCAAGGCTGTCACGACCAAGAAGGCGCCGCTCTTCACGTCGCGTTCAGGTAAGAGGGAGGCGACCACCATCTTGTCTCTTTCCCAGGAGAAGGTACGCCCTGTCTCTTCTTTTCCTTTTCCAAAGTAGTCAGCCGCCTCTTCATCCACACATCCTTTGGCGACTACATTGGTGGTGATCACGGTACGTTTTCCTATCCTTCATACATACACTTTTTGGGGAGCAAATCTAGTGATTACACCTTTTGGCGATCACGGTGGGACCTCTAGTACCCATCACACTTGTTCATATCTTTCCCTGCCTTTCCTCTTCGTTTATGTATGTGGTGTTCTTTTAGTTTTCTTTTTTCATTCATTTTCTTTGAGTTTTTGAGTTCTGCTACTCTGCGTGAGAAGGCGACAATCAAGGAGTCGCGATCAAAGTAGCGACGAGGAGTAAGTCACGATCAGGTTAGTACACAGTGCCCTCCTCGTTCCTTTCTTGCGTTCTGTGGTGCTGTGAGGAAAAGTGAAGTCCAAAAGTGTCGCGATAAAGGAGACGACGGGAAACGCATCGCGATCAGGTGCGTCCTCTACCCTTACACTCGTTTTCATTATTCCTATGTGTCTGTTGAGAAAGCGACGCGGCTCTTGTCGCGATAAAGGAGGCAACAGGGAGGTCGTCGCGACTAGGTCAGTATTCCTGATTTTGCTCTTCTTTGAAATTTGGGTTCATTTTACATACTCCATCTGTGTTTCAAATCATATCATGCCTACTCCATGCTCTTGAGAGTCTGTCAGTCTTGTTTGCTATAGGTTTTCTTTGATCTCCGTGCATAATTAGGATTGTCCTGCTCTCTGTCCACTACGAAGAGGAAAGCGACTGGCCTCTTGTCGCGATCTTGGTCGCGACAGGTTACCGGTCGTCCTCTGCTTCTGAGAGCAAGTCGGCCTAATTTCTGTTTTGTTAGCATTAGGTTAGAATTTGCATGCGCTCTGGTGCACATAGGATCTGCATACACATTTCATATTCGTAGTATAGGTTGTCCTCCTCAGTGACGCCCCCTCTCTTGGCCACATACTCCTTGTGTCCGACTTGAGCACTCGCTTGAGGGCCTCTGTAAGTCCCCGCTGGCCGTGGATTCCCACACGGCCGCCGGGCTGGTTGTACCTGTTGCCACCAAGACTCTAGGCTCATTCATTTGGCAAGATTGAGAAATCCTAGTCATACCCTAAGTTGGAAGCCTTCTCCCATTAGGAAACCTTCCTCCTGGAGAGAACTTGCTAAAAGAATCAACTCATTAAAAGGCAAACTTGAACCAAATAAAAGAAATCATCATCATTGCCAACTGCTTGCTTTAGGTGAGACGTTTTCTCTTTCCTTTTGTTTGCATAGGATTGTCTATTTAGGAAACTATGCGTCTGTCTAAGTTAGGTTTGTCTCTTAAGTCTGGACAGGCTTTCCTCATTTTGGCACACCCACCTGCAAAGTATGGAATCATATCTGAACCCAATCTATGATGAGAATCAGGACACTACCTTCTACACCTCTCTGGACTACGAGGAATCCCTTCCTCATGATCTCTTTGGGGAGTCGACCCGCCCCTGGGTCGCCGTAGTCCATGCTATCGAGAACCACCATCCCGACGATGGTGGCCCATCTCAAACCATCCATCCCCCTCAGTCAGACAATCAAGCCACTCAGCTCCTACGCTTAATTCCCCAGCTTGATCAGTCCCAGATTCAAACCCTCATGACGGCCCTCAAAGGGAAGGCCGCTTCTTCACCCTCACCCAGAGCGGGCGCATCACGCCCCATAGCAGCTACCTCCGGCCCCCAAGTCATCATGGGACAAGCCGACAACACCCCCATCCGACCGCGGGCCATTCAGTTCACTCCCTTCGAATCTGATCACTACCATCCACGTGAGCCGAAGCTCCGGTCTCCTACATACCATCCATGCTACTCACCCCATCCTCCTGAGCCACGCGCCAGGCCAGCGTCACTTGCCTCCTCTTTATATGCTCAACCGTCTGCCACTCTACACATGATGTCCGAATGGGCATCCATCAAGAAAGAAATCCAAGAACTTCGCAAGCAAGCCGACCCTAGGCAGCACCACGACGTGCACATGCCAAATTTCAATGGCCTATGGGTCCCCTCTCCATCCAAACTGCCAAAGTACCACAAGTATAATGGCTCAGGCAATCCATATATTCAAGTCAAAGACTTCATCTATGAGTCTGCACCCTACCAGCATGATCGCCGTCTAATGGCCTACCTATTCTGCCGGTCGCTGGACGGGCACGCTTTGGATTAGTTCTACTCCCTGTTACCCGAGGACGTGGAGGACTTCTCTATTGTGAAGGCCAAGTTCCTCGAACAATTCCAAGACAGGGTTGGGCCCGAATACTCTCTCACGGACCTCATGGCCGAAAAGATGAAGCCGGATGAGGATTTTGCCACATACGTCGACAGGTGGAGGCAAATGGCCACACGGGTCCTGGGGTACCTTCCGGAGGGAGAGAAGGTGAAGATCATCATTGCCAATGCAACCCCTGCCTATAGAAACATCCTAGCGATGAATGACATCAACACTATGCATCAACTCTACAGCCGGGCCCAGTTTATCCAGACTCAGCTCAAAGATTCTCTGATCCTTTCTATGTTCAAACCCCAGAAGCCCCGGTTCCAGAGAAAGCCTCAGGGGCTAGTCACCGAAGGAGTCCAAGTGAACAAGCAGGTGAGCACGTTCAACCCTGCCGGCCAGAACCAAAACCGCCAACCTTACACTGCCCAGGGTTAGAACCCTACCAATCCACCACAAGGGCAACAACAGCGCCAATACAACCAAGTGCCACCTCCCGATGGCTCTCAACAAAGGCGTCCTTTAGGTCCAAGAAGAACTCACTACCTGCCACTCCCGGAGACACTCTCCGACATATTCTCGCCTTGCTCTCCACAGAAGCCATTAGACTCCCTCCCGAAAGGCCATTGAACCCTAGTGTGGACCAAACTCGATACTGTGTCTTCCACCGGCAGCCCAGTCATACCATCGACCAATGCTTTACATTCAAGGACTTGGTATATGACTTGCATGAGCAGAACAGAATAGATTGGACAACCCTCCGGCAAGTGATCTGCGACATCAAAGAGAGGCAGAGGTAGCAACGCCAACCACCCCCTCAACAACAACAATAGCAGCAACAACAACAGCTATTGCAGGACCTCGGTATCGTCCACAACCCCCTACCAAACCATCCACCAGCTCCAAACCCACCACAGAAACCAACCTAGGTAAACCCCATCGTCCACCACCCTCCTCCTCAGGCAAACTGGACATATGATGATGAGCTCGATGTCCAGCAGATGATGGCCATTAACTACCAGTATCCCATCCAATCTCAAACAATACAACCAGCCAACACGGCTCCTCAGTTTATCCCTCCCTTAGTTTCCATGGCCAATGCCATCATACTGCCCGTCAGTTCAACATCTGCGCCAGTCGCTAAGCCACCCATCATCCTACCCTTCGCTCCACCTGTCTCCGTACCACTACCACCCCTCACATCCGCTCCCTCACCCATTATCCTACCACTACCTGGGCCGGACCAACCTTCCGCCACCACGCTATCCTCAGCCAGACAGCCAGCTACCCAACCAACCACCCTGCGGAGTGGGCGAGTCGTTCGCCATCTGTACCCACCTATCTCCACCACCTCCACCATCCAGAGCAACCCCCAGCAGGTCCTGCAACCACCCCAGCAACAGCAAAATGAGCAACAGCTGCAAGACGAGGGGGTGATTGAGCCGTTAACAGGGACACACTATGACATCCTCAAGCACCTCGATCATGTGCCAGCCAAGATCTCCATACTGGAATTGATAAAGAAATCCAAGGAGCACCAAGAGGCCTTGAGGAACTTCCTATAGAGGGTAGTGGTGAATGAGGACATGCTGGCCGACAAACTACCGAGCGCACTAGCTATGGTGACTCGTGGGTCGGTAATCACCATTGCGGAGAATGAACTAGCACCCCCAGAAGTCAGGAGGTTCCCACTCTGCGTGACCCTAGTCATCAACCATATAGCGGTAGGGGCAGTGCTGGTTGACACAGGAGCATCTATTAATGTTTGCCCACTAAGCACCCTCAGAGCCTGTGATGTGTCGGAAGGGATACTGAGACCGACGCCAACCACCATAGCCGCCTTCGACAACTCCAGAAGATCCTGCCACGGCATGGTAACTGTACAAGTTGAACTAGGGCCACTCGCTGTCGCTGTTGACCTTCATGTGCTTGACATCGACCCCGTGTACAAAGCTATCCTAGGGTGCCCATGGTTAGAAGCACTAGGGGCTGTACCATCCACCACACATCAGTGTCTCAAATTCCCCTTCCAGGGACGGATCATCAAAGTCAAAAGCATAGCCACTGCTCACACTGTCGATGCCCTTAATGATACCCTCCTCCTGGCTGTCTGGCCCACCAACAAGCCCATCATCTCAGTGCTGGACATTAACTACCCCTGGAGTTACTCGTTCCAGTCCAAACAAGAGGCCAATCCAGCACAGGTCAATGCGGTTAAAAGGAAGGAGCCACTAAGTACCAAAGGGTGGCAAATCATGATGAAGCTGGGGTATGAAGAAGGCAAGGGTCTAGGGGCAGAACTGCAAGGCATAGTCAAGCCCATCCCGGACATTGTAAAGGAAAGCCGATGGGGATTAGGTTACAGAGAAAAGTCTAAGCCATGGTCATCCAGCACATCCACTCTCAAAGCAGACCGAGAACCACTCACATGGACACTCTGGTGTCATTTCATTAGGGGTCCTACCCAACCTGGATACAACACCGTGGTAGTCGAGGCAGAATTGTCACAACATGAGGTACATGGCCGAAACTTCTCTCGGCACATGGCCCTTCTGCTTACTTATAGAGCACTAGAAGCACTCCGCCCGAATAAGAGGAGGAAGACAGGAGACCCAGAGGCTGAATGGTACCGCTGGTTCGACATAGAAGATATCACCATAGCCTTCAGCTGTCTGGGAGGAAGAAAGAACCTAGCCACTAACTGCAGCCGACCTGCTAGATGCCCCCACTTCCATTACCTCCAAGAGATAGCTCATGAGTGAGACCACAAACATAGGAGAACCGGACATTCCCTACGAGGAGGGAAGGACGGTAGATGAACTCTGGAGGGGCACCTGCCTAGCCATCCACCCGTCTCTCCTGGACTCCCTCCTTCCTAGCCTTGTCCCTTCCTCTCCTCCCCTACTTATTCAGCTGACTCCCCAACTCTTAATAGCTGCACACAGCCTCCTCACTCCTGATCTCCCACCCGCAGTCCTCTCTGCTCTGCAATCCGATCCAAGTGACCACTAGGTCACTCTCTCCTACTACATGCTCTCCATTGATCTCCAAAAAAAAAATGCCAACTTTCAAATGCATGTTGAAGTCGAGGAGCCGGCATACCTCCTTCACCCTTCTGATCAGGGGCACCCCTCGACTGGGGCTTCCCCACCTACTCCTTCACTAGGAGCCATTCTCTTCGAGGACGCCATGTCCTCCACCAGTCCTGTAGAGTCGTCTAGTCTAGAAGAGTCTAGGGTAGAAGAGTCTCGTCTTAGCTTAGATAGGGCCTAGGTCAGAGAATCAGGTCAACCCAGCACCCACCAAGTCCAAATGTCACCCTAGGAAGCAACGGGGCAAGGTTATTCCCCAGAGATACCTTCAAGAGCTAGCTCGGCGGTGTCAAGCATTACTGCTGATAGAGGAGTTCACAAAAGAAGCGCTGGTGTTAGAAGAAGAATTTGCGCAGGATGGGGTGTTCATAGACGACGGATTTGGCATTTACGAAATCATGAATGATGAGGACACAATCGATGAAGAGGATAGCGGAGTAGATGACGCGGCCGAAAAGTACGCCAGTGGCGTAAGGAGATTTGATGAGCCTACAACGGCTGTGGATGAACCTACTAAGGAAGTCAACCTCAGAACAGAAGAAGATCCCAGGACTGTGATAATTTTAGCAAACCTCCCTCTTGATGAAGAAGAGAAATTGGTGCAAATTCTAAGAGAGTACAAAGACACATTTGCCTGGTCATATGAGAACATGCCCGGTCTAGACCCCTCACTAGTGGAGCACCGAATCGTATTGAAAGAAGGGGCAAAGGCCATAAAATAGAAGCTCAGAAGATTCCACCCACTCATGGCCCTGAAGATGAAGGATGAAGTAGACAAACTCCATAAGGCTAGATTCATCAGGGTAGTGCTTTATCCACACTGGGTGGCAAACATAGTCCCTGTCATGAAGAATGATGGAAAAGTCAGAATCTACATCGACTTTAGGGACTTGAATAAGGCATGTCCGAAGGACGACTTCCCGCTTCCTCATATTGATGTGCTGATTGATAACACTGCTGGGTATGAGACCCTCTCGTTCATGGATGGATACTCAGGATATAACCAAGTATGTCTAGCTCATGAAAATCAAGAGAAAACATCCTTCACCACACCCTGGGGAACATACTGTTATGTAGTCATGCCATTCGGGCTAAAGAATGTTGGGGCTACCTATCAAAGGGCGATGATGGCCATATTCCACGATATGATACGTCTATGTAGAAGTATACGTGGATGACATCTTGGTAAAGTCAAGAACTAGGAGAGAACACCCCGAAATCCTTGCCAAGGTGTTGCAAAGGTCGAGGGAGTATCAGCTGAAGATGAATCCAAAGAAGTGTGTGTTCAGGGTATCATCAAGAAAGTTGCTAGGCTTCATAGTTAGCAAGCGGGGCATTGAGATCGATCCAAATAAGGCCAAGGCTGTAGTAGAAATGCCACCTCCAAAGAACATCTCACAATTAAGAGGGCTTATAGGGCGTTTGTAGTTCATCAGAAGATTTATATCCCAGCATTCGCAAAGATGCCGCCCATTTTACGATCTCTTGAAAGGAGGGGCAAAGTTTGAATGGAATGATAAATGTCGAGCAGCCTTCGACGATTTGAAGAGCTATCTCATGAATCCCCCAGTTCTGCAGCCTTCGGTACCCGGGAAACCGCTTATCCTATATCTCTCGGTCATTGAGGACTCCCTAGGTGCTGTCCTTGTGCAACATGATGAATCCGACAAAGAAAGGGCAGCATACCACCTCTCTAGGCTCTTCAACACCACTGAATCCAAGTACACCACAGCGGACAAAACATGTGCCGCACTCGTGTGGGTATAAATCAAGCAGACCAAGGAAGGTACTCACATTTGTCAAACCAAATACATTTTAGATTTACTTTCCAAATATGGTTTTGACAAGTGTAAGCTCTTAGGAACACCCATGAACTCAGGAATTAAGTTAGATAGTGATCCACTTGGCAAGAAAGTAGATCAAAAGATCTATAGAGGTATCATTGGGCCATTACTCTATCTTACTGCCAGTAGACCAGATATAATGTTCAGTGTATGTTTGTGTGATAATTTCAAGCTGATCCTAAAGAATCTCATGTTAATGTTGTTAAAAGAATTTTTAGATATCTTATAAACACAAGTAAATTAGGTTTATGGTATCCCAGATGTTCTGATTTTAAGCTGATTGGATATAGTGATGCTGACTATGCTGGATGCAAAATAGATAGAAAAAGCACCAGTGGTACTTGTCAAATTCTTGTAGGATTCTTAATTTCCTAGTCTTCCAGAAAGCACAATTTAGTAGCCTTGTCCACAATAAAAGCAGAGTACATTGGAGCTGGAAGTTGCTGCACTCAACTGCTGTAGATCAAACATCAACTAGAAGATTATGGTCAAACACTTCACGAGATTCCAATGTTGTGTGACAACATAAGCACAATCAACTTGACCAAAAATCCAATCTAACATTCAAGAACAAAACATACTACAAGAAAAATTGAAAATAGAGACCTAAATATTCGGTCTCTATTCGGTCCCTAAACAGCTCAGAGACCGAATAGTGACCGAATTTGTCGGTCAAAAACTTCTGGTCACAAATCTGTGACCGACTAAATTCGGTCCCTATTCGGTCACTAAATAGGGACCGAATAGGGACCGAATAAGATCGGTCCCTATTTAGGGACCGAACGTATTCGGGCCCAGTTCGGTTCCTAAAATAGAGACCGAATATGGACCGAATATTCGGTCCCTATTTAGGGACTGAACTGAGCCGTCACTATTCGGTCCCTATTTTAGGGACCGAATAGGGACCGAATTTTCGGTCCCTATTTAGGGACCGAACTGAGTTGGTCCCAATTCAGTCCCTACAAATAGGGACTGAATTGGGACCGAATCATTTCGGTCACTATTAGGGACCGAAATAATTCGGTCCCTATTTTAGGGACCGAACTAGGACTGAATAAATTCGGTCCCTAAATAGGGACCGACATGAGTTGGTCCCTATTTAGAGACTGAATATTCGGTTCCTATTCGGTCCCTAAAATAGGGACCGAATAGGGACCGAATTATTTCTGTCACTAATCGGTCTCTATTTTTTAAATATTTTTTTAAATATATACATTTTTACGAAAATAACCTGCGTAAAATAAATAATATCCACAACAATAATAATTGTCCACAATAAAGATGTCTACAACACAAAAATAATAAAATATCCACAACAAAACAATAATAAATGTCGACAACATCATAATAATAAAAATATCCACAACACAACAATAATAAAATGTCCACAACATCAGAATAATAAAATGTCCACAATAAGAATAAAAATATCCACAACATCATAATAATATAATGCCAACAACAATAATAAAATGTTTACAACAATAATAATAATGAAATGAAAATCATGATGCCTCGTCTTCGTCTTCATCCTCGTGCTCGTGTCCACCCACTCCACCCGATGAAGGAACCTACAATACATATATAACAATAATAAGTTAAAATTAAATACTATTATAAGCAATAACTTATTTTAGAAGCATAAATTAAATAAAACTATAAGCAATGGAGGTCAATTAGATGAGTATTTCTAATTTTGGACCCTCAAACCGAAGTTCTTCATTTTTTAACTAAACTAACTTGGTTAAGACGACTTGGCGTGTCGCGGTCAAACCGGGAGTCCGAATTGAACTATGTCAGTTTCCACAAGTCACACTCATCGGCCCGACCGTACTGGAACAAACCGGAGGCCAATCGGAAGAGTATTTCTAACATTGAACCCTCAAACCGAAGTTTTTCATTTTTTAACTAAACTAACTTGGTTAAGACGACTTGGAGCGTCGAGGTCAAACCGGGAGTCCGAATTGAACTCTGTCTGTTTCCACAAGTCACACTCATCGGCCCGACCGTGCTGGAACAAACCGGAGGCCAATCGGATGAGTATTTCTAATTTTGGTCCCTCAAATCGAAGTTTTCCATTTTTTAACTAAACTAACTTGGTTAAGACGACTTGGAGCGTCGAGGTCAAACCGGGAGTCCGAATTGAATTCCGTCAGTTTCCACAAGTCACACTCATCGACCCGACCGTGCTGGAACAAACCGGAGGCCAATTGGATGGTCTTCACATGACAGAGTTTTATTTGATATAATCTATAGTGGACTGTCTCATTTCAGGTTTCAGTTAAGAAGGGGATCTTCTTCTATGGAGCTGTTACTTCAGTTTTATCTTGGAAGGCTTTTTAGCTATTCTGTGGAGGTTAGCTGGGTAGAAGGGCTGAAAAGGGACTCTCATCAATTCTTTTATCATTCTTGGATGGTCTTACTTTGCAACCAGTTCTTGCTTGAGTGGAGCAGTGATTTGTCAAAATCTCCTGTGTTTATGCTTATGGATGATCCTTGGACTGTCCTTGGCAGCATTTTATATGGGGCAGAATTCATTCATGGGGCAGTAACTTTTGGATCTTATCACAAGTTGTTCTTCATATCAACTTATGGAGGAGTCAATGCTCAGAATCTTTCATTTGGAGGGACTTTCAGAGGGAGCTGCTTCTGTGGACTGTTCTTATTTTTAGCTTCATTGGAGCAGTGGAATTCATCTCATGGAGGACCTATCTCAATTCCTGTTCATGGATATTCAGGGCTTTGCATAGCAGTTCAATGGACCTCTTATCACATAAGGGGTGTTTGGTTCTGGACAAACACCGGTGTGTCTCATTTGATGATGTGCAGAATGGTAGAGGGGGTTCTCTCTTCACACTCTTTCTGGTTGGATCTGATCAGTCTAGTTGGGGCTCATCTCAGTCTATTTTTTTTCCTGTGGAATGGTGTTCTGGCATAATTTTAGTTGGGATTTCCTAGCAGTGGATTTCTGTTGGAGTCTCATGGTTTCATCATATTTTTGTCCTGTGGAGGAGGCAGAAAGATCTAAAATTCAAAGATCCTTGGATGCAAACAGATTTTGATAGGGTGATTGCAGTGTCTCTATGGTTGCTTGTTTGATGAAGATTTCAGCTTTGGGGCTCTCTATAGGGGCTGTTTGTGGCAGAATCATATGGGCAGATCTCTTCCTAGAGTGGAAGCTGCCTGCTCAAGGTCTTTTATTTGGAGCTGCAGATATTTTGCTTCAGTGGAGATGTGGATCACCGGAGCTGCCGCGCAGGGAGGGCCACCTCTGTTTTGGCATATCTTGGCATTAATTTTTGCAGTAAAGGTTTTCAATGAACATCCTCTGTTTTTTTTGTGGTTCCAAGCCAATGTTGACCACTTGCAGATGTAAGAACTGGTGACTCTAAAAAGTTGGCATGCAAAAAGGTATCTATCAAGTTGGGTGTGGCTTTCCTCTTTCATCTTTGGACAATGTTGTTCAAAACCAAAGCTTACACTTTACATGTCATATGTGATATCAGTATCCAGGGGAAACTTCGAAAACTTAAACTTGCAGATCCAAATAATATACTCAGAATCTCCCATATCCCCCTTTTTTCTACCTCCTGGTGAGAAGGAAAAAAAATAGTCAAAGAAGTATACTTAATACTTTAAATGTATGCTGAAACACTAGCAATTTCAAACTCAAATGCTTATATGTTTTTAAAATATGAGGCATGTCATAAATGGCATCTCATTAATGTGTGTAAATGAAGTAAAAATGTATTTATACATTGAGAGGAGAAGGGTAGTAGAGTCACCAATTAATAGCTTAGGATTTAACGTTAGAATTTCCTTGAAATATTTTAAACTCAAAATAATAATTAGCAGAAATAACTCAGGATTTAATATTAAATTTCTCATTTAAGTATTTTAAAGCTCATGGGCTTCCCTAATTGGGCTTTGCTTATCACATGGGCCTGCTTTTCTCTGATTCTAACCACCAGGATTTAATATCATACATATATGATGATAATGACGTTTCAACTATTTTAAACATTTAAATGGCAAAATAATATAGACAAATAGAAAAGAAAGATTTTAAATGTTCACCTCCTTGCTAATGTTTAAGAAACAATCCACCAAATTACCGTCCTTGATGATCTCCAGATGCCTGAAAAAGCAAAGCACTTAAAAATTAACCTCCCAATCATCGCTTATTTTCAGAGATTCCATAAACACTTAAACCTACAAACTTAAAAAATAGGAAAAGATGCACTAATGAAAATATCTTCTAATCTGCATTTGCTAGCCTTGGTTTTAAACATGTGTCATGAACTTTATGAAGAAATTTCTAACCCAACATAGAGTCTAACCCTACCAACCTTGCAATATCTCTATCAAACTGCTATAGATGAAAGTAAAATTTATAAGCCTAAAACAACTGCACATGAAAACCATATGAACCTGAAACTATAGAACTTAAACAGTTTCCAATAAAAATTAGAAAAAGAAACACATTACT
Organism: Colocasia esculenta; assembly: GCA_014218235.1. Taxonomy (NCBI): domain Eukaryota; kingdom Viridiplantae; phylum Streptophyta; class Magnoliopsida; order Alismatales; family Araceae; genus Colocasia; species Colocasia esculenta. The sequence goes on from CM024757.1 coordinate 51,436,450, forward strand.
GAGTGATGTCACAACTAAGCTTGCAATTTTCTTCTGATTTTTTTTTGCTGCTCTAATCTTTGTAAATTCTCCCCTTTGTGAGTTGGTGGTGGTTTCAGAGGAGTTGGAGGCATAGGCAGTGGTGCTAGTGGAGGCTACAGAGAAGGTAAAGGCAGTACAGAAGCTACAAAGAAGCTTCTGAACAGATCTCAGGCCGGAGGGGAGACTGCAGCTGCGTAGGTGGCCGGGGGGGGAGATGAGAGGGAGATAGAGATGGAGGGAGGAGGGCCGGAGGGGGAGACTGCAGGCTAGACCTGCGCAGGTAGGGGGGGATGAGAGGGAGATAGAAATGGAGGGAGGGAGGGCCGGAGGGGGAGACTGCAGGCTAGACCTGCGCAGGTGGGGGGGGGATGAGAGGGAGATAGAGATGGAGGGAGGGAGGGCCGGAGGGGGAGACTGCAGGCTAGACCTGCACAGGTGGGGGGGGGATGAGAGGGAGATAGAGATGGAGGGAGGGAGGGCCGGAGGGGAGACTACGCAGGTAGGGGGGGGAGGGGATGAGAGGGAGATAGAGATGGAGGGAGGGAGGGCCGGAGGGGGAGACTACGCAGGTAGGGGGGGGAGGGATGAGAGGGAGATAGAGATGGAGGGAGGAAGGGCCGGAGGGGGGGAGGATGAGAGGGAGATAGAGACAGAGCTAGGGAGGGAGGGTCGGAGGGGGATGCCTGGACGAGAGGGAGGGCCAGAAGGGGGGGACCGCCTGTGGGGGCATGAGTGGGAGGGAGGGCCAGAGGACACTTACAGAGGGAGGAGGGAGGGTCGGAGTCACCGGAGCTGCCGCGCAGGGAGAGTCGGAGTCACCGGAGCTGCCGCGCAGGGAGGGCCGGAGTCGCCGGAGCTGCCGCGCAGTGAGGGCCGGAGTCGCCGGAGCTGCCGTGCAGGGAGGGCCGCGCAAGTTGGTCGCCGCCTCCCCAGGAGGTCGCTGTGGCCGCCGGCCGGCCTATGGAGATGACGAGGTGTTGTAGGGAGGATGCAGGAGGGGTTCGAGGGGAGGAGGCAGGAGGGAGTTGGGATGCGATTTGGGGGAGACGGGTGAGAGGGAGGTCGCCAGGGTAGGGTTTTGAAGCCGATTAATTAGATGTAATTATATGTTAGGTATGGGACATTAATTAGATGTAAGATCCTAGAATTAATTTAATTTCAGATTAGATCTTAAATGGAGCGGATCTCTTATTTCCGCATCCGCTCCGTTTAATATTTAGATAGTATTCGTATCCGAATCCGCTCCATCGGATATGTGTTAAACGAATACGAATTTGCTTAATCGGATAAGGAGGGAGGATCGGATCCGAATAGTGAACACCCCTAGGGGGGAGGAACTAGGAAGGGTTAACGTAGGTTTTTTTTATATTTTCATTAATTTTTAATTAATCAAAAATCGATTTCGAAAATAAGTGGTTCCAAATCCGATACTGATATATTATCAAAAAACCCGATACCCATTCCAATAAGAAATCGGTATCATCTTTTAATTCTGAACCCATTAATTTTTATCGGTATCAGGTCGAAAAATCATAATTTTGGGTTCCATTTACAGCCCTAATTTCGATAGATAACAACACAGACGATTAAAGTGTGAGTTCGTTGTGTGTGTAGACCTGAGAATTCCAATAAGAAATCAGTATCATCTTTTAATTCCGAACCCATTAATTTTTATCAGTATCAGGTCGAAAAATCAGAATTTCGGGTTCCATTTACAGCCCTAATTTCGATAGATAACAACACAGACGATTAAAGTGTGAGTTCGTTGTGTGTGTAGACCTGAGAATTCAGATTAATTATTTAAAATTTTGAGAAAGGTCCATATTGTTCTCCATATTCTGGAAAAAAAAAAGAGCTTTTTATTCGACCTAGAATATGGGTGTGTCGACCTAATTAGTCACTGGAGACATGAGTTATAAGTTGATTTGAAAATTAACAGAGTGTGTCAACCTGAATAGAAGAGAGTGTTGAGACTCTGAAGGAAAGTGTCAACTCTCTACAAGGTATTGGTCGATACTATGAAGGGATAGGTCGACGCTATAAGGGATAAATCGGTCAACACTACTGGATAGATAATGGTGACAGTACTACTGGATAGATAGTGTTGACACATGAGTACGGATAGGTCAACACTAGTACTGCATAGATAGTGTTGACACTACTGGATAGATAGTGTTAACTGACACTACTAGATAGATAGGTCAACACTACTGGATAGATGTGGTGACACTACTAGTACTATTTCCAAAACACAGTCAAAAGAAAAGAAGAAGAATAAGAATCCTTCAATTCACAAGAACACTTGCCTAGCTAAGACTGAGTATTAGCTAAAACACGTAAGTATACCTAATAATCTTTTGACATTATTTTATCTTTTCTTTTATTAACACACACACACAAACACACATATAAATATATATATATATACACTAATACTAATAAATATATACACTTTTACACATACCTACCACTACTTACACATGTTCACATTTAGATGTAGGTTAAATCTTACGTAAACAAGTTTATGGTAATTTTTATTTAAAATTTTCCTGAAAAAAAATTTATCAAGTATAAATTGTCCTAAAAGTAGATAAATCATATTTACCTCATTAACCGTGCATCAAAAATTCTCAATATTCACATTTTTGGTATAAACATATTTTTTGATAATTATAGTAATTTCAAACTAAATTTTATTACCAAAATCCAGTGACACCTTGTCAGTGTACATATGTGCAGAAATGGTGCCGACATGAAACAATATAAATCTTTAAATGATTTTCTGCTGCAAATATGCTAGGGGCTATACCTGGTATTAATTTGAGACGTCACAAAATCGGTCACAAATCTTTCTCACGTTATTGAGAATTTGTGACTGAAATAAAATCAGTCATCATTCGGTCTGTAAAATAGAGACTGATTTACTATTTGATCACTATTTAGGGATCGAATTGTGACTGAATTTAATCAATCTCAAAATATGGAGGCCGAAAAATTCAGTCCCTATTTAGGGACCGAAATAATTCAGTCCCAAATATGGAGACCGAATTAGTACAGTCTCCGTTCGGTCCCTATTTAGGGACAGAATAGGGACCGAAATAATTCGGTCCCAAATATAGAGACCGAAAGATTTCAGTCTCTATTCAGTCCCTGAATAGGGACCGAATAGGGACCGAAATTATTCGGTCCCAAATATAGAGACCGAATTATTTCAGTCCTATTCAGTCCCTGAATAGGGCTGAAAAGGGACCGAACTTGTTCGGTCCCAAATATAGAGACTGATAATTTCGGTCCCTATTTGGTCCCTAAATATAGAGACTGAATAGGGACCGAAATAATTCAGTCTCAAATATAGAGATCGAATTATTGCAGTCTCAATTCGGTCCCTATTTAGGGACCGAATAGGGACCAAAATGAATCGGTCTCAAAATAGAGACCGCATTATTTCAGTCTCAATTCAGTCCCTATTTACGGACCGAATAGGGACCGAAATGAATCGGTCTCAAATATAGAGACCGAATCATTTCGGTCCCTATTCGGTCCCTATTTAGGGACCGAAATGATTCGGTCTCTATATTTGGGACCGAACAAGTTCGGTCCCTATTCGGTCCTTATTCAGGGACTGAATAGGGACCAAAATAATGCGGTCTCTATATTTGGGACCGAATAATTTCGGTCCCTATTCAGTCCCTAAATAGGGACCGAATTGAGACTGAAATTATTCGGTCTCTATATTTGAGACTGAAATTTTCAGTCTCTATTCGGTCCCTATTTCGGGACCAAATAGGGATCGAAAATTTCGGTCTCTATATGCGCTTTTTCTTGTAGTGGTAGTCCAAAAGCTCAAACACTATTTCCTCACCCACGAGGTCAAGTTGATCTCAAGGATGGATCCACTCCGATACCTTCTAGAGAAACCCATCCTCTCTGATCGGCTTGCACGCTGGCAGAGCTTCCTCTCACAATTCGACATCTCCTTCGTGGTCCAAAAGGCCATCAAAGGATATGCCATCACTGAGCATCTGGCCCACCTTCCACTCCCTCACAGTGACTCCGTCTGGGAGGAATTCCCCGATGAGGAACTCTCGGTCATCATTAAAGACCCCTTCTGGTCCCTCCATTTTGACGGAGCACTCAACTCTCAGGGACGGGGCGTTGGAGCCGTGCTGCTTACTCCGAATGGTATTACCATCCCCATCGCTTACCAACTCACCTTCCCCGCCACTAACAACATGTCTGAGTACGAAGCTCTCCTTGCTGGCCTCAAGGACGCTTATATCTTGGGTGCATCCCACCTTAGAATCATAGGAGACTCTCAGCTGGTTCTGCGGCAGGTGCTCTCAACTTACTGCACTCGTAACCCAAAGCTTAAGCCATATCAAGACCTGGTCATGCTGTTCGCAAGGCAGTTCTGCAAGCTTATCTATATCCATACTCCTCGCTCACAAAATATCCTGGCTGACGCCTTGGCGTCTCTAGCTTCATCTCTATCCTTCCCTCTGAGTCGTCGGATCGAAACAATTGTCATCCAACGACTCGATGTTCCATCTATCTAGGATCCTTGGTTCAACAACCTTAGGACGACCTTAGAAGAGAGGGCTAGGAAGAGAGGAGCACAGCAAGTCATGCTAGTTGAGCTTGAGGAAATCCTGGATGAAGAGGAGCTGCCTTGGTATTTTGAGATCGAGAAATATTGCAAGGATGGGACGTATCCCGAAGGGGAAATGTGGAGGATCGCAAGGCCATAAGAAGAGCCGCCTTAAGATACACAGTCGTTGGAGAAGTCTTATACATGCGGGCTCTTAATGTAGTTCTCTTAAGATGTCTAAATGATGATGAAGCTTGGAGAGTGGTGGAAGGAGCTCATACTAGTGAATGCGGAGGGCATGTCAACAGTCAAGTGCTCGCTAAGAAGATCATTAGGCAGGGCTATTACTAGACAACTTTAGGAGAAGACTGTGCCATCTACGTCCGTAGGTGTGTCAAGTGTCAACTCCATGCTGATAAAATCAATGCTTCTTCCTCTTCACTGCATCCACTCTCTACACCTTGGCCATTCTCCATGTGGGCTTTCGATATTGTTGGCCCTCTTGGTGATCCTAATGCTCAAACCAAGCAGAAATCATTTATCATAACAGCAACTGAGTATTACACCAAGTGGGCAGAAGTGGAAGCGTTTACAGAAATCAAAGCATCCACAGTGTGCCGCTTTATCATGAGGAATATCATCTCACGGTTCGGAGTGCCAAGTAGCATCGTCACAGACAACGGACCACAGTTCATCTCGCAAGAGCTTCAGGACCTCTGTAAGAAATATAACATCACTCTGCATCATTCATCTCCATATTACCCACAAGGCAATGGCTAGGCTGAAGCAACAAATAAAACCCTTCTTAAAATCTTGAAGAAAACCTGTGAGTCGCACAAATTCGCCTTCACTAAGAGTCCAATTAAACAAAGAACTTAATTTTGACGAACGTCGAGAGGCGTTTCTAGTCCAATTGGAACTCTTAGATGAAAGGCAGCTTATGGCAGCTGACCACGTGCTCTCATATCAGAGGCGAATCTCAAGATCTTTCGAAAATAAGGTAATTGAGCGAAAATTCCAAGAGGGTGATATGGTCTTGAAACGCATTTTTATCAAACCCGGAGGTCCTAGGTCCAAATTGCAACCTAACTGGGAAGGTCCGTACGTTGTGAGGAAAGTGTACCCCGGAAATGCTTATCGCTTAACTAATGCTGAGGGCGTTGAATTGTCGCATCCATGGAATGGGTTGTACCTCAAAAGATTCTATCCCTAGGTCTATAGGTGTGAGGCCACAACACTTAGATTGGGGGAACAACCCCATGTTGAAAGTCTGAAGTCCCTCCCTAATCGTCAAAGATCGCTCTAAGTTAGGATTAACACACACACACGGCAAGCCCGGGTGGATACGCTTGGCGGATGTCGCAACTATGTGGGTCCTACTCTAGCGATGCGTTAGTCATTCTCTTCTAATTGGTCGAAGTGTAGGGGCAAGGATCGAAAGGGTTAGGTCATCAACCTAAAGCATATCCTGACAAGAGGAAGTCTCAAATAGAGACGGTCAAAATAACAAGGGGCAAAGAAGAAAAAGAAAAGGAAAAGAAACGAAAGTCCATAACACGATAGGGGCATAGCAAAGAGTGGCAAAGTCCCCGTGGGACGCTCATGAGCCCGGTCGTACGCTTGCCCCAAATAATGCAAACCCATAAAAAAGACCATAAAGTCCCTTCACAACAGACCCAATCTCTGAAGGGTATGCTGTAGGAAGTAGCCGAACCCGACATCCTTGAACCCACATGAGACTTTCCTTAAATAGTCTTCTATTTCTCCCTATAAGACCGAATCATCTCTTAGGTATGGTTTAACTAGTCGCATCGTCAACTAAGGGTGGTCTACGGAGGCAATGTCACCCTTGACGCACATCCTACCTTAGTGAGGTCCGTGACGAGAACGAGAGGCGACCAAGACTCCAAACCAGCGGTTCGAACCGGTCTGTGTTGTGGCCCGAAAGGGAGAGTACCTTCCACCTTGCGCGTCTTGTTTTAGGAAGGGCTAACGTCAGCTTTAGGCGTCTTTCAAAACTTCAAAAAAAATTCAAATAAATCAAAACTCCAAAAAAATCAAATATTTTAAAACCCAAAAAAAATCAAATATTTCAAAATTCCAAAAAAATCAAACATTTTAAAACTCTAAAAAATATCAGATATTTCAAAACTCCAAAAAAAAAAATAAATATCTCAAAACTCCAAAAAAATCGAATATTTTAAAACTCCAAAACACGTTCAAATCCCAAAACACTCCACTCATCCATTCATGCATGCTATTTATTTATGTCCTTTTGCCTATTTAATAAGGTTTAGCCCCTTGACCATTTATCAAGGTTGGTCACTCATCGCATTTTAAGGCAAGGGACTAAGCCTAAGAACGGATCTAACTTGTTTCCTGGTTGTCTAAGTGTGCAGGGTGCAAAAGAAAGAAAGTGGCACTCGCATCTCACCCGTTACTCTCACTCGTCACTCTCACTCAGTCGCAAATCATAAAATAAAAAGATCCATTCCATTCCATTCCATATCATACATGTACATCGGGGGCAAAAGTGCAAGCCCTCAACCGCTCTCCCCTGTACCCTCAGGCGGGCGGGGAGATGGAGGGCCCATGACCCTTGGTCCTGTCTCACTCCCCTCAGGTGCCCTCTCGCGCCGTCGCGCCTCCTCCTCGTTCCTCCATCATCTAGAGGAACCCGTCAAGTAGTGTCCGACAGACCCGCTCGGAATACCGCTCCTGCTAACTGATGAGAGGCTGCGTCCAACCAATGCCAGGCCCTCTCGAGGCCCTTCATCTCAGACTGCAGTAGCTCGCAGCGGTGCCGCTCCTCCCCCAGCTGCGAACGGTGGTCGCCCACCTCGGTGCGTAGTCTCGCCGCCTCCTCGGCCTCCTGACGCCACCTCGCCACCTCCTCGGCCTCCAGACGCAGGCGCAAGTCCGCCATCTCCGTCTCCAGCGTGGTCGTCCGCGCTAGGGCGTCTCTCAACTCCGCCTCCTACAATGTCAAAACATCTTGTCAAAACCAAAAGAAATAGAGAGCCTAGGGGCATGCAATTGATGATTTCCTCGCTCCTGTAGCTGGGTAAGGGCGTCCTCCGCTCGAGCCACTACCGCCGCCAGCTGACCCTCCAACACGGAGCAGCCAGGGTCCTCTCGGGAGGAAGATGCACCCCCCACCATCTGCTGGGCTCGCGCCAGCTCGTCCCGCTGTAATGAAAAGCAAGAGTCAGTCAACTAAAAGTAGAAATAGAAAAGGTAGGGAGAAAAACACTCACCAGCTGGGTCACGGTCCGCTGGAGGTCGTCCTTCTGCTGGATTGTGGAATGAAGGATGCCCTCGAGGGAGGCGATCTACCCCTCGGGGTCAAACTACAAACACAAGAAAGGGTTAGCCAAGCAATTAATGATCAAAATACTTAAGAGGCTAAGTTGTGGTACTCACCGGTCGTCGGGAGCCCCTATACACCTGGGCCCCATACCTCCGTGCATAGGCACGGAAGTAGTCCTCATCGTTGGTGGCCTCAGAGATCACCACCCGGCCCCGCTGCTCCCAGTCCTCGAGCTGCTCGCGGACTCGTACTGTCCAGTCTGTCACCTGTTGGATCCCGCGGAAGCTCCGGCCGGGCCTCTCCCATGGCCTCTATCGAGTCGGGAACTCCACCGCCGCCTGGTGGAGTCCCAGTGTCCGCGCAACCAGCCGGTGGTGGAGCGGTACCACCGTGTTAAATGCATGAAGCCAAATGTCCCTACCAAAGTAGGGACGGCCCCGCTCCACCCACGGCTGGGCGGCGTCATCCTCCCCGACATAGGGAGTCCACTCAACTTGCACACCACAAGCAGAGAGATATGTCCGTCAACTGTCAAATAAGCAAAGGAAAGGAAAGGGTGCTAAGTCTAGAAGTACTTACATGTCCGAAGGGGACCGTGTCCAACGCATCATGAATGAGCGTCACCTGCAGGCGCAAGGATTGCTCATCGCGGCGGAACCGCCAACGCTGTAGAAGAGGCACGGCGCCCGGTCGCCTCGGCACCACTCGACTGAAGGAGGGGAGGTGGTGGTACGCCCACACCTGCAAAACAACCCAGTCAGTACCACATTTAATAAGTAGGAAAGCAGTAAAGGCTAAGGGTAAGAAGCATACCTGTAGGAGTGGGAAGAACCCGACCACCCTTGTCTATCTACTGGAGGTGCCCAGACTGTCAGAGAGGTGGGCCAGGAGGGCCGCACCCCACGCACAGCTGCCTACGCTGGACAAGTCCTCCAGCAGGGGTAGACATCTGCAGCTAACTGGGTCCCCTCTGGTCCCCAGAATCAATTTCCCGATCACAAGGATCAAGAAGCGCCTCAGGTCGCGATCCGCTACCGCCCCCTCCTCCTCCGCCAACGCCGCTCTGGCACCCTCTGTCAGCCGGGCCATGTAGTCTGCCTGGCCCTCTCCCGTCTGCTGGCACGCATCTGCCACCCCGAGGCTCGCCTACAGTCTCGTTCTCGCTACTAGGGAGGATCTCTCCCTCATCACCTCCAACCCAAGGAGCTCTCTACCAACTCCTGATAACCCGTATAGGTGACCCCAGTAACCGCCCGGCCATCCACCCTCAGGCCGGTGATCCGTGCCACATCCTCTAACGTAGGGATCATATGACCCCACGGAAGGAGGAAAGCGTGGCACTCAGGGTCCCACCTCTCCTTCAGTGCCTGGATAAGCGCCACGTCTGGCGTCATCTCGTCCAATCGTAGAAAGGGGCCGAACCCCATCTCCTCCAACCGGGCCCTCTGGAAGTCTAGCAATCCCCGATAGATTGCCTGGACAAAGGCCCACCCCAGTCGGGACCGCAACTCACTTTGCAAAACAAACATCAGAAGCACAAAAGGTCAGCCAGGAAAACCACCAAAAAGGTCTCAGTCCTGTCATCGCGATAGGGTCCCTGTCGCCTTCTGAAGGCGATGAAAGGACTGTCGTTTTTGGATTCCCGAAGGCGACAGGTCGACCCGTCGCCTTCTAGAAGGCGACAGGAAGGCTGTCGCCTTCCCACTGGTAAGGCGACAGTCATGCTGTCACGTTACAAGGGTGACCGAGGACGGGCAAAATCCATTTCCCGGCCATTTCACCTCGGGCAAACGCCCTACAATCAGGTGCATTGCACCTCTCACACATCGTTGAGTTCGAGTCCTACCTTTTTAGGTCTGATTGGTTCATCCTCGCCCAGTGCCATCGTGACATCCTCCTCCATGGGGACGCCTGGAGCCTCCTCAAGCGCCTTTCCGGACGAACCCTCACCCACCTGCCGGCACCGTATCGTCTTCTTGACGCGCCGTCGGCCGCCAAAGGGGGGGACGAAAGCTTGAAGAGGAGGAAAGAGAGAAGGAAGAGGAAGGACCGCCACCGCCGGGAGTCGCCGACGATCGTCGGAGCGAGGCCGGAAAAGAGGTCTGAAGTGGGGAGAAGGGGAGAGCCTTCGTCGCCGGAGAAGGAAGAAGGAAAGAGAAAAGGGGTGAAAGAGGAAAAGAGAGAAGGGGTGCTGGGCCCCAAATTTGAACCGTGCTCGGCCCTGTCAACGTGAAAAGCTGCTTGACGCCTTCTGATCTCGTCGCGACAGGCCTCCTGTCGTGTTCACTTTAGAGATCGCGCCCGTTGACCCGGCGCGTTGAAGGTCGCGACGCGCCCTATGTCGCCTTTTCAGTCAAAGAACAGAACCCTTTAAAAATCAAATTCCATTGCAAATTTCCAAATGCTTACATCAAATAAAAGCCATAAAAAGGTGAAAGCATCATGTCTCTCACTCTCACCACATCAATCCCATCAGATCCCTCCAAAACTCTCAAAAATACAATCAAGCTTTTCTCTCAAGCTCACGGTCCCCAAGCGGCCGAATCTTCTCATGCTCTCGGAGGTACGCCTGGTACGTCTCCCGCTCCTCATTCAGTGTCAGTGGTAGTATGTGGGTAGCGCACGCTCTCCATAAGGCCAAAGCACTCCGCACAGCGTGCTCGTCCTCTGGATCTCCCAAGCGCCGCTTCTTCATCGGAGGCAAGTGAGACGGTGGGAGTACCTTGGTCCTTGGTTTCCCAACTTGAAGGTAGCACCGTTGTGGGTTGTAAAGCACCGTCGCCATGTTTCCCACAAGTTGTAGGTCTAATCCACGTCCAAGGGGAAGCCGAATCTCCACTCCGCGCAGCGCCGCAATGTCCAAAGTGAAGTGCTCCACTGGGAGGGTACTGAAATAGTGCCGCCACGCGCTTCTCGTCTTCTTATCCGCCGTCCTGCACTTAACTCTATCGGGGAATTTGGCCGCCCCGCCAATGAAGCACAGTATGGCACCCAAAGATCTGGCTATCGGTAGTAGGGTTGTCCACGGGTTTGAATTTTATCCTCACTCCCAACCAACACTCTAGGAGGATCATAGAGCCATAAAGTGAGCCCCCCCGTAGATGCCGAGATAAGACCCGCATAAAGGTAGGCCAAGACCGCATGAGAGAGGGAAAGTCCCCGCCATACCCCGCTAATGGCGCCTAAGCACACGTAGTCTATGAGGTGATCTCCGGATGGGAAGAGTACCACCCCGCACAGGCATATGGCTACGGCCTTGGATATCTCCCGGTGGTCCACACTCTTGTTCTTACATTGAGATATGACCCATTTAGACAACGGCACAAGGTGGATGAATTGAGGGCTAATCATGGTGTAGATATTCCCGGGATCCGTCATGAATTCACCTAGGATAAGCTTTCGGTTGATGGGCTCGACGGTATAGCATATGTGTTGCTCATCCCCCCGTTTGGTCTTAGGAAGAGCCAAGAACGCCTCGACCTCCTCAAGAAGGACGGTCGCCTCGAATTTGGGAAAAATAAAGGTATGGGTTTGTGGGTGCCAAAGCTCAACTAAGGCCATGATGCTATGCCAATCGAAAGAAATTTTATGGTAGTTATGGGCCGCTATCAATACACCCCCCAATCCCCACTCTCTCAAGAAGCGGATCACAAACATGGGTAAGGCCTTGATCATAGGGGTTATCCATGTGAGCTTGGAATATCGGCGGGTGCCGGGGAAGAGCTAGGGGGAAAAAAAAAGGAGAAAGAGAGGGGAAGAAGAAGAACAAGAATTAATGAAGAAATTCGGAGGTAAAAATCAAGAAATTGAGAACACCAATCTACATACCTCTCTCACGGACTTGTTGTTGCTCAGATGATTGGGGACATCCGTCAACCTCAGGAGATCGCCATAGGATGCCCGGGCATGCTTGGGACCTTCGTAGGGAGCCTCCTCACCCATGAAAACACTTGGAGCTCTCTTCTCACCCATGAGAGCTTGGAAACTTGAAGAAAAGAAGAGAGAGGGTGTGAGCTACGAATTTGGAGTCTCCCATCCCTTATTGATAGAGCCATAAGACTAATATTCATGGTTGGAAAGGGTAGAGAAAAACTAATAGGACTGGGGCATTGATTAGAGAGCATTAGGAGTCCAAGTGGGACTCAAAATGCCAATTTCGGGTTGCTGTTTGAGCTCTGGTCACAAAACCTGTTAACGTGACACATCGATATGTCGCCTTCAGGGTGGCGACACAGGCAGCGTCAAGTTCTCATGAAAAGGGTAGCGACCGACTCCCTGTCGCGTTCTGACCAGTGTACAATTTCTTGCCTATTTCCTTCAGATTATTGCTTATTGCTCACCATGGATTTCCACATGTGCTCTAAGCCCTTTCCATTCTTTGGTGCATTTTAATTGTATCGTATTCTTTTTTGCTTTAATTATTGAAAATCCACAAAAATTTGGAAAATGCAGGAAAATCCATAAAAAACCAGAAACCTAGAAAATCAAAAAAGACGGCTCGCCAGGTAAGTACAGGTAAGTATCTCTAACCCTAATCCCTCTGCATTACTATATGATATCTACGCTATTATATCACCTCAAGGACCGGCTGGTTCTCAGTGTGTTCTGGGATCTGAGTTCCCCTTCACAAAAAATAAGGATGATCTAGGTGCACACTGCTAATCGCTGGATAGGCCGTTAGGTGGTATGACTCGGGGACGATGGATTCTATCGCACACCGGGGTTGCGAAGTGTCTTGACCCTTGATCGTATTGTCTAGCAATATTATCCTTGAGTACTTGTCATTTTCTTCCTTTCTTTGCATTTGTTTTTATGATTTCTTTTCTTTTAGCCCAGCATGCATCATTTAGGAATATTAGGCTTCATGCTTCGTGATCTGTCAAAGCCAGCTTCTCAATGATGTTTCAACCAGACCCTCATTCCTTAGACAAGAATTTCATTCCATTCCGAATTTGAAGGTTTTCCTCGAGCTAGTTGCTCGGTCCAGTTTGCCAGTATGGTTCCTATCCAGGATTCCTCTCATCCCCATTCATTATAACAGTCATTCCTTTATCCCCGATATGCTCATTAGTCGTGAATCGCTCAAAGGCCAGAGTCGAATCGACCCGCCGGGCAGCACCAATCCCCTAATGAACGAAACCTGCACGCTAAAGATAGCCAGGGTACCTCTTGAATCAGGAGGTTGATCATTTATTTTCTTTTGATCTTTATTCATCCCAGGTTGGAACCATCCTTACACTCTATTCCCAGCCATAATTCGAAGATAGCCGGATAATTTTTCCTACTTATTCATTCAGAATGGGTGTCTCTTTACCTTAATGCCCGCTTTTCAGCTCATTTCGCTTCACTCTGCTACATCGTCATTTCATGTCATCTTCGCTCCACATTCGCTCCACTCCCTTGCAAAGCAAGCATCAAGGAGGGGCAATCTGTAGACACCCATGAGCCAAATTCCTTGTCATATCATTAATGCCCCACGTTGGCTCATCATTGCCAAGCTGGCTTTCTCCGATTATGACATACTTCTCATCAGTTCATTGCCCTGGTGGGGCACCTTCCTGGTCAAAATCAATCCTCTTCATCATCATTTCATAGCCCTCTGTGTCAAGAGTCTGGCGTTTCAAACCGCATGTCATTCTGATGCCTGCGCATGGAGATCGAACATTTTGCATGGTCACATGCTGGAAGGTCCTTGAAGGCGACAGCCTTTCTGTCGCGTCCAAGAAGGCGACACATCGATACGTCGCATTCATGAATTGGCATTTTATTCCCTGAAAAATCACTAGAAATAACTTGAAAGCTCTTCCTTGTATGGAAGGCGACGTATCGAGGCGTCGCCACCTTGGTAGCGACTAGGAAGCCGTCGCGTTCTAGACCTCATGCAGAGAGTCCTTTCCGAGCATGACTTGGATACTTGCCATACATGGATATTCCCTCTTTTGGTCGACCAAATCGCATCCAAATCCTTCCAAAACTTGAAGAGACCTTCCTTAGACCCTCCTTTCCGAGTCCCAATCGCCCAAGCGCGGCCATACCTACCCAAACCCAGACTCTTTCCCATTATTCCTCTCACAGCCCTTCCAAGAATAATCATCTATAAGTCTCTTGATACTGCACCTTTTTGAGGAGGACCAGTGTCTGCTGCTTCCCCTACAAGAGAGCTTCAACTCCGAAGAAGAGAGCTCCCCCTCCAGACGACCAGGAAGTGCCCTCCAGGGCGTTCTCCCACCGGCTATCCTCTCTCTCCTATCTTTCCTTCACCTTTTCTCTTCATTCATGCATGCTTAGATCATTTCTTTTTGTAGTTTTGCATTAGATCACACACCACACACCGTTTTTAAACACCCAAAGGGGTCAAAACCCCTCCCACGTGAGTTCCCTCCATTATGGTGCATGTTTACTTGTTTTCTCATGAATAGATGCTTCATGCACGAATTTCTAATGGGTTTTCTTGATGTTTCCATGACTTTGGCAGGTGTTTGAAGACAAGGGAAGCGTGAGGCTCTTGCCCCTTGGCCGGCTGAGGAGCAAGAAGAAAGAACCTGCAACTTTCATCCACTGAAGAAGAAGGCAACCCCAAGGCTGTCGCGACCAAGAAGGCGCCGCTCTTCACGTCGCGTTCAGGTAAGAGGGAGGCGACCACCATCTTGTCGCTTTCCCAGGAGAAGGTACGCCCTCTCTCTTCTTTCCTTTTCCAAAGTAGTCAGCCGCCTCTTCATCCATACATCCTTTGGCGACAACATTGGTGGCGATCACGGTACGTTTTCCTATCCTTCATACATACACTTTTTGGGGAGCAAATCTCGTGATTACAATCGCATTTTGAATGCAACGGCATGGTCGGTAGAGATTCAGTGTTTAACACGATGGTTACTGTCATCGTGATTTGTCCTTCAATTGGAGACATATGTGTCCGTCGCATTTTATAAGGCAACCACCCAATCTTTGGCTTGACTGCATGAAGCCATGAGTTGCTTTTAGTTATGGGTGTGTATGACTGTTAGTTTAGGTATTATTGGTGTAAGTGGTGCACTGACACGTGTTGTGTTTGCTAATATCAAGTTTGCATGGTTTGTGTGTACGTGGCAAGTTGGGTATACGACGCCTTCCATAGTTACCTCTCGAGTCAAGTACCCCAGGTTCTCTGTAAGCCAGGCATGTAGTGCTCGGGGTTTGTCCCAGCATGGTGTGAGTAACAATGGGGTCTGTGTCATCTTCCTGGACACCCTCACTCCTTAGTTTGAGTTGTATGTCTGGCGGAGGGAAAGATGAGAGTGGGTTAGTGACCCATGTGTTGTGGTTGTTCTGGTTGCTTGTAGTGCGCTCTTGGTTGGGGGACGGACACCGGCAGACGTACTAGTCCTCAGCTTATCCTATGCCTCACTTTAGAGAGCTCGGACTAGAGTCCTTAAGGGTGCCAGGCATGGAGCTGCAGCAGTGTGGGCTGCAATTGTGGTGTTGTTTGGTCTCCATAGTTTGTTGACCCTGTCGAGGTGGAGTGGCAGCTAGACCTTTTGTCCTTGGCTGCAAGGCTGACAGGTAGACCTGTGTTGCTTGTTTAGGTCAATGGCTAGTGTCTCAAACTAGTCTTCGTGACTCGTGTTTGGCATTACCCTTCTTTAGTTCATACTACTAAGCATGGTTTTGTCGTTTCCTTATGAAAGTTGAATTTATATTGATAGCATAGTTTTATTTATATACTTCAATTGTAGTTCCATGCTCAGGTAGTTTTGTTAATTGGTTATACTAATGCTTCACTCCTTCTTCTCACGTGTTTAATGTTGTTTCGACTTTTGAGGGAGTTTCTCTACTGAGCTAGTGAATTGTGAGGCTCACCCCTACTCCTTTCAGATTAGGGAGAGTAGGAGGTTACGCACCCGTCTTCTAGTCCGGATCTGCATCGCAGCGGAGTTGGGACCACACCTCCAGTAGTGTAATTTTCTTTCTATTGTGCCCCGAGGTATGCCCCAGGCTACTATACTCTGAGTTTGACTTTTGTTGAGATTTGGCTATGTAATCCTTATGTAAATATGTGTGAGATGTATAATCTTATATATATTCAGTGTGTTCTTTAATATTTTCACGGGCATGTGTGTTGATATCCCTGGCGAGACTTCGGCTTGTTCACGGGAGACGGAGTCGGATCAAGCTCGTTATTGGGTTAATGGGTTTGAACGACGTGGTCCGTCACAATTACCTTAGGAGTTCATGGTTGAGTTAATGATCTGAGAATTTTTCTGATTGTTTCCTCATTTGTATAATTTTTTCCTAGTGAACTTAAACCATTAGTTATATCAATGAATCTATTATACATTTGGGTAATGTTTTTCACCTGATAATATTTTAAATTGTTCATATTGTGAAACAAGAATATTTATTCTAGTCTTTTTACATTATCAGTACCTTTATAAGTTATTTTTAGTTTATCCCACATTTCCTTAGCGGATTTACATGCAGATACCCAATTAAAGTCTTTTTTAGACAAAGTGTGGCAAAGATAATTTTTAGCTTTAACATTTAGGGTCATATGCCTTCTATCAGCTAATGACCAATCAGATGAGCTTTCAGAAAGGATAGTATAATCGCCCTGTTCGATTACCTGCCAAAGATCAAAGTTTGTGCCTCGAATGAAGCAATCCATTCATATCTTCCAATATTGGTAATCCTCACCATCAAAGAGTGGTGGCCTTGTCACAGACTGACCTTCAAGGTTGTGCATTTCTATTGCCATCTCTTCTCAAATCGTTTGATTCTTCTGAGAAGGCTGAGCTCTAATACCACTTGTTGGATCTAAATGGAGCTTAAAATGTCCTAGAAGGGGAGGGGGGTGAATAGGACTTCCTAACAATTAAAATTATTTGGATCTGAAAGAACACATAACAAATATGTTAGTACCTTATGTGTTGTGTGTGAAACAAGTGTAACTTGGCGGAAACAATCACAAACAATACACAAGAATTTTATCCTGGTTCGAACCTCCTCTTAACTAGGAGTCCCACATCTAGTCCCCAAGCACCTCTTGGGATTTCCACTAACCACCAAGAAAAACATAGTCTTCCCTTCAACGAAGGGTAATACAACCACTTGCACCCAAGCAAGTCTTCCATTCTACACAATGGAACACAAACATAGGGAATAAACCCCTTGTAGGTTACAACTCAGAGAAGTTACAAACTGAGTGTAGCTCAAAGAATGAGCAAGCATAGAGAACAAAAAGAGATCTGAGGGAAGAAGAAATGTAGCACTTCTCTCTTTCTGATTCTAAGGTGGACTCTAAGAGGATGATTTGAGAATTCTAATCCACCCACTGACTGACTGGTTGAATGCTTGAGAGCTTGAAAGCTTGAAGTGCGTTGCTTGGAACAGCTTGCTCTCTTTTCTTTTTTATCTTTCTCAGATTTCTGTGTGAGTCAATGTGTCTATGTCTCTATGTATATGTCTATCCATATTTCTTCATACAAACTTCGACTTCTTATATAGCCTTCAAAGTCTTCAGCTACCCATTGGAATGTAGCCGTTTGAATTATATTCGTTGCGATTGAAGAAGAGAGCTTGAGAAGTCCATCTTCAGGTCCTTCTTCTTCTCAACGGCTTCTTAGCTATTTTGGATACCTTCATGCTGCTGTTGATAGCCGTAATAAATGTCTACAAGTGCCATACCCATGCAAAGTCTTTTCTCTTTTCCACAATTAGTCTTGTACTGAATATAATATTAGACAGTGAAAATAAAAATCAGATCATCTAAAAAGATATCTTTCTATTTCAGAGAAAAGTATTATCCTTAAAGTATATGAGGTTAGGTGAGCATTAAAGGAGAACCAGACACCTGCTTGGCGCACAATGTGTCTACAAAAGGTCTTACCATAAAACTTGGAAACTTGTTAGTTTAAAGGACACTGATAAAAAACTTGCATGGTAGATAGCTATCAAGGAACATTCTAAAATACAATACTCCAAGCATGTTCTTATTAATAAATAACAAATTTGAATGGAGAGAACATAATGAACAAGATGTTCAATAGTACTTGTCGGAGTTCAAAAATCATGAGCATAATGAAGAATGCACTTCGACATTAAAAACATTATGTGAGTTGGAGTAAAGATGTGTCAGTAAAGAATTAAGAAATTAATGGTGTAACATTAATCAAGAGTTCAATATTTGAAGGATACTATGTTTTGATTGTTATATAGATGAAGAAAATAATATCATCGATTCATTAATTAATAAAGAACTTTACAAAAAGGTATTACAAAGTCAATCGAAATGAAATAGCATTAACAAGTATCCAACTAGAAAATTTTCTGTTAAGTTCAGAAACTTCGACTTTACTGGAGTCGGAGTGGCATTTCGACTATTGAGATATGTCCATAAGTTGATATCAAACATTGATTGTCTAGGAGTCAGAGTGGGACTTCGACTATTGTGAATTAATCACAAGTCGGAGTCTCACTTGACTTTCCAAGAGTTGGAGTTGGATTTCAACTATTGTGATTTGTTCAGAAGTCAGAGTCTCACTTCGACTTTCTAAGAGTCAAAGTTGGACTTCGACTATTGTGATTTGTTCACAAGTCAGAGTCTCACTTCAACTTTACTAAGTCGAAGTTGGACTTCGACTATTATGATTTGATCACAAGTCGGAGTCTCACTTCTACTTTCCTGAGTCGGAGTTGTGGAGATATGCTAGTTGTGGACTTTAGAAAATTTTACTAGTAATAGTTAAGCATGTGTCGACCGGTAAGCATTGTGTGTCGCCACTTACTGTCTAGAATTAATTATACAGTATAATAGACACATGTCTTTAGCAATATGATTATTAGGTCTTAATCAAATGAATTTGTTTATTACTTGAATAAGAGATGATTTTGTCATATTCAAAAACATTAAGTAAAAGGTTTGTAAAAACAATTGCAAAACACATTCTATCCAACATCCACCTTTCTTTGATGGCAGCAACTGCTCCTACTAGAAAAAACGTATGCACGTCATTCTCAGGGCTCAAGATTATGAGATCTGGAAAGTAGTGAGTACTGGTCCATACACACTGACAGAGGATGAGGTAAAGTGAACTGAGGATAAAATCAATAAATCTAAGATTAATTTTAGTGCTCTAAATATTATGCAATGTGTCATACACCCTGATGAGTATTCTCGTTTCTTAATATGCAGCTCAACGAAGGAGATGCAAGATAAACTAAAATTTATTTATGAAGGCACTTTTGAAGTCAAAGAGACCCGAGTCAACCTCCTAGTGTATGAGTATGAGATGTTCAAGATGAACCCTATTGAGACCATCTCCGAAATGTTTGCACGGTTCACCAAGATCACTAGAAGTTTGAAAGCACTTGGAAAGAATTACAGTAACTCGAAGCTTGTAAGAAAGATCCTAATATCCCTCCCACTTGCATAGCACACAAAAGCCACGGTTATGGAAGACTCCAAAAATCTATCAACCCTAACTGTGGAAGAACTTATTGGGAGTTTCATGACATATGACATAAATCTAAAAAGGGAGGAAGTAGAGCAACCCATCATCAAGAAGAAAGAGGTGGCTCTCAAGGCTAAGAAGTCCAAGGCACTCAGCTCAGGAGAAGGCTCATCAAGTGGAGATGAAACAGAAGTGGCTAAGCTAGCCTAGAACTTTAGAAAATTTCTGAGAAATGAGAGGCCACAGTCCCCCATATCCTCCAAAGATTTCAGAGTTAAATCCAAGCAAGGAGAACCCAACAAACAAATAGAGATGATCTGCTATCAATCTCAAGGAATTGGACACATGAAATCTGCGTATCCAATATTTCTGAAAAAGCAGAACAAAGTCAAGGCAAATGATCCCAAGGCTATGGTCGCTACATGGAGTGACTCAGAGGAGTCATCCTCCGTAGCAGAAGATGTCTAGAAGAAGCAGGACGTCGAGTGCGGCCTTATGGCAAAGAAGATGACTCTCCCAAGGTAAATTATGATCGTGAATTTTTTACTCTTGAGAAGATGTAGCAAATGTATTCTGCCTTACATGAAAAATACAAGAAATTGAAAAAAATAAAATAAGGGTTTGAATAGTAAGTTTGAAACCTTGTGGTGTTCTGAAACAAATTGTATGTCATGCCATGAACATAAGTTGCAATGTGAAAATCTTATAAGTGATGATGAATTACTTCAAAGTAAGGTTCTACTATATGAAGATGAAATTGAATGCATGGCACATGATAATGATAATTCTGAAAAACTTAGCATGCTTGAAGTGAAAGCATATCCCTTAAATCTGAAAAGGGGGGACTAGAAAACCAAGTATATGTGCTTGAGGAAAATGCTAAAGATTTTGAAAACTCTATCAAAAAGTAGTATGAAATAAATACCAATTTAAAGTTTACTATTGTCATGTCCTGAGAATTACACAGCGGAATATTATTTGAGATAAATAAAATCGATATTCCGAGACGTGAGTTGTAACGTCGCGTGCTTTTCGGATCCATGCGGATCATGTGTGTGTTGGTTGTGTAGGTCGTTGTGAGGCCAATGTGAGCTAGTTATGTGGAATGTGTGATGTGAATGTGTGGCTTGAGCAGGTGTAGAGTAGGGTTGGTCCTGAAATGAAACAGGACCTGCTGCTGTTCAGTTGGAGTTGGCGGCCAGGGGTGGCCGTTGATTGGTTGGCGTCCAACATAGTGGACGTTGACTTCTTGAACTTGGCGGCAGTAGATATGGACGCTAAGGGTGGCGGTCGCTGTTGGCGGCATAGGGGTTGACGCCAACCTGAGAATTCTGCAGGTTATAGGCTTACCCGAGGGCAGCTCTCTCAGCTCACTCTCTTTCCCTCTTGCCCCAGATTCGCGTCCCGAAGTCTCTGAAGCTTCTAACAGGTTCCGAGGAGTGGTTGGACGATCGTAGAATGCGTGGCATTGCCGAATTGCATGAGGAAACGTCGCGGCGTGGTGAAATTCCCGTGGGAGCTCGCGGAGGGCTCGGCGTGAATCGGGAGATTGCGGGAAGTTCTAGCGTGTTCTGAGGTAGGGGACGAACTCGCTTAACTCCGTAGAAACATTAAAACACATCATAACCACTTGAACCAGCGTGATAATGCATGTTGGATAGAGTTGCACCATACGGGGATAATGGGTGGTTTGAGTAGTTTAATGTATGAAGCATGCTGTAATGGGTTGTATTGGGTTCTGGCATACCAACCCACGTCGGTATAACAAGTGCTGCCATAGTGGGACATTTACCCAACGATACAAACAGCTGAGATACACGCGAATATACGACAGAGTAGCGGAAGTAAAAGAGAACTATCTCCATTCATTCATCATCCACATTAAACATACATGCAGTTTACAATTTGCAAGAAAAGGAACCAAAGTTCACATAAATAAATTACTGAAATGGAAATACATAATGTCCACATAATACATTCTTCTCATGATAATTCTAATACAATATTCAAAATTACATACTGGGAAATAGACAAACTCAAAGAACTCCAACAACTATCTAGTCTCCGCGCTCGGAGTCCGTCTCCACCGTCTCCTCAAGCGGTGTCGTGTCACCAACTATACTTGTACGCCGAAGCAAGGAGTGAGTCCAGGGACTCAGCAAGCAACACTATTCATGATATACACGTACAAATCCTAGCGGTTTCTACATGCACATTACAATTAGCAACACATAGCATGCTAGTCAATTCGAGTTTTCAACCTATCATGGAAGTTCTAAAATTTTATACATAACTCATGCTTTCAGATTTTTAAAATAAAATCCACCTATCACATGGTCTCTATTCAATTTGCTCATGAACTTTAATCTTTTACAGAATCAAACATGAGAGCTATCAATATGGACAATTTACACGCATGAAAGGGAAACACAATTTGCATGGATTCCACAAATTCTTAAGTGCATACATAACTTTTTCACATGCTTTAGGTTGCTGATTTCACATGGTTCAATGACTATAAATCTACACATGAGAGCTACAACGTTGCTTAAAACCTCACATATGAACAATCCATCATGCCATTTTGCACACATATTCATTTGTTGTCCCTACCATGGATTCTAAACACTTTGTACACATAACATGAGAATAATAACATGCATTTTCTGAATTCACATGGGTTCAGATTTAGTCTCACATGGTTTCAATAAAACATTTACACATCGAGAATTTCATATTTTCTTTTACACAAATTTCCTCTTTTCACGTGGTTACACTTTACACATACACATTCACATGTCACTTACACATTTACACATGGTCACATACACATTTCACGTTACACTTTACACATATTTAGGTGCCGTGACACATAGTCCAAACCACCAAAGAAGGACACAAACACATCACATCACATAGACGCCATCTAGGCAATACAATGGCGACTCTTGGACTGCGCAGACCGGGAGAACAAGTCTCCACCCTAACCAGTGGTACTTGTCCACCTCCAGGATTTCCCCCTAATGCCCTTAGGGTCACTTAACACAATGAACTTTCTCAGGGGGACTTTTCCCTGATACGGCTCCACTGCCTTCTCGGAAGCAGTATCACATTGGCACAATTACACTTTTACACATTTACCGTTTTACACATGGTTTTTTACACTTTACACTTTTCATCACATTCACACTTTCTTACTCACATGAACACCTCTGTCTTTCCTAACATGGTACTACAGAGTTTTCATGGTTTAACACACAGTAAACACACTAATCATGCTGGGTTTAAACAAAATCTAATCACATTTCGATCATATGTACGAATTATTCACATTTCACATGAAAACACATAACTTTTTATTTACGGGTCCAAATGACCTGAAATGTTTACCACATGCTTTTTCGGCTTCATAATCATACTCCCAAATTTTCAGATTTTTCTGAGCTACATAGAATTACAGAAAATAAAACGCCTAATTAGCATGCTATTAACAACTTAAGTTAACATGGGTCTAACACATCTTGTAATTTAGCCACTTGCTGTTTTATACAGAGACTACTAATACGTATATGATTTTAGAATACCACATTATCCTAATTCATACATCTATCAATCAATTATCACAAACCATTTTCGCATGTTTTCATTTTACCGAACCGAGCTTATTTACAAATTTCACAAGCATGGATAATTTACTAAAGCTTGCAAACACATATGCTGACCACTATTCTTCATGATCAAACCGAAACTAAGGCATTCACACTAATCTAAATCATGAATCATGGATTTTGCAAGCACGCACAAGCACGAACTTTATCACTAAACACTTAATTAAGCACGAAGACACTAACGTACACCAAGGAAAGATCCACCTTGAAATGCACACTAGGACACATGTATGTAGTTATTGTATCTAGCATTCAACACGACACTATTTCCCAACACAGATGCAATGCCAGTAATCATTATACCCCATAGTTAACAGTATATTTTTGACTCTCTAGCATTGGGGCTAGACTGGAGCCCTTGGACACTCGCCATGCCCGATCAACATCTCACTTAATTTCAAATGTAGATACCCACAGTCATTTATGGCCAATAACAAGAGTTTCAAGATGTAAGCAATAGAAATATCACGTTCATGATGATGATGTCAAGAAAGAGCAAGTCATGTGAACATGATTTCATGATAACAATAGTCGAGAGATAATTTCGGCAGCATAACGGTGCAATTTATACTTTAGTTCACTTTTTATGTTAATAGCTTCAGTCAAGATTATAAATCACACTCACGAGAATGAGACGAGAGAGGAAGTGCACTCTATCTCCAGGGAACTTCAATGGTACAATCAACTCGGTCTCCATGAGGGAATCCACGGAGTACAAAGAAATACAGAGGTCTTAAGAGAAAGGTCACTAGACTGGCGATACAGAATGACCGGCCGTGAGTTTCCAATCCCCAAGAAAGGGCTGCCTATAAGTGAAAGTGTGTTGTGTAATACGTGTCTCAATCACCATTCCACTGGTTTAAAACAACGCGGAAAGCAAGTAACATGATGACATAGGATTGAAACATGCATTTAACTTGACATGAATTGTAGTATTTTAAGATAACATTTATTCACTTTAACAAGCTAGAACAACAAGATGATCAATCAATAGTTTGAAAGAATAGTTCATGTCATTAAAGAGAAATTAGCCTAAGCTTTCACGTTGTTATGTCTTTTTCGTGAGTTAATAGCTTTCAAGCTGCTGAATGAACTACATGCACTTGACAAAACCATGACATGCAAACTTCAAACATTAGATCCTACAAAACAGGTCTCGGGTTGGCTATTAAAATTGCGACGGACACAGTCGTCGCAATTCACAAGGTTTAAAACAGTGCACACATGGGTTCAGATAGTCATCTAAATCGCGACGGGTCTAACGGTCACATTTAGACAGAGTCAATATGACCAAATCGATTCAGAACATAATCATGACGATTCTAACAGTCGCGTTTAGATAGAGTTGATATGACCAAATCGATTCGAGACAGAAACGCGACGGTTTACGCTGACGCTTTCTTGGTAATCGGTACAAATACATGACTGTCATGTTGGACGCGTTTAAGGTAATCAATATAGGGTATCGATTATCAACGCAGAAACGGGACGTGCATGTACGACGCGTTCATGCAAACCTTTTAAAATATGAAATAGACACGAAAACCAAGGGCGGTAAACTTTAGAATCGCGATGACATACATGGTCGCGTTCTTGACATGCACTAAAATGATGCTACACATAGTTTGATGCAATGGGATCCTGTCAGAACAGGTCCAAAATCACGACGATATAGGCTGTTGCCTTTTAGGTAATCACGACGGGTTAACCTGTCGTGATACCAGATCCTAATACGCGACGCCTATACTAGTCGCGTTTTAGGGTTCAGCCCGAAAATGATGAAAACTAAACAACGATGAATGCAACACTTATATCTCATGATCTAGGGCTATTGGCACTAAAGTGTGAACATGAAACTTGTTGGGTATGAGGAGAAGAAGAGAACTATGGCTTTGATTTCACATGATTTAGTCTCAGGATGCGTGAGAAATGACTTGAACATTGAAAGCCCTAAACATGCATGACCTTTGGAAAATGCTTAATACTCCATGTATGTTCGATAAAACTTGGGGGAAACACATGCGCATGAAAGTAGACTTGATGAACTACACATTGGTATATGGTTTGCTTAAGTTTGGCCCGAGACAACCTACCTTTGGTCGCTTCCTATAGGGTTCTTCTGCAGATCGATGCAGAACGGAATGTGGGGAAGAAGAGCTCCGGTTGGGGGTGATTTTCTCCTCCTTTGGTGCTCAAGCTCTGCCACTCATGACCCCAACTATTGGTAAACTCGTCCCCAAAGGTTTTGGGAAGAGTATTTAAGCATCTAGGGTTTTTAGGAGTCCTAATGTGTATAGGAAAGAAGGGTAGCGGGTTTGGGTTACCACCTTCCATGTTTTGATGATTCACCTCCCTTGTAGAGTGTGTATGGCTTTAGAAAGCTTCATACCATGGCTAGGCACAAAGTTGGGTTGCTAAGTAAGGCTAATTACCTTAGGATTTGCCCTAATTGCCTCTTCCTATTTTCAGCTCAATTAGGGTTACGAATTTCTGGGATATTTTCTTGTTTGATTTTATTCTTGGGCCAAAAGTTGTTCATTGGCCCAAATTTGATAATGGGTTATCAATATATGTGGTTTGACGTCTCTCCATCCTTTTTATTCAATTTATGATTATATTATACACCCATGATAACAATCTTCCGACTTTGTTTCCTAATTATGATAATTGGTCACGATGCATCATAAACTTGGCTAATCGGATTTTTTCATTGCACGAATTTCTTCGTGGAACATTTAGGAATAATGTTTGGGGTTGAACTATAATTTTTAAGAAATTTTCCGATGTGTTCTTTCACATACGATAATGGTACGTATGTTTCTACTATTTCAATAATATATAAATTATTTATTTCAATTTATTTTAAATTTTTTATTACTAAACTTTTCGGGGTACTACAATTGTATCTAGACTCGTGAAGGTAAAAGAGAAGTTAGATGAGGTTCTTAGTGTCAAAGTGAATTCCCAAAGACATGGTTGGGGATATGTACTTAAGAAATCCAAGTCTAACTCCTTCGAGTCTAAGACCAAGACATGTTTTCTTCATGTCGCTAATATTCTAAGCACATTAATTGCTATACCAAAATAGAAAATGGCCCAATTGAATCCTCATGCTAAGAAATATGTGCAACCTAAGAAACCAACTTATGTGAAAGGCAAGCATGTTAACCATCATGTCAACCATGGGCCACAACCCATACAACACACTTCTAATGTTACATGTTACTTATGCGGTGGGCATGGTCATGTGAACTATACTTGTCCTTTAAAGAGAAACATGTAGAAACTGAACTTGGTGTTAATTAGGAAGAATTAATTGCCTTCCCGGACCAACACTATTAGACCCAAAACTATTTGGGTACCAAAGAAATCCACCTAAGAGTTGTGCTTGCAGGTGTCTAGAAAATATTAGAGCTAGAGCATCAATGTAAAATTCAAGGGATCGAACTTGTTCTGTGAGTATCACATATTGTTGATCTTAAGCTTTTAATGTAAGATGAATACTCTTGTTGTAGCACCCCGAAAAATTCAGTATTTAAAATTTGAAATAAATTGAAATAAATAATTTTCATAATATCAAAATAATTGAAACATACGTACCATTACCGTATGTACAAGAACCCACCGGAAAATTCCGTAAAAATAGTTGTTCAATACTAAACAATATTCCTAAATGTTCCACGAAGAAATTCGTGCGACAGAAAATCTGATTGGCCAAGTTTACAACACATTGTGACTAATTATCCTAATTAGGGAATAAATCAGAAAATCATTATCATAGGTGTATAACATGATCATAAATTAAATAAAGAAGATGGAGAGACTTATAACAACATGGGTTGATGACCCATTATCAGAATTGAGCCAATGGACAACTTTTGGTCCAAGAAAAAATGAAGCAAGAAAAATACATGAAAATTAGTAACCCTAATTGATCTGAAATTAGGAGGAGGCAATTAGGGTAAATCTTGAGGCAATTAGCCACACTTAGCAACCAAATTTTGTGCCTAACCATACTAGAGGGTTACCTTATGGCTAAGACACTCCATTGGGGATGGGAATCATCAAAACAAGGTAGGGTGCATGCTAAAACCGCAACCCTTCCTTCCTAGTTGCATTATGACTCCTAAAAACCCTAGACACATATAAACTCATCAAGAAACCCTTGGGGTCGGGTTAGCATCTTGTTGGGGTCGTGGGTAGCTGAGCTTGAGCACCAGAGAAGGAGGAAACCTCCCTCAACTGGAGCTCTTCTTCCCCACGCGCGTTCTGCATCGATCTGCAGAAGAACTTGTTTGGAAGCGACCAAAGGTAGGTGATCTTGGGCCATACTTAAGAAAAACCTATACCAATGTGTAGTGCATCAAGTCTACTTTTAGATGCATACATTTTCCCCAATTTTTATTGAGCATACATCGAGTTTTAAGCATTATTCCAAAGTCGTGCATGCTTAGGGCTTTTTACGTTCATGCCGATTTCTCATGCATCCTGAGGCTATATCTCATGGAACCAAAGCCGTAGTTCTCTTCTACTCCCTGTTCCTAATTGATCAAGAGATATAAGCGTTGCATGCATCGTGTGTAGTTTTTCTGCGTTTTCAGGCCGAACTCTAAATCGCAACCAGTCCAGATGTCGCGTTCTGCATGGCATGAACACGACGTACCAGACCGTTGTGTTTATGAAAAAGGTGACTGAGTGTACCATCATGATTTAGACTCCGACTTGACTGTCCTGACACCTCCGATTGTGTGCCACATGGTTTTCTGTGCCATACAAGAACGCGACGTAGTGCTACGTCGCGATTTGGACCATTTTCCCGCTCACAGTTTCCGTCCTATTTTTATATTATTATTTTGAAATCACCTCTTGAACGTGACGTGTCGATACGTCGCGACTCAAGGGTGATGTTGACACTGCCTATCGTGTTATGAATGCGACAGATAGGTTCGTCGCGATTTGAGCATGAAGGCGACAGTATAGACCGTCGCGATTTGACCTGTTACAGGATATTCGTGTTTTAGAACTGTGTACAGTCTTCTTAATTGTGATGACTATGTCCGTTGCGGAGTTCAAGGCCTACCCGAGACTTATTTTTCATGATCTAGAGTTTAAGGTTTGCATGTCTTGGTTCTGGTCAATGCATGAAGTTTGTTCAGTGGCTTAAAAGCAGTCAACCCATGAAAAAGCCATAATTATGTGAATATTTATTCTAATTGCTCTTTAATGACATGACCTATCTGGCACACTATTGATTTTTCATCTAATTGCTCTAGGTTATTATAATAAAAAAATGCTACCATAAAATGATGCAATTCATATCAAGTTAAATGCATAATTTCATCTCATGTTATCATGTTAATTGCTTTCTGCACGTTTGTGACCGATGGATTGTGGATTGAGACATGTACTTCACTACACACTTGCACATATAGGTAGCCCTTTCTTGAGGGATTGGAAACTCACGGCCGGTCATTCCGTATCGGCGGTCTAGTGACCTTTCTCTTAAAACCTCCGTAAATCTCCGTACTCTGTGGATTCCCTCATGGAGACTGAGTTGGTTGTACCATTGAAGTTCCGTGGAGCTAACGTGCACTTTTTTTCTCATCTTGTTATCATGAGTGTGATTTGAAAGATTGAACTTAAGCCAATAATGTAAAGAGATAACTAAAGCTTAAATTGCATCGTTATGCTGCCAAAATTATCTTTTGACTATTGTTATCATGCAATCATGTTCACATTACTTGCTACTTCTTCATATCATCATCATGAACATGACATTACAATTGTCTATATCTTGAAACTCTTATTAGCCATTAATGACTGTGGGTATCTACATTTGAAATTAAGTGAGATGCTGATCGGGCACGGAGAGTGTCCAAGGGCTCCAGTCTAGCCCCAATGACGGAGAGTCATAAATATACTATTAACCATGGGGTATAATGATTACTGGTGTTGCATCTGCGCTGGGAGTACTTGCGTGTTGAATGCTAGATATAGTAACCGCATACACGTGTCCTAGTGTGCATTTCAAGGTGGATCTTTCCTTGGTGTACATTAGTGTCTTCGAGCTTGATTAGTGTTACATGATCGTGCTCGTGCTTGCTTGCTTGCGTGATATGCTCATCCTGCAATTATTGCAATTAAATGATATTTTGTGTGCTTGTTACTTGTCACTCTATTGATAGCTCTTCTCGTTATATCATTCTAGACCTTGCTCTATTATGATCATTCCATCTAGCTTGTTCACATATTGTGTTTAATGAGTTTTATTCGCTCATGCATATCTTGATAATCGTGCTTACCTAGTTCTAAATTGCTAATCACTTATATCATTGCCCGCACATTGAGATATAAATCCTACTGGGCTAGTTTGCTAATTCTCTACTTTAACCCTCTAGGTGACTATGAAGTGCCTGAGGAGGAGCAAGTCGAGGATGGGAATGTGTTAGAGTGATGAGCATTTCAACACATGAGTCTATCTATAGTTAGAGTGAGTGTTAGGTTGATGTAGTAGGAAGTGAGATCGAATGTAATCATTCTTTTATTGAGTCTTAGTCCGGCTATTCCATATTTAAAGTGTTGTACTAGTTCCTTTTGAAACAACGAGTTGAAATTTGGAATACAAGTTTGATCGAGTTCAGTATTTGGGCCCTATTATGATGTTGTGTGGATACGCATTTAGTGCTTGCTAGCTAGAGACTTATTTGTCGACTATTCACGTCTCAGAATATCGACTCGAATTATCCAAATATTATCCACTGCGTAATTCTCGGGATGTGACAGTTTACTGGTATCAGAGCCTAGGAAACAATAGGAATATTCAAGTCCTAGGTTTAAGTGACGTTAGAACTTACATCATGGAAATTACATATAGTACCTGGTGAGGATGGGTAGAGACTGGGAATATGTTAGTTGAATAAACCAAGCCCTCCTACCCATTGATTCTTACAATGTATCTAGAGACATTAATTGGTTTCTATCGTTTTCTCAGAAACCTCATGACTCTTTACTCATCTGTAATGGCTCGCAATCAGTGGCAAGCTATGCAAAAACCCATAGCTGGATTAACTCAAGCATTATATAACGTAGTTCATGTTGAGAATCAGGCTGCAGTTGCGAGGAACGGAGCTGGTGATCTGCATCATAATTTTAAGAGTTTGAACCCTCCTCGTTTCTCTAGATCTCCTGACCCAGACGAGGCGGAAAACTGGCAGGAAGAGATGGAAAGAAATTTCCAAGTAATGCAATGCACAAATCGGAAGAAGGTGTTACTTGCCACTTTCCAATTTACTAAGGATGCTTGGGCATGGTGGAAGGCCACATCGGCTCATCTGCCTAATGTAGCAGAACTGGAGTGGGCTAGATTCCTGGAAATATTTCGAGGAAAGTATTCCTCTATGAGAGTCAGGGAAAAGATGGCGGCGGAGTTTGCCACACTGAAGCAAAAGAGCATGTCTGTGGCTGAGTATGAAGCTCAGTTTGCTCGTCTAGCAGTGTATGCCCCACATCTGGTGGGCACGGAAAGATTGAAGGCCAATAGATTCCTGGATGGGCTTAGGCCCATGTTCATTGAAAAGCTCGAACCTCACAAAAAACAAACATACACTGAGATGGTCCAAATAGCTCAAGTGGTGAAAGATACCATGGCTAAAGTAGAAGGCATGAGAGAGAAGGACATCTCAAAGCCGGTCTTCGTCAGGAAGGGAGCCGCTAATACGGCACCCACTTTCTGTAACAACAACAACAACAACAATTATAACAACAACAACAACAAGAGGCCAAATGCTGGAAGGGACTATGTTGTGGACAAGAAAGTCAAAGTAGAAGGAAGGCAGATAGCTGAGAACTGCTGATTTTGTGATAAACCAGGACACCGAGTTGAAGAATGCTGGAAGAAGCTCGGGGCATACTTGAGGTGTGGTGGGCGAGACCACCGTATTCCTGACTGTTCTACGTTGAAGGACCAGCCAGGCAAAGCTCAAACTATACCACGGTGTCAAGGACGCCTTAATGCTGTTGTAGAAGCTAACCTACCCATGGAAGGGGGTATGGTGAAAGGTACCATTCTCATACACTCTCAACCTGCTTTTATACTTATTGAAACTATAGCTGCATATTCATTTATTTGCACCACATTTGCTGCAACTCTATCTGTTAAACTTGTCCTCATGAAGTCCAAGATCACTGTAGCTTCTCCACTTGGCTCCGAGTCAAAGCTCACACACTACTTGCCCAAATGTGAAACCATAATCGGAGGACACAATCTCCCTGCCGATCTCATCTGTTTAGACATGAAAGGCTATGATGCTATATTGGGTGTCGATTGGTTGATCTAATATGATGCTAATGTAAATTGTCGCCATAGGAGGGTCACCTTTAAATGACCAAACCTTCCAACTCTATCACTACTTGGCACCCGCTATCATAAACACTCTGTCTTGATATCCTCTCTAAAGGCTTCCAAGCTTATCAACCAGGGTTGTGATGCTTTCCTAGTTTTGGTCGTGGCGACTGAAAAGAAGAAACCAACTTTAGAAGACATTCCCATAGCCAGAGTCTATCTTGATGTATTTCCAGAATATTTACCTGGTATACCACCTGAACGGGAGGTAAACGTCACCAACGAGTTAATCCCTGGGGCAGCCCCTGTTTCCAAAGCTCCATATTGCATGTCCCCTGTTGAATTGCAGGAGCTAAAAAGGTAGATCCATGAATTATTAGACCAAGGTTTTATTAGGCCTAGCACGTCTCCTTGGGGAGCACCTGTACTGTTTGTCAGGAAGAAGGATGTGACAATGAGACTCTGCATTGATTGCTGTCAGTTAAATCAGTTGACAATAAAGAACAAGTATCCACTGCCTTGCATCAATGAGCTATTTGATCAGATCTCCGGTGCACAATACTTTTCCAAGATCGATCTAAGATCAGGCTACCATCAGCTGAGAATTAAAAAAGAAGATATACACAAGTCAGCATTCCGGAGTAGATATGGTCACTATGAGTTCGTGGTCATGCCGTTTGGCTTAACAAATGCTCCAGTGACCATTATGCAACTTATGAACAACATCTACAGGCCATACTTGGACCAGTTCGTAGTGGTATTCATTGATGATATCCTTATTTACTCCAAGTCTAAAGAAGAGCATGAAGAACACTTGAAGGTTGCTCTACAAGTGCTTAGAGACAATCAACTCTATGCCAAACTTAGCAAGTGTGAATTCTGGATGGAGGAAGTATCTTTCCTTGGCCACATCATATCCAAGGAGGGAATCTCTATAGATCCATCTAAGGTGGAGGCTGTAAAGAACTGGGCAAGGCTGACAACTGTGTCGGAGATTAGAAGCTTTCTGGGTTTAGCTGGTTATTATCATCATTTCATTAAAGATTTTTCAAAGATAGCTATACCATTGACCAGACTTACCAGGAAGGAGAATCCATTTACATGGACTGCTTAATGTGAAGAGAGTTTCAGGGCATTGAAGGAGCACCTGACTTCAGCACCTGTACTGACATTGCCAGTAACAGGCAGAAGTTTTGAAGTATATACAGATGCATCTGGGATCGGCCTACGTTGTGTGTTAATGCAAAATAGGAAAGTGATATGCTACGCCTCCAGACAATTAAAGAAGCATGAAGACAACTATCCTGTGCATGATCTGGAGCTAGTTGTTGTAGTCTTTGCCTTGAAGATATGGTGTCACTATCTTTATGGTGAGAAATTCATTGTGTTTTCTGACCATAAAAGCTTGAAGTACTTGTTTTCTCAGTAGGAATTGAATATGAGACAGCGGAGGTGGTTGGAGTACCTTAAAGACTTCGACTTCACTATCCAATATCATCTAGAAAAAGCAAATGTCATGGCAGATGCTCTTAGTCGGAAGCCAATGGCTACCTTGTCAAGTCTCATGGTGGGTAAGTGGAAATTGCTAGAAGATTTTGCCAAGTTAGATATTGATGCTGACACCAAGAAGAAGGGATGTTTGATTGCTAGTGTTAGAGCACAACCAATATTATTGAAGAATATTATAGCACTTCAAGACAATGATCCGATGCTCGTGGAAATTAAGGCAAATCTGGGCCAAAGGCCGAACTTCTCTTTAACTGAAGAAGGAAGATTGTTGTTCCGGGATCGAGTCTGTGTACCCGACCATGTGGAGACAAGGAAGATGATTATGGAAGAGGCTTATAAGACTAGGTATACCATTCATCCTGGAACTACTAAAATGTATCAGGACTTGAAAATGAGTTTTTGGTGGCCAAATATGAAGAGGGAAGTGGCAGAATTTGTCGCCAGATGCTTAACTTGCCAGAAGATCAAAGCAGAACACTTATGACCTGCAGGTAAACTTAAACCCCTAGAAATCTCGGCATGGAAATGGGAAGGTATAAGGATGGATTTCATTTTCGGACTGCCTAAATCTAGAGGTGGATTCGACGGCATATGGGTGGTCGTCGACCGCTTAACTAAGTCCGCTCACTTTTTACCAGTAAAGAACAAGTGGTCAGTTGATGTTCTAGCTGCATTGTATGTGAAGGAAATAGTCAGACTACATGGAGTACCGGTGTCTATTGTGTCTGATAGAGACCCTAGGTTTACATCCCACTTTTGGAAAGGACTACACTACTCCTTGGGATCTAAACTGAACTTTAGCACGGCTTTCCATCCGCAAACTGATGGTCAGACGTAGAGAACAAATCAGGTGATTAAAGATATGCTTAGAGCCTGTGTTTTAGACTTTGGGGGTGGTTGGCATGAACACTTACCTCTTGTGAAGTTCGCCTACAATAATAGCTACCAGGCTAGTATACAAATGGCACCATTCGAAGCACCTATGGCAGGAGTTGCCGATCTCCTATATGCTGGTATGAAGTTGGCGAAAGACAAATGCTAGAACCAGAAATGATAAGGGAAACTACAGAGAAGGTAAAGCTTATCCGAGAAAGAATGGAGGTAGCACAGCAAAGACAAAAGGCATATGCAGACAATAGAAGGAGAGACCTGGAGTTTCAGGTTGGTAATGATGTGTTCTTAAAATTGTCTCCAGGCCATGGGGTTAGGCAGTTTGCCATTAAAGGCAAGCTGTCACCAAAATTCGTCGGGCCTGTCGAAATCCTCGAAAGAATCAGGGAAGTTGCATACCGTCTGGCTTTACCACCACAACTTGATGGAATACACAATGTCTTCCACATATCCATGTTGAAGAAGTATGTATGAGATCCTTAACATGTCATAGACTATGAACTTCTGGAGTTCAACAAAGACGAAACATATCAAGAGAGGCCCATTGAGATCGTGGACCGAGAACTGCGCCAACTAAGGAAAAAGGTCATCCCACTGATAAGGGTTAGATGGAACCAACCTCTAGAAGAAGATGATACATGGGAAACCGAGGAAGCAATGCGCAAGATATATTCGGAGTTGTTCAGAAGTACGTACAGCTCACTTGTACATTAAAATCTATCTATGAATTTGGGGACCAAATTATCTTAAGTGGGGGAGGGTGTAGCACCTCGGAAAATTCAGTATTTAAAATTTGAAATAAATAGACATAAATAATTTCCATAATATCGAAATAATATAAACATACGTACCATTATCGTAAATACAAGAACCCACTGGAAAATTCTGTAAAAATAGTTGTTCAATATTAAAAAATATTCCTAAATGTTACACGAAGAAATTCGTGCGACGGGAAATCTGATTGACCAAGTTTACAACACATTGTGACTAATTATCCTAATTAGGGAATAAATCGAAAAATCATTATCATAGGTGTATAACATGATCATAAATTAAATAAAGAAGATGGAGAGACTTAAAACAACATGGGTTGATGACCTATTATCAGAATTGGGCCAATGGACAACTTTTGGCCCAAGAATAAAATGAAGCAAGAAAAATACATGAAAATTTGTAACCCTAATTGATCTGAAATTAGGAGGAGGCAATTAGGGTAAATCTTGAGGTAATTAGCCACACTTAGCACCCAATTTCGTGCCTAACCATACTAGAGGGTTTCCTTATGGCCAAGACACTCCATTGGGGATGGGAATCATCAAAACAAGGTAGGGTGCATGCTAAAACCGCAACTCTTCCTTCCTAGTTGCATTATGGCTCCTAAAAACCCTAGATACATATAAACTCGTCAAAAAACCCTTAGGGTCGGGTTAGCATCTTGTTGGGGTCGTGGGTAGCAAAGCTTGAGCACCAGAGGAGGAGGAAATCGCCCTCAACCGGAGTTCTTCTTCCCCACAAGCATTCTACATCGATCTGCAGAAGAACCTGTTAGAAAGCGACCAAAGGTAGGTGATCTTGAGCCAAACCTAAGAAAAACCTATACCAATGTGTAGTGCATCAATTCTACTTTCATGTGCATGCATTTCCCCCAATTTTTATTGAGCATACATCAAGTTTCAAGCGTTTTTTCAAAGTCGTGCATGTTTAGGGCTTTTTACGTTCATGTCGATTTCTCACGCATCCTGAGGCCAAATCTCATGCAACCAAAGCCGTAGTTCTCTTCTACTATATGTTCCTAAAAAGTTTCATGTTTACACTTTTTTCCCAAGAACCCTAGATCAGGAGATATAAGCGTTGCATGCATCGTGTGTAGTTTTTCTGTGTTTTCAAGCCGAACCCTAAATCGCGACCAGTCCAGATGTCGCGTTCTGCATGGCATGAACGCGACGTACCAAACCATCATGTTTATGGAAAAGGTGACCGAGTGTATCATCATGATTTAGACTCCGACTTGACCATCCTGACGCCTCTGATTGTATGCTGCGTGGTTTTCTGTGCCATACAAGAATACGACGTAGTGCTACGTCGCGATTTAGATCATTTTCCCTCTCACGATTTCCGTCCTATTTTTATATTATTATTTTGAAATCACCTCTTGAACGCAACGTGTCGATACATCGTGACTCAAGGGTGATCTTGACGCTACCTATCGCATTATGAACGACAGGTTCGTCGTAATTTGAGCATGAAGGCTACAGTATAGACCATCGCGATTTGACCTATTATAGGATATTCGTGTTTCAGAACTGTGTACAGTCTTCTTAATTGTGACGACTGTGTCCGTCATGGATTTCAAGGCCTACCCGAGACTTGTTTTGCATGATCTAGAGTTTATGGTTTGCATGTCTTGGTTCTGGTCAATGCATGAAGTCTGTTCAAAGGCATAAAAGCAATCTACCTATGAAAAAGCCATAATTATGTGAATATTTATTCTAAATGCTCTTTAATGACATGACCTATCTGGCACTCTCTTGATTGTTCATCTTATTGCTCTAGCTTGTTATAGTAAACAAATGCTACCATAAAATGATGCAATTCACATCAAGTTAAATGCATAGTTTCATCTCATGTTATCATGTTAATTGCTTTCCGCACGTTTGTGACCGATGGATTTTGGATTGGTACACGTACTTCACTACACAGCTGCACATATAGGCAGCCCTTTCTTCGGAGATTGGAAACTCACAACCGATCATTTCATATCGGCAGTCTAGTGACCTTTCTCTTATGACCTCCGTAAATCTCCATACTCCGTGGATTCCTTATGGAGACTAAGTTAGTTGTACCATTGAAGTTCACTAGAGATAGCGTGCACTTCCTTTCTCATCTTGTTCTCGTAAGTGTGATTTGAAAGATTGAACTTAGGCCATTAATGTAAAGATATAACTAAAGCTTAAATTGGGCCGTTATGCTGCCAAAATTATCTTTTGACTATTGTTATCATGCAATCATGTTCACATTACTTGCTACTTCTTCATATCATCATCATGAACATGACATTACAATTGTCTATATCTTGAAACTCTTATAGTCCATTAATGACTGTGGGTATCTGCATTTGAAATTAAGTGAGATGTTGATCGGGCACGGAGAGTGTCCAAGGGCTCCAGTCTAGCCCCAATGATGGAGAGTCATAAATATACTGTTAACCAAGGGGTATAATGATTACTGGCGTTGCATCTGCGCTGGGAGTACTTGCGTGTTGAATGCTAGATACAATAACCACATACACATGTCCTAGTGTGCATTTCAAGGTGGATCTTTCCTTGGGGTACATTAGTGTCTTCATGCTTGATTAGTGTTACATGATCGTGCTCATGCTTGCTTGCTTGCGTGATATGGCCATCCTGCAATTATTGCAATTAAATGATATCTTGTGTCATTGTTACTTGTCACTCTATTGATAGCTCTTGCTTGTTATATCATTCTAGACCTTGCTCTATCATGATCATTCCATCTAGCTTGTTCATGTATCGTGTTTAATGAGTTTTATTCGCTCATACATATCTTGATAATCTTACTTAACAAGTTCTAAATTGCTAATCACTTATATCATTGCCCGCACAATGAGATATAAATCCTACGGGCTACTTTGCTCATTCCCTATTTTAACCCTCTAGGTGACTATGAAGTGCCCGAGGAGGAGCAAGTCGAGGATGGGAATGCGTCAGAGTGTTGAGCGTTCCAACACATGACTCTATCTATAGTTAGAGTGAGTGTTAGGTTGATGTAGTAGGAAGTGAGATCGAATGTAATCTTGCTTTTATTGAGTCTTAGCCCTGTTATCCCATATTTAAAGAGTTGTACTAGTTCCTTTTGAGACAATGAGTTGAAATTTGGAATACAAGTTTGATCGAGTTCAGTATTTGGGCCCTATTATAATGTTGTGTGGGTACACATTTAGTGCTTGCTAGCAAGAGGCTTATTTTCCAACTGTTCACATCTCGGAATATTGATTCGAATTATCTAAATATTATTCGCTGCGTAATTCTCGGGACGTGACACTTGTATACCTTATTATTTACTTTTATAGATTTTGATAATAGGATTCATTTTTGTTTCCTTCTATCATTTTTTTTTGAAAAATTAAAAATACAAAAAAGGTCATAGTGTAACGACCCTCTTTATACTAATACGATTATACCAATCCACATCCGTACAAAGGGTGTCATTACAGTGGGACATTTACCCAACACATAACACTAGATTGAGATGTACACAAATATTACAAGATTACAGCGGAATAAATAAATAATCTCATTCTCATTCCATCATCATCATCAAATATTCACAGTCTAGATAGCAATAAAAGAAATGCAAGTGTCCACATTATTACAACTTCAAAATAAGTACATTGTCCAAATGAATTACACACTTTTATTGAGTACATACTATGAAAATACAAGTAACAATGTAGAAGTCTCCACAAAAGTAGCTACTCCTCCCGCTCGGAGTCGCTCCTAACTATGTCCTCCTCATAAGTGGAGACACTTGTAACACCTGTACGCCGAAATAAGAATGAGTCTAAAGAGACCCAGCAAGCAATCTAAGAACAACACCCTTACGCATATCACATACACATGCTAGTTTTCTTTCGCATTTAGGAATCAACATGGTACATACTTCATGTTACTTTAACAACTAAATATAAAACCCATAGCATGCTTTCTACACATTCTATTCAACATGGTTCAAGGGTCTAAATCATAGTCAAATCATTTTACAACTATACCCAATTGAAGCATGGTACTATATACAAAGTAAATAACATACCTAGCATGATACCTAATCATTTTCTCATGTATTTATCACACTTATACACACATTTTGCTTGCTGTTTTGACATGAATTAAACACAATCAAACGGGTTTACATTTATTCACATGCTAACTCATTCACTTAACAATTTCACATACTCATACTTCACATTTTCACAATTCACATGTTCACATGCACATATTCACATTTTTACACTTAATTACCGTGACACATAGTCCAAACCACCACTAGAAGGACACACATATACACATACACATACCCGTCACCTAGGCAACACAGTGACGAATCTTAGTTAACTGAGCAAAACCAGGAGAAGCACTCTCTCCACCCTAACCAGTGGTACTTGTCCACCTCCAGGATTTCATCCTAATGCCCATAGGATATCACACACATTGAACCTTCCCGTAGGGACTTTACTACAATACGGTTCCACAGCCCTCTATGGTAGCAGTGTCACTAACGGCACAATTTACTCATTGTAATATTATCACATTGTCACATTATCACATGCACTTTTAACATATTTACATACACCTTTAAGTAACTACACATGCTTCAGTTTATCCAACATAATGTTACTATTCACAGTGTTAATCTGATCATAAAACCATCCTAATCATGCTGCTAACCACTGAATTATACATAATCAAACTTAACATGCTCAATATGGTCATTCTCTCCTATTAAATTAATAACAGTACCTACTATTATCAAAATAGTGCAAAATTTTTATCACAAGTTCTAAACTATTAACATGTCATATACTCAATTTTTCAGATTTTTTGGATCTGCAACGCGATTATAACAATTTAACCAAATTTCAGGCATATTTATCACTAAATTCACTTAAGTAGGTTTCACAATAAAACAGTCATACCCCACAGTGCCAATACCTGAAGACAGTCATCATATGATCATAGAAATTTGTGAAACCCTAATACATCATGAATCTAATTAATCAGGAATTACTAAGATCAAATCATGCTCATTATCCTAGTACAGAAATTCTAATAAATAATACAATTTACAAAAATTGACCCATCTTCATGACATGACCTACTGACCCAAAATTTGAAAACACATCACATAGATCAAAACAACCATTCTGCTTGGCGGCAAAGAGCTTGCCGCCAACAGAGTTAACGGCACACGATGTTGCCGCTAACTCAGGATCTTAATGGCAGCAAGGTGGCCGTTAAGTTCCTGTCTACAAAAATGCAGACTGAATGCATAAATCATGATGAATGGGGGTTCCAGGACACGAGGAAAAATCTCATAAATTCCTAGGACCTAAGGTACATGGGTAGGGATGTAACCCCTAGATCACTTACCTCAGAAAAATTGCTAGATTGGAATAATTTGTCGGAGAAGCTCTCCTCGGCCAAGCCAAGATGACACACCAAATCCTCCCAGATCCGGTCTTTGAGTTGAGATAGATCGCACGCCGGAGTCGGGGAGGCTTCCTCTATGTTCAAAGCTCCTTCCAGTCGAAGATCGCCGGAAGATGTACACAAACACCAGATCAAGCCACCCCAAAATCAGTTTTTCGCACAAAGTTCCTAGGGTTTTCACAAGAGCCAAAGGAACCTATTCTGTCCAAAAACGATGTTTTTATAAGGTAAGGGAGGTTGGGTATGCATTAGATAGGATATCCTACCATTGGAGGTGGGTTTCCAAAATCAGAACCGAAGGAAACGTAGCCGTTTCCAGATCTGAAACCGCAACAATTTCTGGGAAATAAACGGCCACATTGTTGTCGTTTACTCGGAATTGGCGTCCATCGATGTGGACATCGACTCCCTAATAAACATCCACACATATTGACGTCAATTGGCACTTCGGCCAGAACACAGAGAACAGATATATATATACATTCACCTTACAATTTACATACTCTATACATCATATTATTTAAATACAATATGTACACTATAAATAAAGCATTATGTACATAAATAAAACACATATATTCATACGTACAGCATCATTTGAATACAATATGTACATAAATAGAAATTTATATATATATATATATTTATATTTTATATATATAAAAGAACAAGTTCGAGGGCCTTACACCCCTCCCCCTTAAAGAAACTTCGTCCTCAAAGTTAGAATGAAACTAATCAAACAAATGGGGATACTTCTTCTTCATAGCATCCTCAAGCTTCAAGTAGCTTCTTCTCGTGAGAAGTTCCGCCATAGCACCTTCATGGACGCAATGCTCTAGTTCTTGAGGTGCTGAACTTTCCGAGCAAGAATAGCTACCGGTTGCTCAACATACGAAAAATCTGGCTGAATCTCTACTGGCTCATGACTAATAACATGAGACAGATCTCGCACATACCTTCTAAGCATAGATACGTGGAAAACAGGATGAACACTAGCTAACGCTGGGGGTAAAGCTAGCTCATATGTCACGTTGCCCATCCGCCTAAGAATCTCATATAGGTCAATGAATCTAGGACTCAACTTACTATGCCTACCAAACCTGACAACGCCTCGGGTAGGTGATACCTTTAGAAAAACATGCCCACCAACCTCAAACTCTAAATCCTTCCTTCTGTTGTTTGTGTAACTCTTCTACCTATCCTGCGCCGCAACAAGCCTTGCCTAATAAGCTAAATCTTATCCGAAGTCTCCTGCACTAATCTGGACCTATCAACTACCTATAACCTGTCTCCTCCCAGCATAAAATAGATCTACAGGGCCGCCCATACAAAGCCTCAAACGGAGCCATACCAATGCTCGCATGAAAACTGTTGTTATATGCGAACTCCATAGGAGGCAAATGATGCTCCCAATCACGCTTCCAATCCATCACACACGCTCTCAACATATCCTTGAGCATCTGGATAGTCCTTCCGGACTGCCCATCTGTCTGGGGATGGAACGCTGAACTAAGCTTCAACTCAGAACCTAAACCCTCCTGAAGACCCTTCCATAACCTCGAAAGTAAGCCTCAGATCTCGATCCAAAATAATCGACTTCGGCACGCCATGCAACCTTACAATGCTACTAACATACAACCTAGCCAAACTCTCCACTGACTGCTTCTTCTTCATAGGAAAGAAATGAGCCATCTTGGAGAAACAGTCAACAGTCACCCAAATCGACTCATTGCCCTTCACTGATCTGGGCAAACCGTCACAAAATCCATACTGACAGTCTTCCACTTCCATACTGGGATCTCCATCTTCTGCATAAGACCAAATGGTCGCTGACGCT